>JARHVA010005759.1:612500-780000 GCA_037957365.1 Torreya grandis
TGTCATCGCATTGTGAAATTGGGAACACTAGGATAAATTTCAAAAATATTTGAGGTGTTGTGTATTTTGAGTCAGGATTCTCATACCAATGTCATTACATAGCGTGGTTCATAACACTGGGATGAACTTTTTAAGCATTTTGGGTGTTGAATATAAGTTTACAATACCAATGTCATTGCATTATTTAATTCACAAAACTTGGAAAAAAAATTAAAATGTTTGGGATGTTTCACATTTTTAGTTCATTTTTCAATACTGATGTCATTACATGATGCAATTCACAACACTAGGACAAACTTACAAAATATTTTTAGTGTTACATATTTGGAGTCAAATTTCCCATCCAAATGTTGTTGCATGATACAATTCACAACACTAGGAAAAAATTATAAATATTTGGGGTGTTGCATATTTGTACTCAGGTTTCCCATACTAATGTTGTTACATGACATAATTCACAACACTGGTATAAGTTTTATAAATATATGGGTTGTTTCATTTTTTGATTCAGGTTTCCTATACCATTATCATTACATTATTCAATTCATGACATTGAGAAAGTTTTTATAAATGTTTGGCTTGTTTCATATTTTACATCAAGTTTCCCATACCAAGGTCATTGTGCATTGTAATTTTGAACACTAGGGAAAATGTCATAAATTGTTTAGATTGTGTATGTTTTGAGTCTATTGTATAGTATAAATATTATCACATGGCATTATTCATAGCATTTGGAGAAATTTTGGAAATATTTTGGGTGTTTCATATTTGTATTCAAGTTTCCCATACTAATGTCATTATTCCACACATTTCAAAACATTGGGAAAATTTTGAAAAATATTTGGGGTGTTGCATATTTTGAGTTTGGTTTTCCTTAAAAATGTCATTTAATGGTGAAATTAACAACATTAGGATACATTTCATAAATAATTTGGGTGCTACATATTTTGAATCAATTTTCCCATACCAATATCATTGTGTGGTGCAATTCATAACATTGGGACAAACTTGGAAAATGTTTTGGGTGTTGTATATTTGGAGTTAGGTTTACAATGAAAATGTTGTTGCATGACAAAATTCACAACATTGGGGAAAAAATTAAAATGCATAGGTTGTTGCATATTTCATGTCAAGTTTCCCATACTAATGTGGAAAAATTTGCAACACTAGGACAAATTTTGGAAATATTTATGTGTTGTATATTTTGAGTCTATTTCCCATACCAATGTCATTAATAGACATAATTCACAACACTAGGGATTTTTTTTGGAATATCTGGGGTGATGCATATTATTTGTTGAGTTTTTTATAACCATGTTGTTTTAGGGTGTAACTCAAAACACTATGACAAATTTTTTCAATATTTATGGTTTTACATATTTTGAGACAAATATCTCATACTAATGTCATTATGTATCATGATTGGAAATAAAGATGCTTGTTTTGATTAACATTTCCCATACCAATTTTGTTGTATGGTGTTATTCACAACACTAGGACAAATTTTATAAATATTTGGGGTGTTGCATTTATTGAGTTAGTTTTCTCTTACTAATTCATTATACATTGTAATTCACAATGCGAAGATAAAATTTTGAAATATTTTGGCATGTTTCATAGTTTGATATAGTATTCTTGTACTGATGTCATTGTAAGTAATAATTTACAACAATGGAAAAATTTCAAAAAAATTTTGGGTCTTACATATTTTGAGTGAGGTTTCCCATGTAATTATCATTACACAACATAATTCATAACATAGACAAAATTTTATAAATATTTGGGATGTTATATATTTTGATTTGGGCTTCTTATACCAACATCCTTTCACTATTCATTTTAAAATACTGGGACAAATTTCAAAAATATTTGTGCTGTATATTTTGAGCCAAGTTTTCGATACCAATGTCATTGTACAATATAATTTGTAAAACTAAGACAAATTTTGAAAATATTTATGGTGTTGAATATTTTTATTTTATTTTCCCATAATGATTTATTTGAATGGTGTAATTTAGAACATTGAATATTTTCAAAAATGTTTAGGTTTTTACATATTTTGATTCGTGTTTCCCATATCGATGTTGTTGCATGGTTAAATTCACAACATTGTGACAAATTTTTAAAATCTTTGAGGTGTTAAATTTTTTTTTTGGGTTTACCATACCAATGTCATTACATGATATAAGTTACAACACTAATAAAAATTTCATAAATATTTTGTGTGTTGAATATTTTGAGTCATGTTTCCCATATAATTATTATTGCATGGTGCAATTCATAACACTAGGATAAATACTAAAAATATTTTGGGTGTTACATATTTTGATTCAAGTTTATTGTAATAATGTCATCATGGGGTGTAATTGGCAACACTAGCCTTATTTTATAAATATTTTGGGTGTTACATATTTTGAGTCAAGTTTCCCATACCAATTTTTTTCCATGGCACAATTCAACCATAAACAAATTTCAAAAATATTTTGGGTGTTTCTTATTTTGAGTCAAGATTCCCCTAAAAATGTCATTAAACAAAATGGTTTTCAACAATGAGAATTTTTTATAAATATTTGGGTTTTTGCATATTTTGAGTCAAGTTTCCCATACTAATGTTATTTCACATCAAAATTAACAACACTGGGGAAAAAATGTATATATTTGGGGTGTTACATATTTGGAGTCAGAATTCATATAAAAATGTCAATGTGTGATGTAATTCATAACACTAGGACAAATTTTATAAATATTTATGGTGTTACATTATTTAAGTCAAACATATCATACTAATGTCATTACAGGTCCTAATTCCCATAATCAAATATAATTATAGAATTACCTTAGGTGTTGTATTTTTTAAGTTGGGTTTCCCATACCTTTGTCATTACATAGTGTAATATATAGCACTAGGAAAAATTTTATAAACATTTATGATGTGAGTCAAGTTTCTATCACCACTATCATTGTGAAACATGGTTCATAACATTGGGATAAAGATTAGAAGAATTTTGGGTGCTACAAATTTTTATTCAAGTTTCACATACCAATGTCATTACAATATGCAAGTTTTAACTATAGGATAAATTTTATAAATATTTGGGGTGTTGTATATTTTTAGTTGGGATTCCCATTCTAAGGTCATTACATGATGTGGATAGCAACAATGGGAAATTTTTGGAAATAATTATGGTGTTGCATATTTTGAGTCAAGTTTCATATACCAATATCATTTTGGGGAATAATTGGAAATATTGAATCATATTTCATAAATAATCGGGGTTTTTCATAATTTGATTCAGGTTCTATGGGCTAATGTCTTTTGCATGGTTAAGGTTTAAAACAATACGACAAAATTTAGATATATTTGGGATGTTTCATACCTTGAGTTAGGATTATTATACTAATATTGTTATGTGGTGTAGTTTATAGCATTAGGATAAATTTTATAAATATTTGGGTTGTTTCATATTTTGAGTTGGGTTCTTGGTACATTGTCATTTTGTAACATAATTCCCAATAATAAGATTTATTTGAAATATTTATATTTTTGTATATTTTGAGTCACATTTCCCATACCAATATCATTTCATGATGCAATTATAAACACTAGGACATAATTTAGAAATATTTTTTGTGTTGCATATTTTGAGCTAGGTTACGTATACCAATGTCATTGTACATCAAAATTCCCATCACTAGGATAAACTTTGGAATTACTTGGGGTGTTGCGTAGTTTGAGTTAAGTTTCCTATACCAATGTCATTGTAAGATGTAATTTATATTACTATGACAAATTTCAAAAATATTTGTGGTGTTTCATATTTTGAGTCATGTTTCTAGTACAAATGTTGTTATGTGGCATGCTCCACAAAACTAAGATTTTTTTTAAAAATGTTTTGGGTGAAATAAATTTATTTTTGGGTTGCCCATAATAATATCATTGCAATAGATAATTTGAAACACTGGTATAAATTATATAATTATCTGGGGTGTTCCATATTTTGTGTTAGGATTATTGTATAAATGTCATTAAACAGTATGGTCCACAACAATGGGACAAATTTCAAAAACATTTGAGGTGTTGAAAAAATCTATTCATGTTCCCCATACCAATGTCATTTAACAATGAAATTTTTGACATTGGAAAAAAATTCAAAAAAGTTTGGGGATTTACATATTTTGAGTCAAGGTTTCTAAAATTGATGTTGTTGCATAATGTAATTTGTAACACTATGATAAATTTAAAAAATATTTTGAGTATTACATATTTTTATTTAAATTTCCCATCCCAATGTCATTTCATAGTGTATTTTATAACATTGGGAAAAATTAAATAAATATTTTGGGTGTTGCATATGTTGAGTCAGGTTTCCTATAACAATGTCATTGCATGGATTAGTTCACAAAACTAGTAAAAAATTTATGAAATATATGGGTTGTTGCATATTTTAAGTTAGGTTTCCCATAACATTATCATTCAACCATTCAATTAAAAAATTGGGGACAAATTTCATTACTGTTTAGAGTCTCGCATATTTTTAATAAAGTTTCACATAATAAAATTATTACACATCATAATTCTTAACATTGAGAAAATATTTATAGATATTTTGGGTGTTGCATATTTTGAGTTGGATTTATGATATAAATATTATTATGTGGAAAAATTCACAACACTAGGAAAAAAATTTAAAAATACTTAGGGTGTTGCATATTTTTAGTCAGGGTTCTCTTACTAATGTCATTGTATTGTGCAATTCACAACACTAGGACAATTCTTAACAATATTTGAGTTATTGCATATTTTGATTTAGGATTCCGATATTAATCTCCTTGTAGGGTGCAATTTTTAACACTAGGAGAGTTTTTATAATTATTTGGGGTGTTTCATGTTTTGAGTTAGGTTTCTCATACCAATGCCATTTCATCATATAATTCATAACACTAGGACAAATTTATAAAATGTTTGTGGTGTTGAATATTTGGATTAAAGTTTCCCTTACCAATTTCATTGTGTAATTTAATTCATAACACTAGGATACATTTCCTAAATATTTGGATTGTTGCATATTTTGAGTTATGTTCACCATAATAATGTTATTATACTATGAAATTCACAACAATGTTTATTTTACCATACCAATGCCATTTCACATCACAATTCACCATACTAGGTAAAATTTAAGAAATATTGATCGTGTTATAACTTTGAGTAATGTTTCCCATACCAATGTCATTATGAGTTGTAATTCACAAAAATGGGATAAATTTCATAAATATTAGTTGAGAATGGTCATTGATGTTAAGTTTTCATTGATTTCAAAGAGATCATGCAATATTAATTCAATAAAGAAAAATAAGTTGTGTTTGATAGCTTAGACAATATATAACACATATCCGGGTCTGTAAGGATAAAGAAGAAGTTGTGAGGCATCCATATATGTTTTAGTGAACTTCTAGTGTGTCACTTGATCATTTAGAATGAGAAAAATGTAACTTATAGATTAAGATAAGTGAGACCATCATTGCTCATCATGTATTTTTTTATGAAATAGCAAGTTTGTGTATTTAATGTAGGAACTCAAAAAGTCAACTAAGATCAAACGATTTCATGGAGATGTTGTCTATAATACCAAGAAGGTACACTAAAGATTTGGACTCTTGAAGTATTTTATATATCATGTTATAAACCTTAAAATTTTCTCTTGTAGAACGTGATGGGACAAACATCATCATGTTTAACTATGTTGAAGTCTAAGTACTAATCAGTAGAACTAACTATGGGCATTCATCATATAGATTATGATCCAACAATGTACATGAAGTTAAATTGTTAAAGGTTCCTAAGATTAAACATGCTTGTGATAAGTGTATCTATCTCTTTGATCTAATATAATATCAATGGTTTGTGGGTTTTTTTATATATAGATATCAATGGTGTAGGTTGAGTTAAGAGTTAAATGTGCAGAAGGTACATAAAACTACCAAGTGGCACAATTATGGGAGCTTGAATAAAAGATCAATGGTGAGCTTTATAAGATAAATAATAGGATACTCCTAAGGAGATAAATAGTTTTATTTGTCTAGAGTTTCTATGGGGCATGATATGATGACAAAGTTCTTGATGTTTAGTGTTTGATCAGTGATAGTTAGAATTTGAATATTCAAATTAATGAGGGAAAACTACTATGTAGTTTTTGAGCTATATCTTTTGATCCAAGACAAATTTATTGGTGTATTAAAAATAAATTTTATATAAGACTTCAATTCACATACATTGAATCTAGTTATAAGGTTTGAAAGTTTGTATAGTAAAAATTATGGATCTTTAAAGTTGACTATTTGTTCATTCATGGTGGTTATATGTACATGATAATGTTTGAGCAATTTGTGCTTTAGAAAAAAAGTGTTTTGGTAAGATTAATCACTTGAAGATGTCTTATAGTTCATATGGAGTTGACCTAGCTATTATAAAGTGATCCTATGTTCTTAATTTTCTTGATGAAGTGCTAAATGGGTGAATCGGTCTCCTTGAGACCTATAAGTCTACTAAGGCCTAATTGAAAGGTGTAGCTTCTTAAGTGTGACCCACAAATGCTATTACAAACCTTTGATAATGTATTTGAGCTATGTATTATCATTATATAAGTCTTAAGGTTTACATTATGTATCATAACTAACCTATAAGTTGATATTCATGAAGACTCTATAAAGAGTGGAGACCAAGGTGATGATTTTTGGGCTTGTGTGTAGAGTTGATCAGCTGAGAGTGTGTAGATTCAAGAGAAGAAGAGAATATATTAAAGAGAAGGTATAGGCTAGTTAGGACCATTATAATGTGATAAATATAAAACATGTTTATCTGATCGTGTTTATGTAAGAAGACACATAGGTCAGTGGACCTAACAAGCCTAGACGAAGTAGTTTGAGCAAGTTATCCCTAAAGGTAAATTGAAAGAGATTAGAGGTGAAGAGTGTAGATAAAGGTGATATTCATCAATTTAAGAGTAGCAATAGGTGTTCAAGGTCATCTATTGAGGTAGCTAAGTTGGTGCTTCATTGCCTAGGAGGTTAGTTCCTCCTTATAAGGTAAAACTTACTAAAAGTCTAGATGTTGTGGGTGCTTAGATAGATAGGGGTAGTAGCTCCTTGTGGGATTGGTATTTCATTAAACTAAGGGATGGGTTTTTATTAATTAGCTGGTTTTTGTCTAAATGTTGGATTTTATTTTATAGGACTATAGTCCATCTTGTAGGGTTTAATGGGTTTTATCCCCCAAGAGGGTTTCACACATATATTATGTGTTCATGTGATGTTTGTTCTTATGTATGGATTAGATGTATGTACTTTCATGTTTATGTTTTCTTATCAAGTTGATGTATGATAAATGATTAAGATTTGAGAATTATGTTGGATCATCTAGCATCACTAATTCAACCCCCTCTTAGTGATTATACCTCTAATAATTGGTATCAGAGAAGGACCTTATTTTTTATTTTAACCACTTGAAGGTGATCCAAGGTATAATATAGATAAGAAATTAAATAAAGAGATTCAAGATATGAAAGATCAAGTGGAGATTACTTATGCATGTCTAAAATTAAATGAAGAAAAGTTCAATCAACTTAAGGAACTTTTTAATACGTACAGAGGTAAGATGAGAGACTATGATTAAGAAGAAGCTAACAATAAGGTCATGGCCTCAAACTTTAAGGATATTATAGATGAGTGCATCAATCTCAATAAGGAGATAGAGTCCTTGAAAGAAAGCTCAAGATCAAAAGATGATAAAAGAAAGATAAAACTTACTCAAGATTAATTAAGGGTTACAAAGATAAATTTAAGTTCAAAAGAGGAAGAATGAAACAATCTCAAGTGTTGGTTAGAAGAGACAAATTCAAGTTGACTTCAAAGCAAGGTGAGCTTGATGAGTTAAATACCAATATTTATTGTATAAATAATATTGATGATAAATTATGTAGATTGAAGTATGGCATGGATGAACAAGCTAAGAGGGATAAGTAGACTATCCAAGATCTTAGAATTTAGCTAGAGGCTATAAGTTCAAGTATAATATCTAAAGATGATGAGAGTGTTCAATGAAATATCAATCTAGATTAATTGAAGGATGAGTGTGAGAAATTTGTTGTCAAGATAAGCAAGATTTAGGAATAATAAAAGAGTTCATAATAAGGAAAAGAAGATGGTAACATGAAATACAACAATTCAAATAAAGTTAAAAACAAAATGAAGAAACCAATCAATTATACAAATGATTCAAGGCATGAAAAATAATCTATGGGCCATCAATTTTTTTATCTTTGTTGGTCATAAGGAAAAGGACTATGTAATAAGAAGTAATCAATCAAAAAGATATCACTACCATATTGAAGAAAAAGGTATGGAAGATATTATTTGCTACATTTGACATGACATTGGACATATTGTTAGATTTTTTCCTAGAATGAATAGGAAAAGACCAACCAAGGTAGAGACCAAAGATAATCAAGTTTGAACATAATGAACCTAAGAAACTAGATGTTATTTGTTTTATTTGACATCAAGTTGGTCATATTTCAATATATTGTAAAATCAAGCTTGCAATTCTTAAGAAGGTGCATTTTCATCCTAAAGTGCTCAAGAAAGGTCAATCCTTGGTATGGAAACCTAAGGAATTAAAAACCAAGAAAACTTATTTAGTTATGTTGACAGATCAAGGTGGACTATTTGTTAAAGCAAAATAGGAAGAAGATATGAAGAAGGTTTAAGAATGCCAAGAGAATGTACCATTTATCTAGATAGAAAAGGAGAATGAAAAATTAGTTCAAGTTAAGCTCAAAGAAAAGATGAAAGTGTTATTGGAGGCTAGTTCTGAGGTCTGTATGGATACATGTGAACATCCTATTATTATTGAGAAAATTTCATGCAAATAACATCAATTTTCAATGCCTAGTGATAGGGTTCTTTCTTTAGATGAAAAGGTAAGTCATGAATTTTTTTATCTCCATGTATTTTTAATTTATTCTTAAAAGAAAAGGAGAATTTTGTAGTAGGTGAGAAAATTTCTTTTTTTATGCCTAACAAAAAGAATAAGAACTATCAATATCATATGACTAAAGAGTAGAATGAATATGGGGAGTTGTGGAAAACTCATGGTTTTACATTGTTTTAGGACATTATGGGTCAAGGTGTCTCTATCTAGTCTTTAAGGAGACACTTGACAAGAAAGAGGAAGCATGGTGGATAGTAGTTAAGCTTTGGTTGATGTTTCAAGATAATAATATCATTTAAAGAAGTGAATTATTTAAGAGGAAGCATATGTGAAGATGCTTTAGTCATAATAGAAGTATGAAGATGTTTTCTATAGTTTTGAATTCAATAATATTAAGATGATTAATTGATCAAAGCAAGTCATGTGTTTTGACAAGGTATTAAATCTTAATTAATAGCAAGGAGAGATTTTGAGTTATGTAGATAGATAGGTCAAAGTATCATAAAATCCCACATTCGAATTGGTGCATGCCAAAGAATAGATGACATAAAATATAGCATGATGTTAGGGGGAGCTTTCTAGGCTCTATGAGTATTTTATTAGGTCCAAGATAAGTCCAAGTTCAAATTGATTTATATCGAAGGGGAGAAATTTATTCATATAATTGAAACTATGTAAGTATAGTGAGATTATTAAATAGGTATTTGAATGCATACTTGATGTTGAGGACTGCTAATTATAATATTGAGGAAGAGACCCTTTTTCATTAATGTCAAAGGGGGAGAAATATTAGAATGAAGAAGTTTAAATGATTATTAGGTCACTCTAAGGATGTTTTTCCATCAATGACAAAGGGGGAGATTATTGATCATGGTATTTGATGTTAAGTTGTCATTGATGTGAAATAAAGCATGAGATACTAATGAATTAATGAAAAAGTTGTGTTTAATAGCTTGAAGAATATATAGCACATATGCAAGTTTTTAATGATAAAATATAAGCTATGAGGCATCCATAGATGTTTTGGTCAAGTTATAGTGTGTTACTTGATCATTTTGAATGATAAATGTGCATATTATAGCTTAATATAAGCTAGACCATCACTACACATCATGAAAATATGTATGAACTAACAAGTTTGTGCATTTAATGTAAGTAATTAGAAATTCAACCAAGGTCAAAGGATTTCATGGTGATGTTGTCTATAGTGCCAAGAAGGTACACTAAAGATTTAGACTCATGAAGAGTTTTATATCTCAAATAATAAACATTAAAAGTTTCTTTTGTAGACCATGAAGGTCCAAAGACCATCAAGTTTAACTACATTGAAGTCTGAGGTTACTAATCAGTAGGACTAACAATGAGCATTCATCATCCAAATTGTGATCCAACAATGTATGTGAAATCAAATTATTGAAGGTTCCTAATATTAAATGTGTTGGTTGAAAGTGTCTCTATATCATTGATATAATAAAATATTAATGGTTCATGGGTGTTCATACATACAAATATCGATGGTGCAAGTTGATTCAAAGAGTTAAATGTGTAAAAAGCATGTAGAGCTACCAAGTAGCACAATCATGGGGGCTTAGATTAAATATCAATGGTTAACATTTAAAGATAAATATCAAGATACTCTTGAGGAGATAGATGATGTGTATTTTTTCAAATTTTTTAGAGGGCATGAGATGATGATAAAGTGCTCGATGTTTAGTGTCTGATCAGTGACCATTGGAATTTGAATATTCAAATTAGTGAGGGAAAACTAGTGCACAATTTCTAAGATATATCTTTTGATCTAAGATGAATTTCTTGATACACTAAAAATCAAAGTTGTAGAGGACTTCAAGGTAAATCTAGTGAATCTTGTTTGAAGGTATGAATTTTTGCATATTAAAAATTATAGAGCTTCAAAGTTGACCATTTTTCATTCATGGTGGTTGTATATATAGAATAATGTTTGAGCAATTTATATTTTAGCAAAAAAGTGTTTTAACAAGAGTAATCACTTGAATATGTCCTATAGGTAATATGGAATGGACCTAGGTTTTTGAAAGTTATTCTATGTTCTTAATTTGTTTGATGAAGTGATAAATGGGTGAATAGGTCTCCATGAGACCTATAAGGGACACTAAGGCCTAATTGAAAAGCATAGTTGCTTAAGTTTGACCAACATATGCTATGACCGACCTGTGATAACATATTTGAGATATGTCTTAGAATGATAGAAGTATTAAGGGTTAAGGCAAATATCATGTTCAACTTACAAGTTGATATTCATGAAGGCTCTATGGAGAGTGGAGACTAAGGTGATGATTTTTAGACATGTGTGTGTAGAGTTGAGTAGTTGAGAGTGTTAGATTCAAGAAAAGAAGAGAACCTTTGAAAGAGAAGGTATAGGTTATTTAAGACCATCATAATCTAAGAAAGACTAAACATATTTATCTGATAATGTTTTTGAAAGAGGAAACATAAGTAATTGAACCTAATGAACCTAGAAGAGGCAATTTGAGCAAGTTAGCCCTAGAGGCAACTTGAAAGAGATTGGAGGTAAAGAGTACAGACAAAGGTGACCATTATTAATTAAAGCATATAAATAGGTGTTCAAGGTGATCTATTCAAGTAGTTAAGTGCATGATTTGTTTCTTAGGGGGTTGGTTCTTACTTACAAGGTAAATCTTGCTAAAGGTATAGTTCTTGTGGGTGCTCAGCTAGATAAGGGCAGTAGCTCCTTGTGAGATTGGTGTCTCACTAAACTAAGGGATGGGTGTTACCTAATTAGTTTGTATTGGTCTAAATGTTGGATATTGTTCTATAGTACTGCAGTCCATATTGAAGGGTTCAATGGATTTTATCCCCTAAGAGGGTTTCTCACATATATGATGTGTTCATGTGATGTTTGTTTTTATGTATGCATTGGATGTATGTGCTTTCATATTTATGTTATTTGATTATGTTAATGTATGATGAATGATTAAGAGCCAATAATTTAATTGGATTATCTAGAATCAATAATTGATCCCTCAGTGATTATACCTCTAACAATATTTTAGATGTTAGATATTTTGAGTTATGTTAATTTTAGCAATGTCATTGTGTGACTTGATTCATAACATTGGGAGTAATTTTATATAAATTTGGGGTGTTCAATATTTTGAGTCATGTTTCTTATACCAATGTCATTATGTGACATGGTTCACAACAATGGGACACATTTTATAAATATTTTGGGCGTTCCATATTTTAAGTTAGTTATTATGTACCAATGTCATTATATGATGCAATCCACAACACTGGGAATTTTTTAGAAGTATTTTAGGTGATGCATATTTTGAGTCAGGTTTCCCATAGTAATGCAATTATGTAGCACAATTTGTAACATTGGGAGAATTTTCAAATACATTTGGGATGTATATTTTGATTTCAATATCCCATACTAATGTCATTTCATAATGTAATTCACAACACTAGTACAAATTTTTAAAATATTTTGGGCGTTACATATTTTGAGTTAGGTTTCCTATAATAACATTGTTGCATGGTGTATTTCACAACACTATGGACATTTTCAAAAATATTTTTTGTCTTTCATATTTTGAGTTGGGTTCCTCATATCAATGTCATTATGTGACATAATTTGAAACATTAGGAGAAATTTATAAAAAAAAAAAAATGTGTTCCATATTTTGATTCAAGTTTCTTATACTCATGTCATTACATAGTGAAATTTGTAACACTAGGAATATTTTCAAAAATATTTGGGGTGTTGTGTATTTTGAGTTGCATTTATTTTATTAATTTTGTGTCATAGCATAGTTTGAAACACTAGGACAAATTTTGGAAATATTTGAGGTGTTGCATATTTTGAGTCAAGTTTCCTATACCAATGCCATGGTGCAATGAAATTCAAAACACTAGGACAAATTTTGGAAATATTTATTGTGTTGCATGTTTTGAGTTAGTTTTCCCATAATAATCTAATTAAAAAATTTAATTTGTAACTCTAGGACAAATTTATGAAATATTTTGGATGTTACATATTTTGAGTTGAGATTCCAATACCAATGTTATTGCATAGTCTAATTTGGAAAATTATGACAAATTTAAAAAATATTTGGCATGTTAAATATTGTGAGTCAAATTTACCATACCAATGTTGTTTTGCAACATAACTTGTAACATTAGGAACTTTTTAAATAAATATCTAGAATGCTACATATTTTTAGTAGGGTTTAGTGTACAAATATCATTGTGCAACATAAATTAAAAAAATGGAGAAACTTTTGAAATATTTGGGATGTTATATATTTTCATCTAGGTTTCTCATACAAATCTCATTACATCATATAATTCATAACATTGGGAAATTTTTGAAAAATGTTTGGGATGTTTCATATTTTGAGTCAAGTTTGCCTTGCCAATGTCATGTAATTTGCAACAATGAGAAAAGATTAAGAAAAGATTAAGAAAAATTTGGGGTTTTGAATATTTTTAGTCAAGTTTTTCATACCAATTTCATTTTGTGGAGTAATTCAAAACATTTGGGGAAATTTCATAAATATTTGGGGTGTTGCATATTTTGAGTAAGGTTTCCCATATCGATGTCATTATGTATCATAATTCCTAACATTGGGAAAAAATTTTAAAATATCTATGGTGTGTCATATTTTGAGTCAAATTTATGATACCAATTTCATTGTGCATCATAATTCATGAAACATATACAAATTTTGGAAATATTTGGGGTTTTGCATATTTTGAGTTAGCTTTCTCATACCATTGTCATTAGGCATCACAATTCATAACATTAGGATAAATTTCAAAAATATTTAATGTGTTACATATTTATATTTGGGATTCCTATATTAGTTTCATTACATGGCATAACTCACAACACTAAGATTTATTTCAAAAATATTTAGAGTGCTAGATATTTTGAGTCAAGTTTCTAGTGCCAATGTTGTGTAGCGTAGTTCACAACACTACGACACATTTTATAAATATTATGGGTGTTGCATATTTTGAGTCAAGTTTCCTATACTAATGTTGTTGCATTTAAAAATTCATAACACTAGGAAAAATTAATAAATATTTGGTGTGTTACATTTTTTGATTTATGTTTCCCATACCAATGTAATCATAAATCATAATTCAGAGTAATGTGGAAATTTTCAAAAATATTTTGGGTGTTACATATATAGAGTTAGGATTCCCATAAAATTTTAATTTCATGATGTAACTCATACCACTGGGAGAAATTTCAAAAATATTTTTTTTGTTGCACATTTTTATTCAAGACTCCCATAAAAATGTCATTATACAACTCAATTCATAACAATGGGGAAAATTTTAGAAATATTTTGGGTGTTGCATATTTTGAGTTGATTTTCTCATACCAATGCCATTGCATGGTGTAATTCAAAACATTAGGACAAATTTTATAAATAATTGGGGTTATGCATATTTTGAATTGGGTTTCCTATACCAATGTTGTCGAACATCATAATACATAACATTAGGGGAATTTTATAAAATGTTTATGGTGTTGGATATTTTGATTTGGTTTCCCCAACCAATGTAATTATGTGGTTTTAGTCATAACATTAAGATACATTTTAGGACATTTAGGGTATTCCATATTTTTAGTTGTGTTTCCCATACTAATGTGTCATAATTTACAATACTAGGACAAATTTCAAAAATGTTTTGGGTGTTTCATATTTTGAGTCAAGTTTCACATACCATTGTCATTATGTAGTGTGGTTCCCAACAATGGGACACATTTTATAAATATTTTAGGTGTTGCTTATTTTTAGTTAGGTTTCCCATACCAATGTTGATGTGGAGTATAATTCACAACATTGGGAAATATTTCAAACATATTTGGAGTGTTTTATATTTTGAGTCAAGTTTCCCTTAGTAATGTCATTATCCAATCCAATGCATAGCATGAATTTTTTAAAAAAACTTTTGGTTTGTTTCATATTTAGAGTTGGGTTTCCCATACCAATGTCATTGCATAGTGTAATTCATAACATTGGGACAACCTACTAGAAAATATTTTGGGTGATGCATAATTTGAGTTGTATTTCCTATAACAATGTCATTTTATAACATAGTTTGAAAAACAAAAAAAAATTCCTAAATATTTGGGGTCTTACATATTTTGATTCAATTTTTTCATACAAATTTCATGAATGGAATAGTTTGAAGCACTAGGAAAAAAATTATAAATATTTGGGGTGTTGAATATTTTAACTTAGGTTTCCTATACCAATGTCATTGCATGGCATGTTTTACAACACTAGGACAAATTTTTAGAATATTTTGGATGTTACATATTTTGGGTCAAGTTTTTTGTACCAATGTTGTTGTGTAGTGTAGTTTGAAACACTAGGGAAAAAATTAAGAATATTTGAGGTGTTACTTATTTTGAGTTAGGTTTCCTTTACCAAAGTCATTTTATGAAACAATTCACTTAATGTGATAAATTTTTGAAATATTTGGGGTGTTGCCTATTTTGAGTCATTTTTTCCATAAAAATGTCATTTCATGGTTTGGTTGACATCACTAGGATAAATTTATGAAATATTTGGGGTATTACATATTTTGAGTTCGTTTTCCCATATCAATGTCATTACATAATGCAATTAACAACAATGGGAAAAAAAATTAAAATATTTGGGGTGTGGCATATTTTGAATTGGGTTTATCATATCAATGTCATTGTGAAACTTAATTCAAAATAATGGGAAAATTTTTAGAATTATATTTTGTGTTAATATTTTGAGTTGCGTTTGCCTTACCAATATGGTGCAGTTCACAACACTGGGATAAATGTCATAAATAGTTTGGGTGTTGCATAGTTTTATTAGGTTTCACATACCAATGTCATTGGATGAGGTAATTCAAAACATGGGGACAAATTTTAGAAATATTTTAGGTGTTGCATATTTGGAGTCATGTTCCTCATATCAATGTTTTATATCATAATTCCTAACATTGTGAAAATTTTAGAAAAAATTGGTGTGTTTCCTATTTTGAGTTAGTTTTCCTATACCAATGATGTTACACATCACAATTCACAACACTTGGATAAATTTTGAAAATATTTGTGGTTATGCATATTTTGAGTCACATTTCTTATACCAATGTCATTATGTATCATAATTCACAATAATGGGACAAATTTTAAAAATATTTTGAGTGTTGTATATTTTAAGTTGGGGTTCCCTTACCAATGTCATTTCATAACACAATTCTCAACACTGGGATAAAATTTGAAAATATTTGGGGTATTGCATATTTTGAATCTTATTTTTGGTACTAATGTCATTATGTTGCATGGTTTATAATACTAGGATAAATTTCATAAATATTTTATGTGTTGCATATTTTAAGTTGGGTTTTCCATACTAATGTAATTTCACTATGTAATTAACAACATTAGGATTTTTTTCTAAAATATTTAGGATGTTACATATTCTCAATAAGGTTTCCCATTTCAATGTCATTATGCATCATAATTCACATCTTTACGACAAATTTCATAAATATTTGGGTGTTACATATCTTGAGTCATGTTTCTTATAAAAATATCATTATGTGGCAAAAATCACAACCCTAAGATATATTTTATAAATATTTTGGGTCTTACATCTTTTTATTTAGATTTATCATACTAATGTTTTAGATTAAGGTAAAAACAGGTTTTGAAGGGGCCCCGAAACCCTATTACAAAAATAAGAAAGATAAAGTGTTAACAAGCACCAGGAAAGACAATCCTGAAACCTACTAAAAGTAGCAACATCCTAAGGTAATTCAGAGATTAACTCTATATTCATTATACATTCAACCCCCTAATTTCCAAATAATGATTGATAACTATTTTTTAGGGGTAAAATCTAAAATTGTTGCCTACCTTCCATCAGCTATATTCTGCTTGCTTTCTAGCTCTCTGATTTTCCTTATGGGTCTTCTTCCGGGCTTATCCGAACAGCCAACATCCGGTTTCACTTTTAAAATTTGCTCATCTCTTTTTCTAGGTTTATCCAAAATAGAAACAAGGTGTTTTGCCTTCATTTGCTGATCTTTTTTGTTGCTTCTGGTTTCTATTCCCTTAATGTTTGTCTTCTTTTCAGCCCTTTTCATTTGGTTTGGAAGATGTTTTAAATTTTCTCCATTAGCATTCACAGGAAGCTCTTCCAAAGGTGATTCATTATCAGCCTAAATCTCCATTGGCTGAGAAAGAAGAGGATCTCTCTCCTCTAATTTATTTCCAGTTTCAGCCAAGATTTCTCCTTCCTCTAGCACTACTTTGCCTTCTGCCTCTCTCCATCGATCCTCTACCCTTTGGTATAGGATGATTTGCTTTGATAAATCTGTCAAATCTTCTTTGCTTTATGTGGGTAATATGGTTTCTGCTTGCCATCCATTTCCTTCTGTCTCAGAATTTTCTTTCTCAAGAGAGATCTTTGTATCTACCTTAGGAAGTGGGCTTTAAGATCTTCAAAAGACAACTCTTTACCCTCCTCAGCATTTAAATCTTTAGTTTCTTCATTATCCATTTGTTCTTGTCCCTGATCCTCTTTGGGTTTCCAAACTTTCTTTAGCTGGACCGTGGGCTTTTTCCCATCCAAAACACCATTAAGATGAGTTTTGCTTCTAGATGGACAATTTTTAACCTAATGCCCCTATTTCTTACAGGCATAGCAAGACGTGGGTAAATCTTCATAAAAAATTCCTTGAGATTTTTTACCAAACTTGGAGATAAGATCCATTTTTTCTGGGAGCTTATTTAAATCTGCCACTTTAACATACATCCTGACAGCTTGAAGTTTGGTTCTGGTTGCCATTGCCTTGTCCAAAGACACAAGTTCCCCAAAAGAACTGGCTACTCCTTTGAAAGTTTCCTCATGCCAGAACTCTCAAGGGAGTCCAGGCAGTCTAACCCAGATGGGAGTTGTTAAGAAAAAAGAGTCTGAGAAATCCATATTCAACTCCCATTTTTTGATAGTAAGAGAGCATTTTCCAAATGTCCATGGTCCTCCACATAAAACCATATTCATGTCTTCTTTACAGTTGAAGGTAAAGGAATAGAAACCATTTATCATAGGTGCAATAACTATCTCTCCTCGAATGACCCATTTCCTTTTAACCATTTTTGTAAGAGATTATAGATCTGGTCTTGCTCCTAAAAATTCACCTACTAAGGTGAAATCCATGGAGGACACAAAAAAATCTATTAAGGGATATGGAATAAAAACTCCATACTCACCTTTCTCCCAGCAAGTTTTTGCAGTCACCGGTGGGAAAGGGGATTTTCCAGTGGGTTTCTTGCCAAACAAAGATGACCACATCCTTTGTTTTGAATACCTTGCCTTCAACCCTTTTGAGGATTTTTCCTTTTTTAAGTCGCCTTTATTTTTCTCTTTCTCAATCTCCTGCCCCAATTGGGATCCACGAGATCCATAAAAAGGATCATTTATGCAAAAAGAATTTCTATTTTTTGCATCAACCACAAATTTTGATCCAATATTCTTCTCAACCCCTCCTCCGTTCCCTCTAGGGTTTGTCCCTCGTGTCTACTTTTCCACCACCGATACAGCTATTTCCAAGTCTGGAATAGCAGCCCGCATACCTATAGAATCAAACTTTGGGGACGTGCCCAGCGCACCCACTGGGGACACGCCCAGCGTGCCCACTGGGGGTGCGCCCAACGCTCGCATTAACTTTCAACTTTTCTAGCGTGCGCAGTAGGCCATTCAAATTTTCCAGCGTGCCCAATGATAGAAAAAACATTATAGGAACTTCTACAGTGTTTTATCATACTAATGTTATTATGTGGTGTAATTTTTGACTTTATAACATGTGGGTTGTTGCATATTTTGAGTAAAGTTTATCATACCAATCTCATTACATGATTCAATTCATAATAGTAGGATAAATTTTAGAAATATTTGGGTTGTTTCTTATTTTTAGGTAGGTTTCCCATACCAATGTCATTTTCTAGTACAATACATAATACTACAAAAATTTTCAAAAATATTAAGTGTGTTTCATATTTGTTGGCCATTTTGTCCCACATATCAGTATTTATCTATAGTTTAAAGGAGAAGCCTAATAGGGTCCTAATGAAGTACAAAAACTAATTGCTTAAAAAAGGGTCTAACAATGCAAATAGATGGATATAAGCAAGATTTCATGGTGCTCATGAGCATGCAAGGACATGGACAAAATTGACAATGTACTGATATATCATCAAGAAGCTGAAGGGTTGAGCAAATGGTGATTTTTTCAATCTTTATGAAGCTAGACCATCATCAAGATGTCATGAAGAACCATAAATGGCCTAGTTCACTTGGGTATTTTATAAATATGCTCAAAAATCCATATATGGCCATTAGACCATGCATAATTAATGTCCTTAGTTCCAATATCATACTTTGAAAGTTTTATATCTTGATGAGTCTTATATCTAGAGATATAAGCCTTCCAAGTTTAGCTTTTTGAGTATGATGGGCCGAGCCATCCTACACATAACACAAGAATGAACAAACCAACTCATTTTTTTAATTTTTATCTTCACTCAAGAAGCCCCCATGAGCTAAAGTATTGTAGTGCCATGTATTTATTAATACCAGGATCATCGTCTAAAGGTTAAATGTTTGTGTAAGTTCTCTAGATTGAGTTATGAAAATTTAAGTTGAACTAGTAGAGTAAGAAATCCATGCAAACATCAAAATAAATCTCAAGCAAAACTACCCATTTTGATCTAATATTTGATGGCCATGTAGAATTTAAATACATTAACATGAATGTCAAATTATGGAAGTATAGACATCAAATTTTAGCTCATGAAATATCCATTGAATGTAAAATAGTGTGTCCCAATATATTTGATGGTCTACATTGCATCATACATCTTGATTCAACAGAATAAGATGATTCAAAAGGTCAAAAAGCTCAAGAGGACACTAAATGGAATAAGCATGTGAGGCTATAGACTAACAATAAGATCTTGAAATCAATGTATAATTGACACATGGCATAAGCATGTAATGTGGGTAGAGTGATACTAGATCCTAAGTGTAGATGTAAGACTACCAAGTATAACTAGCTTGGATGGAGTTGAAAAGTCAAAGGAAGATCAATGACTCATGGTTATTTGTATCAATAATGATCCATGGTGTGAGATGGGTTAATGAGTCAATGATCTATTTTAGATATTGACGATTAATTAAATTAAAGGTTGAGAAGCTAAGGGACTTCCTAGAGATTGAACACATACTAAAGTCAATCTAAGGAGTAGTTTTTGGTGAAAATAAACAAGGTCATACAAGGTCATCCCATCACCATTAGATCTCGATTGAAATCTATGGAGAAAACATAGTATTATAGTTAGGTTAAAGGACATAAAAGGATGACCATTAAGGCTAATTATGGACCTTTATCTTGAGTTTTTATGTCATATAAGGATATTTCTATGCTGATGTTCACCACTATTAGAAGAAGAAGATAAAATGTCAAAGGGTTCCATGAAGGCATACATGTAGACCCCAATGGTTCAATCTTTAGGACCAGTTGCATGAAAAAGACCCCTTCACTCCACTATGCTTGCCATGAAAAACTAGTTAGGAGAAATTAACAAGAAGATAATATTCTAATAGACTAGCCTAGTTTTTGTAACTACATGGATGCCAAAACCTAGCTTAGAAGAACTTGACCCCACTATTGCAAAAAGAAGGAACATTAGTGTAACTGTGTAACCACTTGAATTAACTTAGATCACTCAAAAGGATTTGAATGAGCATAATTATCGGTAATTGTAATTGTAATTTAAATGGATTTGACCTCACTTAATTCCCCTTTTAGTGTCAAACTCCCTCTCTCTTGATTCTTTTCTTCTATAAATATATCCTTCAATCTATTGATTAAAATACTTTAGGCTAGTATGATTAGACTCTCCAAAAAATTGTATTCTTCACCTCTTAGAGTAATGAGAAAGGAATTTTTGTAGTGCTTTGTCAATCTATGCTATAATTATTATGTTTTCTTGATATTTTAAGTAATCTACTCCTCCCATTGAAAATTCTAAGCTTAGCCTAAATGCTAAAAACTTTCTTTGTAAGTCATATAGTGTGTCTTAGAATTGATATCTCAATGATAGAGTGGACTACTAAATATATGTATCTTCAACCAGACCTTACTTTCATTTCTCTATAGTCATAGTAGTAGACATTTCAATAACTCCTTTTATATTTCATTGGTGTGTTAAAGATTCAAATCCTAAGAGTGGATATAACAAATCCATGGTGCATCACCACAAGCTAAATAGGTTTATTCTATGCAATATCTTGACTCTTCTCATCCAAACCAATTTTTGATATTATAAATAAAGGTTCAAATTATGAAATTTGAGGAGCTATCCTCACTAAAAACCTTAGAATTCTAACCTTTTTATAGGATACCCACAACCTAGGGTCATTCCGATGTTGCGCTAGATTTGTGTAAAAGACTTGAATAATCCCTTGACCAATTAGGTTGAAATCTATA
Source organism: Torreya grandis (assembly GCA_037957365.1). Taxonomy (NCBI): domain Eukaryota; kingdom Viridiplantae; phylum Streptophyta; class Pinopsida; order Cupressales; family Taxaceae; genus Torreya; species Torreya grandis. The sequence goes on from JARHVA010005759.1 coordinate 634,045, forward strand.
TCCACAACAATTTTGGCATGCCTAGTGGGACCCAATAAGGAATGACATCTAAACATCAGCTTGGAATATATTGATGGTGTGTAGGAACACCTAAAAATTCTTGGAGTAGTCATTAGAAGATTGAAGATCAACTCATGCACCATTTTCCACTAGGTCTTCTATAAAAGGTAAGGAAGTCCAATTTGTATAATTATATTTAGATAGTAAAATAAGGAATATGATACCTATTTCAACTCCAAATTGAGCAGCCCCTAATTCTCCCACCTCCCCATTATCTATAAATGTTTCTCCTACTCAATCTACTAAGAGTCTAACAAGGCAAGTGCAAACGCTAAGGTTTAGATTACAAGCTTTTGCAACCTTCAATGGTGGTAGCCCTCTTAACCTTTAGCATCATGATGAGATCCTTGATGATTCTTTAAATATATTTCCATACTTTATAGGAGATAATGATACTACTCTTGTATAACATATAGCTATCATTACAAATCTTTACTCAATACATAATATCACATAAGAGAATGTAGCTATGAGGCTATTGACCACATCCTTGAAAGGAAAAGTCATAAAATGGTATATGGGTATAACTACAACTTCATTAAACACATGTAATGAGTTTGGTGAATCCCTATACAAGCATTTTGAGGATATAAGTGACCATGTGTCCCTTTTTGAGCAACTTACCTATATTAAGAGAGCATCCCAAGAGTCTATGGTTGATTTCAACTATATATTCTAAAGGACTTGGGATAGGATCCATGTTTTTATCAAGCCCACCCCTAATGATTATTTTATTTACTATTTGAGAGCTTTGAATTTAGATATTGCATTCATGATTGAATTTATAGGTGGGACAACTCTACTTGAATCCTATGAGATATCCATAAGGGTAAGAAATTGATTTATACAAGTAAAGAAGCTAATGCTAAGACCTCTCATGCCACTTTTCATTAAGATTTAGCCTATGCCACATACTATTTATCAATTTCCTACTCCAAATAACTAAGCTCAAACTAATGACATTCAAGTGGATAAATTTGCCAAGATTGAAAGCTTGATAAAGGCATAAAATAACAAACTAGTGTCTATATAAAGGTAACAATAGGATTCACATAGACCATACCAAGTCCCCTTCCAAACCCAATACCCTTCTCAATATTATAAGATACCCCCTTATCCATCAAATGAACAAGCCCAAGGCCAAATTACACAAAGTAGATCTAACAATGGCTAAAATCTTGCAAATGTAAGTAGCTGAAAAGCCTTGATGCCAACATAATAACTTTGTTCAAGAAGGTCAATGGAAGTTAGGGGCATAATCTAATGAGATGGTGATGACCACTATTGGAGACATGTATCAAGACCCTAGTTGAAAAAATTATCCTTCATTTTAAGGTCATGATATGATGCCTCAACCATAATAAGGCCCCCAAATGAGTCAAGACAACATGCCTACCATGTCACTATCATAAGATCAAAGCCAAAAATAAGGGAACATGGGTAAAGAAACAATTGATACAATATTCATGAATTTTCAAGAAGGGGAAAATATGTTTGATAATGTAGCAACTAATATGGGACAAGATTCACAAAACACAAATGATCTAATTATAACTTAGATAAGGGCTAAGAATAGGATGTTGGATGATAACTTGGGGTAACCTAGGATTTATTCATCATCTCCATATGATAGCCAATACCCTAATTCTTCAAATATAGTTATTAAATATCCTACAAATCAACAAGTACCCCAACCTCCTCGATAACAACAAAAGTCCCCCTTTGTTCCTCATGTTAATCAAATACCAAGTGATATTTCTACTTCCACAGAGTATTCCAAGGATACTAATCTTCCCTTTAACATTTTGGATAATTTAAAAAAGGATAATGTAATTATGTCCATGTATGATTCTATATCTATTCCTTGGCAAAAGGATCTTCTCCAATAAGAGCTCTCTAAAATTTCTCATGTAGAAAAGATAATTGATAGGGTGAACAATGTTTTCATCAATAATAGTCAAACTAACCAAGCCCCTAACTAGGTTCATAACAAAATTCCAAGAAAAATTCAATTTAAAAGTTTTGTTCATCACTCTAAAATTTTTAATCCCCCCCCCCTCATTTTATCTATCAATCATCATAGGGGACTATTTAGTACACAACTACATGATAGATTCAAGTGCTTCAACCTCATTGGTGCCTAAAGCCATAAAAAAAATTAAGATTGATCTCAAATATGTCCCTAATGAAAAAGGTTTTATTCAATTTTATGGCTCTTCCACTAAGATAGTAGGCATCTTGAAAAATCATTATATCATATTAGTAGCCTATCCAAATTGTATCATTACTCAAGATGTAATGGTGGTAGACCTACCTACATATTTTACCCTATGCTTATCTAGGGACTTTACTATAAATATTGGAGGATATTTTTCATTTTATTGGTCATACATGTTTTTTAGAACCAGTAATGAAACCAAAATCACTATAAAATCTGAGTATATCTCTAGGTTCCACCTATAACCCTATACGCCTAATATTACAAATACCAACTGTGCCATATTTAAAGAGTTTGAAGAGGTTAATGAAAAAGAACCCCATGATCATATTGAATCCATCTAATATCTATACTTGGATTAACGGGTAGATTATATTCATGGATTTTATCCTTATAGAAACATTGAAGAGGTAGACTTAGGAATGTACTACATGCATCAAGAAGGTGCAACTATACCTAGCTTAACTAACACTATTCAAGAAGAGGATGGTATATGAACCTTTTTATTTGATGGATCAAGGTAAAATAATGGATGTGGAGTGGGAGACATGTTTATTTCACCCTTATTTCAAAAGTACCATTCAACTAAAAGACTCAAATTTAGTTGTACCTCAAATACATCTGAATATGAAGATCTCTTGCATGGTTTAAAGGAAGCAAAAAAGAGAGGTGTCAAGCTCCTCCAAGTCAAGGGTGATAGTGAAATTATAGTGAAATAAGTGAGAGGGTGATATTTATATTTTAGTTAACTAAGTGAGAGGCTTAAATGTAATCAATAATCACCATTTGAAAGCCTATGAGCACTAGGTGTGGGACCTCATGGAGGATTTCTTGGCATTTAATATCTAACCTATACCAAGAGAAGCAAACCAACATGTAGATAAGATTTCAGCCATTGGTGCCCAATATGATATTGTAGAAGGAGTCAAAGGAAACCAAATCTAAGATAAGATCAAGGTTATATGTAGACTAGTTAAACCTGATAATGAGGTGAGTTGGAAAGTCTTTGATAATGATGATCAAATCATATGTTTTGTAATACAAGAGGTAAAATTATGCCATAAGAATCAAAATAAGTTCCAAAATCAATATGATGATCAGATAGTAGAATTAAGGTATAATAATCTACATAAATGTCTTGTGACATTATAAATCATCTTAAATGAATATAACTAGATAAGAAAAGGGAGATCATACATCTCATCTAAGGAAGAACACTATGAAAAGATAGATATCTTTAAGGACAAATTTATAAAGCTAGGAAAGGTCTATACAACAAAGGAAAGAGATGTATATGTTGCTTTGTGCCAAGAATTTTCTAATATATTTTATTGAAAGTATAAATACTTCAAGGGTTTTGAACCCAAACTTACACAACACACCATTGAATTACAAAGCAATGCAAAGCCAGTCAGGAAAAAACAAAGGTCTGTTAGTCTGAGAGTGGAGGAACTCATGAGAAGAGAATTATTTAAATTGATTGAATCAAAGATAATATTTACAATTAGTCATTCCTCATGGGTGACAAACCTTGTGCCAGTAAGGCAAAATAATGGAGAGATTCATTTATGTGTTGACTTTAGGGACCTTAATAAGCTATCCATAAAGGACCATTACCCACTACCCTCCATGGATCAAATTCTACTAAAGGTGGTAGGTTCTAAAAGGTTCTCATTGCCTAATGGCTATTTTGGATATAATTATATCATAGTCAAAGAATAATATAGGCATAAGGCTACCTTCACTACAAAATGGGGCACCTATGCATATGTTAAAATGTCGTTTGGACTCTCAAATGTTGGATCCACCTCCCAAAGAGCAATGGATGTTGTTCTTCATGGTTTTTTGTATGATATGGTTTTATTTTATCTTAATGATATAGTAGTATTTTCAAAGAATCTTGATGATCATCTAACACACTTGAGATTTATTTTTCATAGTTGTAGATGATTTAGAGTTTCATTGAATCTAAATAAATGCATATTTTCAGTACATTAACGAAGTCATCTTGGACATATGGTGTCCAAATATGGTTTTTACATTTATTTAGATAATATTTAATAAATACTTCATATATCATTACCTAATCAAAATAAATTATTACAAATTTTCTTTGGTAAGAACAATTTAATTAAGAGGTCCATTCTAAGCTTTTCAGAGTTGGTCAAGCCCCTCACTCATATGTTAAGAAAAGGCAAAGATTTTACATCGATAAGAGAAGGTAAGAGAAAATATGAGGGAATAAAGGAGGCCATATATCATGGCCCCACACTTTTAAATCTATATTTTAATAAGGAATTCTATTTTATGCCTTCTCTACATTAGATGCAATTTCAACCATGTTTATGTAGTAGAATAATGAAGATCTGGAGTAGCTTGTTGCTTTCTTCAATCAATATTTGGAAGGGTATTAAGAAATATATAGCTTTGTTGAAAAAAATGTACTTATTTTAATAATTTTGAAGAAGTTTAGACATATAATTTAAAATAATAATATTATACTAATGGTAGCTCATCCAAGTGTGAAGGATTTTATCCTCAATAGAGACTTAAATGAAAAGAGAGATGGATGGGTCACTAAGTTTATGGATTATGAAATCTAATTGAAGGTCAAAAAACTATTATGACGTAAGATATTACATGAACATCTTGTAGAAGATGAGAGAATAAAAAAAGACAATTTTGGTAATTTAGGACACTCAACATGGAGTTGAGAATACTCCTATAAACTAAATAGGATATTGCTACATTTATTCAAACATGAGAATGTCTAATGGGTTTCAATACATCATAAATAATACACTTTAGGATAAAATTAGTTCCATAAATTTTTATTGATGGAGTGTTATTCAAAAAGGAAATTAGAGGTATGCTTTTAAGATGTGTTGAAACTATCCAATTGGGTAAGCTTCTCAAGAAATTTCATGATAGTTCTTTTGGAGCCCATTTTTTAACCAAGAACACGAATGAAAAAATAATTATATCTAGTTAATTTTTACCTAATTTATTTATAGATGCACATGCATGTGTTAGGAAGTGTTGAAAGTGTTAGGAAGGATTTTCACTATGTGTAATAGTGATAAAACTATGGGTTTCTTATGGCTTATAATAAGCACTTCTTGACTACCAATTTTTCTATGAAATCTTTGAATTGGTCACTGATCAATGTCTATGGACTAAATAACAGAGCTTTGAGACAGAAATTATGGATAGACCTAAGCAGTTTCAAGAATAATCCATAGAAAATTAGATGGATGTTAGCCAGAGATTTTAACACTCCTCTATACCCTTTTGAAAAATAGGGTGGAATTATGGATTACTTGAACAACATGTTTAACTTTGTTGAATTCATCAATGATTGGGGATTATTGGACATAGAGCTACAAAACCAAAATTTTACTTGGACCAATGGAAGACGAGGAGATCAAATGATTTAGGTTAAAATAGATATATTTATTATATCAAGCAACTAGAAGGATTATCATAATATGTAGGTGCAGGCTTTCCCTAGAACCATGTCTGACCACTACCTAATCTTCCTCAGGTAGAGAGAATAGGGACATTTCAGACCTTCACCATTCCATTTTGAAGCTATGTGGATCAAGCACAAAGACTTTATACAAATGGTGGCCCAATGGTGGAAAATTCCTATTCAAGGTACTCATATGTTTAGAATAGTCAAGAAACTCCAACACATTAAACAAGAAGTTCATGGATGGAATAGATACAGCTTTGGGCAAGTCTTCCAGCAAAAGAAAAATATAGTTGGAAAACTCAAGGATATATAGAAATTGATAGATCAAGGGGATGACTTTGAGGACACTTTAGAAGAAGATAATATCCTATCTTTAGAATGTAAGAATCTTATGGAAACAGAAGAGGTTTTTTGGAAACAAAAATCCCATGTTTAGTGGCTTAAAGAGGGGGATAGGAACACTGCCTTTTTTCATCTCTCAGCTATGAAACATAGGAAAGCCAACTCAATAAGTAAGCTTATCCTAGATAATGGTGACATTATTACCAAGGATAATGAAATAGGGAAACAAGCCAGGGCTTTCTTTTAGAATCTGCTTATGGAAGAAAATAATAATGATAAAATTGATAGACCTATGAATCAATTTATTGATAAAATCCCCTGTTTGATAACAAAAGAAGGTAATCTGGAGATGTTAAAGCCTATATCTGAGGAAGAAGTGTATTTTATTTTATTCTCCATGGGTGATTTTAAATCCCTAAGTCTTGATAGCTTTCCTCCTATATTCTTTCAAAATTATTGGGAGATATTAGGAACAAACCTCACGACTAATGTTCATGATTTTTTTAGATCAAGTAAAATTTTGAAACAAGCTAATAATACCTTCATAGTACTTGTTTTTTAAAAATAAAAACCTTCACACCTCACTAATTTCAGGCCCATTAGTCTATACAACACTATGTATAAGTTATGTACTAAAATGCTGGTCATGAGGATTCAACCTTTACTAGACAAAATTATTTCTCCTACTCAAAAAGGTTTCATTCTGGGCAAGCAGATTCTTGATGCTATGATCACCACACATGAGATTATTCACTCCATGTATAAGAGTAGAATCCTTGGGATAGCTCTCAAGCTTGATATTTCTAAAGCTTATGATAGAGTCTCATGGACTTTTCTGTTCTAAGTGATCATAAAATTTGGGTTTAATGATAAAATGTCTTGCTTGTTATGGAACATAATCTCTTTTGTAAAATTCTCAGTGCTAGTTGATGGTGTTCCTAGAGGGTTTTTCTCATCCTCGAGAGGAATTTTTCAAGGAGACCCTCTCTCCCCATACTTATTCATCATTATGGCTGAGGCACTGGGAAGATACATACAAGCAGATATAGCCTCAAAAAAGCTAGTGGGCATCAAACCTACCTCCTCCCTTCATCCTATAGTGGTACAACAGCTTGTGGATGATAGCATATTCTTTGGCATCTCATTGGTGATTGAAGCTATAAGATGGAAGAATATCTTCAATAATTATGCCAGAGAGTCGGGATAAAGGATAAATTTCTAGAAAAGCAATGTGTATTTCTTCAACACTCCTAATGAACTTAGACATAAAATCATTGATATATTAGAATGTGTTGAAGTTGGCCTATTAGCTACCTACCTAGGTCTCCCACTCTTAATAAAAGACGTATCTCCTAGATTTTGGAATGGAATTGTGGAAAGAATGCAGAGGAAACTTCTTGGTTGGAAGGGGAAACTACTCAGCAGTGCTGGTAAACTACAAATTCTTCAAGCTTCACTGCAAGCTATTCCTACATACTTCCTTTCTCTTTTTAAAATTCCTACATATTTTGATAAGAAACTAGAACATATCCAAAGGAATTTTTTATGGATGGGAGTGGAAGACAAACAAAGAATGTCTTTAGTTAGATGGGAAAAGGTGTGTCTTCCAAAATCTCATGGTGGACTTAATATTATGTCCATCAGGAACATGAACAAATCCCTTCTCTCAAAAGTTAGTTGGAACTTGATCCATAAAAACAATGATTGGGGGAAAATAATCTATGCCAAATACATGCATAGCATTGATGATTCCAACTTTATTCAATAGATAGGATTACCCCAAGGATCTATGATATAGAATAAAATGCTAAAAAGTAGAAGCCTTCTCAAATAGGAAATTAGATGGAAACTTGGAAATGGCCGACATATTAAATTTTTGGGTGATATCTAGTTAAAGGACAAGGCTCTCATCACATAGGGAAACTATGGAGAGATTGTTGACTTGAATACCCAATTTTTTGGAGATAGGATTAGTGATTATATGGAAAATAATAATGGGATGAGGAGCTGAAAAAATATTTTTGATTGCTATGTTCACTAGCTTGAGCTTTTCTCAAGAGTTCGGGAGATCTAGCAGTGCATTTAGGAGATTATAATCCCTCTCTTTCCCTAGGAGGATGAACAATACTAGTGGCTAGATAAGAATGGATCATTCTCTATCAAATCCACTTACCATCTACTCATTCCTGAAGCTTAGAATAAAGATGTATGGAAAAAGGTTTGGAATCATAAACTTATTCTAAAAATTAACATGCTTTGGTGGGCTACTACTCATAACAAATCCTTACTCAGGATAACCTTCAAAAGAGAGGGTTTACTTTGGTTAACAAATGTTTCCTGTGTGGTTCAAAAGAGGAATCAGTTTCTCACCTCTTTATCCATTGTGAGTTTGCCCAAGAAGTATGGGGCACAATACTTAACAACTTTGTTATTGAATGGGTCTGCAATTCTAACCTTAAATAAGTAATTCTCAATTGGAATCCAACCTTCACACATCCCTGGCTTATGGAATTATGGAACCAAGCTCTTCCATGTTTGAGTTGGACTTTATGGAAAGAATGCAATCACAAAATTTTTAGGGACACTGCTAGAAATGCTTCTCAGGTGTTTAACACCTTTACTAAGACCATTATGGAAAGCATTACAATAGCTCATATTCATGTTGCAGAGAAACCCCTATCTCAAATTGAAAGCCAAATTACAACCAAATGGAAGGTTTTAAACTAGATCCCTGGGTATAATAACTCCAAAATACTACAGAGACTTAATACTAAATAGATCCTCCCTAAACCTAACTGGATGAAACTCAACTTTGATGGGGCATCCAAGATGGATGGTAAAGCTAGTGGAGGAGGAATTATAAGGAATGATAAAGGATGGATGTCTACTATCTATGTTGGTGGAATTGGATGCCAAAGCAACAACTATGCTGAAGCAATGGCTTTACTATGGGGATTAAAATTAGCTATATCCCTAGGAATAAGGAACCTGAATATACAAGGAGACTTTAAGATGGTCATAGATGCCATTAATAAAGCTTCAAATGTGGGAATCAAGCTAAAACACATCATTACTGATATCTAATTTCTTCTACAAAAGTTTTCTAAAGTTGAGATTTCCCATACCTATAGAGAAGACAACAGGGTCGTTGATGCTTGTGCCAACCTTGGGCAGCAATTTTTAGGTTGGAGGGTGTGGCAACAAGGTGTTCATAATCCCTTAAACATTAGGGAGATCATTCAAAAGGAGACGACTTGTCAGGAATGAGGCATATCGATGACCCTACAAAGACCCCTGTTAATACCCCCAGCTCCTTTACGAGCAAGAAGGGTAAGAAGAGAAAGGTTGATGAAGAGGAAGAAAATATTAAAGAGACTACGAAAGGGACCCACAGGAATCTAGGTAGGGCCATAAAGGGCCAAGGTGGTAAATCTCACAAGCCTTCCAAAATTAATAAGGAAGGATTCCCCTCTGAAGTGCAACGGTTGAGGTAGATTGTTGGTAAATAAGCCCCTAAGGCCAGACTGATTGATTATTCAAAAAGTGCTTCAGAAGAAGCAGCCTAGGAGGAAGAGTCTAAGGAACTAGAAATCCAAGAAATTTTGAAGGACACTGGAGGGAAGCAGGCTACTAGAGATTTTGAGGTTACTGAGGAGCAGGGTGCTAACACTATGGGAACTATTGATAATAAGGGGAAAATGTATGTCAAGGAAGCTGGTGAGGGTACTGAGAATGAGACTGATTGGAAAACTAAAATTGGGGCCTTGAAGGACCACATTCAGAAGTTGGAGAAGGTCTTCACCAAAGGGCTTCATAATACAAATATGTGGAACATGTCTATGCTGAAAGTGGTGGGTAATATTGGGTATGCTGACAATACAAAGAATGAGAAACTCAATGATCTTATCAAATCAATAGTTATGTAAGGGGAGACCTCTCTGACCTGGTCTTCCCATGTCTTATGTTTTATTTCTATCTGTTATTCTCGGTTGTGCCATTGTCTCTCTGAAAGCATTTTTTGTTTGTTTGCCTTATTGGCTTTTTTGACTATATAAGGTTTGGCCCCTAGTTTGCCACCTTAATCAAAAATAACTAAAAAAATGCACCACCCAAAATATTTATAAATTTTTTTCATATTTATGAATTACATAAAATAATGACATTGTTATGGAAAACCCAACTCAAAATATGCAACACCAAAAATATTTATGAAATGTGTTTTAGTGGTATAAATCACATCATGCATCAATAATGATATGGGAAACCCAACCCAAAATATTCAAAACTCCAAATATTTATGAAAATTTTATAATTATTATGAATTACACTATGCAATGGTAGTAGTATAAGAAAATTGACTCAAAATATGCAAACCCTAAACTTTTCCTAAATTTTTCCTATGTTAAGAATTTTTCCTTATAATTAATTTGGTATATGAAACTTGACTAAAACTATGAACTACCTCAAATATTTATGAGAAAATTCTAAGTATTGTGAATTGTACCACACTGGTACATGAATCTTGACTAAAAATATGTAATAGCTTGATTATTTACTAAATTATTATTAGTGTTATGAATAACATCACATAATCACATTGGTAGGGAAATCTTGACTCAAAATATGCAACACTAAAAATATTTATCCTAGTAGTACTTTTGACTAATTTGACCCCAAGTTAGATTAAGTTAACCCCTATATATTTGAAACTTGTTATAGGGTCTATTAGGTTGAAAATGTGTACTATGGTCTTAATAAGGTCAAACAATATGTTTTCACCTTTATCACATTTGTTAGTTTGTCCTAAGTCATTCTAAGGTCACATTTTGAGTCATTTAAGGATGTGGTATGGTTTTTATAGGAATAAAAGGGTTTCAAGAGCATATTAAACATCCCACATGTTATTAATAGTTAGAGAAACCATTTTGGGACTAACATTTTGTATGTACAACATCCATCCAAAAAGATCAAATAGTTTCAAGTGGTTTTAGCCATTTATACAACCCATACAATAGTCAAGGCACATGGGATGACTTCAAAGGAGTCTATTCATGTCCCCTCAGTTCACTTCAACACTCAGGTAGCTTTGAAAGCCTCTAAAATGGCAAAAATGAACTCTCATTCCCATTACTCTCCTAAACAAGTCAAATGGGTCAACTAGTCTTCCTTTGATATGGATAGAAGGAGATGAGTTATAAAAAATTCTTTAGGTGGGTGATATTACTCTCTATTAACTTATAGTTCATGGAAATAGCCATAGGTTTGGTTACTTGTGCTTCATGAACCATTTCTAAGAAAGTTGGCTTCTCAAAAGTGTTTGCACATCCATAACATATTATTTTTCCTTATCTATTTATATTAATCTGAATCAAGATAATTATTAAATGTGATATAAAGTGGTATTACCATCTCTCTCACAAGTTTTATAGCCTTTTTGGAAAGTGTGAAGGTGAAAAAGATGTTAAAAACACCTCATTTTCCTAGTATAAGACTCCATTATAGTTTATAGACACTGTCTCATTAGTAGTAAATTTTCTCCCTCATGTAGTGGTTTTAGGTCAAGTGTGACATGTTGTTTCCAATACCTATAATAATTTTGATAATTTATTATTTAAAGGTTTAGTCTAAAGACTATCCATGGTTACTAAAATCCACATAGTCAGACTTCCTTATGACTGTCGCCTAATGTTAAGTGAAGTTAAGTCCTTGGTTAGTCATGTTGATGACACATGAAGGTTTCAAGGTTCTGAGAGGTTTCCCATGGTGTAAAAAATAATATTGATATATTCAAAGAGATAAATATTTTTTGTGAGAACCAATCCACCACACCATAATCCTATATGTAGTAGCACCCATAGGTAGTATCCATCAATGGTACGAGTTCAATCCACAAAGGTCTGAGTAGTGTTAAATGGTCATTGTTTGAGCTCATTTGAAACCTTTAATCAAGTTTGAGAATGTATAAATTATCATGTTTATAATGGTGAGGTCATTATATACAAGCATACTTGAATCCATGTTCACAAGTTTAGAAAGTTACTTAGAGGAGATTGTTATCATAAATTTTTTAAATAAGGGTTTTGTCCATGTTTAGTGCCATCTTATGATGAGGAATTTGAGATATAGGTTAGTATAAACATCTTCTTTCTTGTATCCCAAACCTATAAACAACATCTTGACACATGAATGTGAAAATGTTTCTAAATATATTGATTTTTTGATGTCTTCCATTTCAAGCAAGTTTTCACTTAGGATATTCAATAAATACAATGTCAAAAAGACTAAAAGTGAACCTTTAAGTACAACATTAGCACATGATAAATTGATAATGAGAGAATGGAAATTGTTCTCAAATCATGAGATCAACTCACATAAGTGTGAAATGGTCTAATGGAACACAATCGTCACATGTATATGATTACATATAGGATCTTTTCAAACTCTACCTAATGTACATCTATAGGAAACATAGTTAGCATATGTAGACATCATGTCTCATGCTAGTAAAGAATGGTAGTTTGAATGCAATACTAATTTCAAATAATTATGGGATGGTGTTGGTGACATCAAGAGGATATCAGGGCATGAGATAAAATTTTAAAACATGAACATATACCTACAAGAATCCCTTTCTCTTAATGTAAGTATTTATAGTCTATTATAGTCATAAAGTAACTAATGCTAGTGAAGTGGCCTTTACTAGCACACATAGGTGTATGATAGATTGAACATGTTGAGAATAACATCATAATGGTAGTAACACATATTCATTTAATCTTAATATACAATGAGAAAAAATAAATAGGGGTTTAAATCTCAACCCACAATCAACCCAAAATGTTGCATAGTCAATTGGCTTGAGAAGTTAGTCTTAGGGTTTGGAGTGTTTAGAGAGTAGTAGAGTTGATCAAGAATTGAAATACAATGTAGAATGTAATCATGACCTAAGTAATATATAAATAACATCAAATTTTCCAATAAAATAGGGTAAGTTCCCTCTATTTTACTCATATATAGGGCACTCCCAAACATTCTAATTTACAAAAATAGTGTGTAAATGGTGATAAGGTGAAAGGGAAAAGAATATGAATTGTATAAATGTAGAAGAATTTTTATTGAATTTATACAAACTTTTATAATCACTCATTGTCATTGGAAACCACTTTGAGGTGGTCATGGGGAATTAGACATAGTTAGGCTTATTAGGCCTAGAACCAGGTCTAAGCCTTAATGATGCTCAACATCACTTATAAAACCATATGAATAATAAAAAACCAATTTAAAGAATTTAAAGTGAGGTATAAGGTTGATAAAATCCATTTTCTTGTATAGAGTTACACCAAGTTGGTCATTTTGACCTAATTCTATGATAGGGGTACCCAAAATGCAAGAGAAAGCTTGAGAGGCCATTTTTAGATTCTCATATATAAGGACACCATGAAAAGTGACACAAAGATATATGATGAGTTTAAATGGGTCATATAGTAAATATTTGTGGTGTTTTTTGGAGCTTTATCATATGCATTTTATGAACTTATTTTAACAGTTTAAGAGACCTAAAACACTTGCTAGGACCTGATCGAAAAAATTATGAATTTAGATTAAATAAATATGGGTAATTTGGCCTTGAAAGTGTTTTCTAATTGTTTAATACTCTCTCAAGCTCCTAGACACCTAGCTTTTCTATACTTTCACTTGTATAGACATGCCTATTTTAAGGTTATTTTGTAAGTTTTGATGAGATGTACATGTTCAAAAGGAAATTATTAAATGAGAATCATTGGGGGAGGTTTGTAGAGATATATTTTAACTCCCAATACTCATATCTAAAATTAGTCAATCATGTAAACCTCGACACCAATCCATTCATTGTAGGTAGACTAAACTAACATAATGAGAAGACATAGTGATTAAATTTGAAAAAGATGGTAAATGTTGTATTGATATTTATTTATGTCTAGACAAAAATGTTCTGAATATCTATCTAACACATTTCCAATGAACCTTCTTTGAGCAATTGTAAGACAATTGGGTGACAAATGTGAAGAGAGGCCTGGAAGGGATAGAGAGTTAGTGCTAGAGAGTGAATGATAAGTGTCCATGAGGATTTCATGAGTATTTAACAACTATCAAAATCAAGTTTCCAACCTCCTAAGATAGTTCATATGTGTTAATGACTCCTATTTTTGTTTCAGTCAAGTCAAGTGATGCTTCATTATGAGGATAGTTTCAAGAAGGCCAATTAGAGTCTGTATACCAACATTAGGAGAGGGATGCAATTTTTATGGATACTTGACCATGAATACTTTATAACCTCATTTATACTTGATTTTATTAAAATTTAAATAATTTTCATGCGTTGACACTTGTTATTTTAAACCTTGAAATTAACTAACTCTCTCTCCTCTCCTATGCCCTATTTATGGAAGTCATTTTGGCATTTGTATCTAATCCATGTCTTGTATGGCAAAGCCCTACTAGTTTTAATACTAATTTTTGCCTTTGAATAAAAACATAAAGTTGGTTTTGATTCTACAATTCCTTGTATAAGTGTGTGTACTAGTGAAACTATTGAATGATAAGTGGTAATCACCTATCCTTGCATTCATCTTACTCTCTAATATTGTGTGCAATCAATTCATTCTCTAATAGGTCATATGGATTTTATTCAATGTCCTTGTTTGTATTTAAGTATAGGGAGTTGAATTAGTGTCTATTATTATGCATTTTGTATATTAACTTTGAGAAGTGTAGTACATACCACCTTCATGTTTGAAATACTTATGTTGGATTACCCTATAAGTTTAAAGCTAGACTTATTAAAAATATTTCAAATTATAGGTGATGGTAGTATAGTGGATATAAATTTGGTGTATCACCTTGTTAAAATTGGATATTTTCATGTTACTCTCTATCTCTTTTCATCTAATCAAACAATTAGTATAGGCAATAAGGTATCAAATACTAATCTAATGAGCTAGACCTTAAAGTTAGAGGTTTACCTCTGGTATAGTCAACCCATAGGCCTAGAGGTAATCTAACATTTAAATTAATATATAAAAGTCTTTAAAAACATCTATATGGTGTAATATTAAGTGATAAAAACTATATCATGCTTAGTGGGAAAATTATCTCAATTACATCCTATCAAGGTAAATGTTGGTCTTGACAACATCACAATTACTTATGATGTTCTACTCAACATTTGATGACTCCATTTAAGGTAATATTTGGTTGTATAACAAGTTATATCATTTATGTTTTCATATTTCATGGTACTTACTAGGTCAACTAATAGTAGAGGTATTAATCCTATAAACCCACTCCTTCAACTTGAACTTCCTCTTGAAGTTCAACATCCTCAACATATCTTGACATTTTAAGAGCATGAGGAATTCGCAAGCCAAGAAGATCAAGAGAGTTAAGAGGAACTTTAGGATAACAAAAATAGACAACATGCCTTCTTAGCCTCTAACACTAAAAATACCATACACCTCAATGCATATGATGATATACCTCCTAATTTTTGGTAAGAGTGTTCCCACTTTTAATGGGAAAGGTCATGTTACCCCTAGTGAGCATACTAGGGACATCTCTAACTTTTCACAATTTTCGTAATGTCACTAGTGTCAATATTACAATTAGATTACTTCCCATGTATCTTAGAAGGAAGTCCCTTGATTGGTATTGGACATTATTGAGAGGATGTATTACCACTTGAAATGATTTTGGAGATTTGCTAACCTCAAGGTTTGAAGATAAAAGTGATCACTCATCACTCCTTCATGAGATTAATGTGATTTAAAAAGGTTGTGAGTAGACTATGCATGTATTTAATGAGAGATTCCAAAAAACATGGTATAGGTTTCCTCCTCCCATGAAACCACCTAAAAGCTTTGTTTTCCCTACATACCTAAGGGCTATTGTTATTGACATATCCATCATGTTATATTCCATGGGTGTTTACAACTTACATGAAGCTTTTGGCATAACTATTAGAGCTGAGAATGTCCTTATTCAAGGTAGTAAAAACCCTCCAAAAGTTTCCATGCCTATTCTAACTAATATTTTTGACTCTAATACAAGTGTTTCTCAAATCTCAAATGCAAATACCAAGTCTAGATCTTCCCCTAAGAAGGTAAAAGATACAATTGATTTAGATGGATGGTGCAAGGCCTTAAAATCTCAAATTAAATAACTACATCTATATTATGGAGTTAATAAAGACCCTAAACCCTATCCTCAACAAGGAAATAGTTTCCCACCTTACCATTATCGTTAAGGTAGAGGGCAAGGATAACCTAGCTACAATAGTCTGCCCAATGTATATAACCCAACATCCACATCCAACATAAGAATGATGGTCCTAATTCATAAGAACATGGTCCAAGGAGAAGAATTAAATGAAATAAAATTCATGGATGAAAACTAAGGTGGGTAAAAATGTTTGTTATCTCAAGGTGGAGTTAATCCTCAATTGTTAGTAAAATATGACAACCTCATGCAAGCAAATGAAGGATAACAACCTGAAGGAGTGAGTTTGATAAACTTTCTATTTGAGGACACATTTTTCCTAAACCAAGGTAGTAAGTCTAAAATAATACTATATCTAAGATTAATTATTTTGGACATGTCCATCATGTTGACACAAGTCCAATCAACCCTCTTACAAGGAAACAAGGTGGGACATCAAGTGTGACAATCACCACAAATTATGCACATATTTCAAATCAGAATGTAGGAAAGGTTACTCAAACTATTCAATTTCCTCATGTTCAAGACACTTATTTACCTTTAGGGATACAATAAAATATAAATTTTCCTTCTTTCAACATCGTCAATTCTTTGAATATTTATAAACTTAGTATCTCTCTTTTGGAAGTGCTTTACATGCTTGGTCAAAAGAAACCACTTCAATATCTGTTATCCAAAATCCCCATTAGTCCTCAACCATAAATACATGGTATATTATCCCTTGCTAATGATATTTCTCACATTGTGGAACCCTCTTCTACATCTAAAAATCCCCCACCCTTATACCTCACGCTCATTATTGGAGACAAGCTTGTTCACAATTGCATTATGGACAATGAGGAAAGTAACCTATTTATGACTAAGATTATGGTAGATAAATTGGGCTTATAATATGAATAATATAACAAGTGATAACAATTTATGGGACACTAGATAGTTAAATGGGGATTATCAAAGGTTTTTGAGTTTTCTTACATGAATATCCAAGCTTTCTTATCCTTCAAGATATATTAGTAGTTGATCTACCGGCTCACTTTGTTATCTACCTATCAAGGGATTTCACAACAAAGATAGGAGGTTATCTATTATTTTATTTTTCCTTTTTATAATTCATAAAAAGGTATAGATCAAAGTTAACCATTAAAATACAACCATAGGCTAAGTTTCATATTGATCCATACGTGGAAAAAATCTCTAATCTAAATTGTACCATTAATGATCAAGAAAAACATGTTATAGATGATGGATCATCCTCCTAACTTAAAGGAATATCTAATATTTTCCTATATGAGTATGGTAATAAAAAATATTATCATGATCCTTATTCTCTCATTAGAAATAATTATTTGGGAGTATACTATATACATGAGGAAGAAATGCCAATACCTTCACTCACTAAGGAATAAGGTGAGAATGATGGAATATGGAAGATGCTTTTTGATGGTTCAAGGAGAAAGATTGGTGTAGGACTTGGTGTTATGCTCTTTTAAGCATCCAACAAATATTATTATTCTTCATATAGGTTTCATTTCAATTGAATATAAAATGTGGCTAAGTATGAAGGTTTGATTCATGGTCTTTAATGAACAAGGAGAAAAAGGATCGAGAATATACAAGTATATGGAGATAGTTAACTGATTATACATCAAATTAGGAATTTGAGTATTATTAAGAACCCTTTTCTAATTCATATAATAATAGGGTATGGGATTTACTTGAATACATCAATGCATTCAAAATATAATTATTCCCAAGGGAGAATAATAAGCATGCTAACATGTTAGTTGCCATAAGAACATAATTTGATACACCTACTACCATAAATAAAGAAGGAAAACAATATAACATCATGTTCATTATAATAACATTCATCCTTTATAATGAGGTCTCTTTTCAAGTATTTTATAGTGACAAGCAAACTGTATACTTCCTTCAAAATTAAGCTAAGTTATCTTCAAGAAACTAAAAAAGATTCCATGATGAGTTTGAGAATCAAATTTTACAACTAAGGACAAATAAGATAAATAAAGGATTGATAACCTTATAAAGTATATTTAATTAATATTATCAAAGAAATATAAGGTTAGAATGTCTAAAAAGGAGGATAACTATGAAATAGTTATCATCTTGAGAGATAAACTCCTCAAAATAAGCAAGGTATGTTTTACATCATAAAACAAGCATTCATTGATTTGTGTAGAGAGTTACATTATATATTTGTTTTGGAATATAAATACCTAAAAGGTTTTGATCCTAGTCTATCCCATCATAACATTGAGTTATAACCTAGAGTTAAACTTTATAGGTAAAAACAAAGGCCTATCAATCCAAGGGTTGAACAATCATGATAATGGAACTCGCCAAGCTCCTTGAATCTAAGATAATCTTCCCTATCAAGCACTGAACTTGGGTAGATAACCTTGTGAATATCAAGAAGAATAATGGTGAAATAAGATTTTTTTTGGACTTTAGAGATGTCAATAGGGTGTCACTCAAAGACAATTATCCCTTACCTCCAATAGAGCAGATTTTACAAGTTGTTTTAGGTTCCCAACATTTCTCACTACTAGATGGATATTATAGTTATAATCAAATTTTGGTGAAAAAATATGATATGGTCAAGATAACATTTACTAAAAAATGGAGGATTTTTTATTATATTAATGTGCCTTTTATCTTGTCAAATGTTGGTGCCACTTTCTAAAGGGAATTAGACATGGCTTTTAAAGGTCTAATCAATGAGATGATGTTAGTGTATCTAGATAATATAATCATGTTATCCAAGGATGAGAATGAGCATAGGAAACATTATATGTAAGTGTTTGAAATGTGTAGGATATATGGGTTATATCTCAACCCCAAAAATTTCATATTTATTGTCCATGAAGGTAAGATCCTATGAGACATTATTTCCATGGATGACCTCTCACCATCAACACTAAAAGGATAGAGGTTATTTAGGAATATCATTACCCTTACACAAGAAAGGATCCAAAGTTTCCTAGGAAATAAAAACATGGTGAGAAGGTTCATACATAATTTTGAATCTTTGGTGAAGCCTATCATAGCCATGCTCAGGAAAAATCAAGTTTTCACTTGGACTAAAGAGGGTAAGATCATATTTTAATGCATAAAGAAATTAATTGCACAAGATCCCACTATTGTAAAACCTAATATTGCTAAATATTTAATGTTATATTACTTTGGTAACCTTGCTAATATCTTAGCTACGCTAGTTAAAAAGAATGATGAAGGTGTTTAACAGCCAATTGGATTATTTAATCAAGGTGTGGAAGATTATGATATTTAGAATTTATCCCAGCATTGTGAGTTACATTCTTCAATGACATTAGAATGGGAAACCTAACTAAAAATATACAACACCCCAAATATTTCTATAAGTTGTGCCAACATTTTAAATTACACCATATAATGACTTTGGTATGGGAAACTAGAATCAAAATATGCAAGACCTCAAATATTTTTAAAATTTTGTCAAAGTTCTATGAATTATGATGTGTAACAATATTGCTATGGGAAACTCCATTCAAACTATGAAACACCCCAAAATTTTTTTAAATTTGTCCTAGTGTTGTGAATTGTGCCATGTAATGTTATTTGTAAGGGAAACCCAACTCATAATATGCATTAATACAAATTTATATTATATTTTCCTAGTGTTTTAAATTGAAATGCACAATAAGATACATATGGGAAACCAAACATAAAAAGTGAAACACACCAAATATTTCTAAAAATTATCTTTTTTATGACTTTTAATGTACAATGACATCAATATGGGAAACATGACTAAAAATATGCAACACCCAAAATATTTACAAAATTTGTCCCAATGTTCCAAATTCACCTCATTGGTAAGGTAAACCCAACATAAAATATACAACACCCCAAATATTTATAAAATGTGTGCCAATGTTGTGAATCATGCCACACAATGACATTGGTATGGGAAAACTACTTAATAATATGTAGTACCCCCAAAATATTTTTAAAATTTATCCCAAATTTTCTAACTACATCATGTAATTATATCAGTTTAATAAAATAAAATCAAACTATGTAACACCACAAATATTTTTGAAATTTGTCATAGTGATGAGAATTGTGTCATGTAATGACATTGGTATGGTAGAATAGTCTCAAAATATGTAAGACCTCAAATATATCCCAAAAAAATCTTGGTGTTGAAAACTTTGTTGCATAACAAAATTGGTACAACAAATCAGATCAAAATATGCATCACCCCAAATATGTTTGAAATTTGTCTTAGTGTTTCAAATTATGCCATGAAATGATATTGGTAAAAGAAAATTGACATAAAATATACAACACTAAAAATATTTATAAAATTCATCCCAACGTTATAATTTGTGCCACATAAAGGCATTGGTACAAGAAGTCTAGGTCAAAATATGCAAGACACCAAATATTTTAGAATTTATTTCTAGTATTTCAAATTCTATCACACAATGCCATTAATACAAATATTCAACACCTCAATTAATTTTTAAAATTTTCCTAGTGTTGTAAATTACACTATGTAAAAACATAAGTATGGGAAACATGACTTAAAATATGTGACACCCAAAATATTTTCAAAAAATCTTCTAGTTTTGTGAATTATTCCATGCAACGACATTGGTATAGGGAAACCTAACTCAAAACATGAAACATGCCAAATATTTATAAATTTTTGTTTAGTTTTATGAATTTCACCATGTATATACATTAGTATTGGAAACCTAACTCAAATATGAAATAAACCAAATGTTTTTGAAATATATCACATTTTATAGAACCACACTAAATAAAAACATTGATAAGGGAATCCAAATTAAAAATATACAATGCCCTAAATATTTTTAAATTTTGTCCTAGTGTTGGAAATTTAATCATATTATTATTGGAAACCCAAATCAAAATATGCAACACCCTACATAGTTGTAAAATTTATTCCAGTATTTCAACTATTGCTTCAAAATGACTTTGGTAGGGGAAACCAACTCAAAATATTCAAAATCACAAATATTTATGAAATTTGTCCTAATGTTGTGTATTATGTCATGAACTAATATTGGTATCAGAAACTAGACTAAAAATATGTAACACCCCAAATATTTATAAATTTTATCCTAATGTTCTAAATTGTATCATGTAATGACATTTATATGGGAAACCTAACTCCAAATGTGCAAGACTCCAAATATTTTTAAATTTGTCTGAATATTATGAATTACATTGTGAAATGACATTGTTATGGAAAGTTTGACATAAAACATGCAACACTCAAAATATTTATGAAATTTGTTTGTGTGTTACAAATTAGTCATGAAATTATATTTATATAGGAAACCCAACTCAAAATATACAATGCCGAAAATATTTATAAAATTTGTCCAAGTGTTTTGAATTACAACTCATAATGGTAGTGGTACAAGAAACCTATCTAAAAATTGGAAACCCAAATCAAAATATGCAACACCCTACATATTTGTAAAATTTGTTCCATTATTTCAACTATTGATTCAAAATGACATTGGTAGGGGAAACCAACTCACAATATGCAAAATCACAAATATTTATGAAATTTGTCCTAATGTGTATTATGTCATGAACTAACACTGGTATCAGAAACTAGACTAAAAATATGTAACACCCCAAATATTTATAAAATTTATCCTAATGTTATAAATTGTATCATGTAATGACATTTATATGGGAAACCTAACTCCAAATGTGCAAGACTCCAAATATTTTTGAACTTTTCTGAATATTATGAATTACATTGTGAAATGACATTGTTATGGAAAGCTTGACATAAAATATGAAACACCCAAAATATTCATGAAATTTGTTTGTGTTACAAATTAGTCATGAAATGATATTTATATAGGACACCCAACTCAAAATATACAATGCCCAAAATATTTATAAAATTTGTCCAAGTGTTTTGAATTACAACTCATAATGGTAGTGGTACAAGAAACCCATCTCAAAATATGCAACACCAAAAATATTTTTTAAATTTTTTATAGTGTTGTGAATTACATAGCATAATGACATTGGTATGGGAAACTTGAGTCAAAATATGCAACATAAAAATCTTTCTAATTTTTTTCCCAATCATATAAACTGCCCTATGAAATAACATTTGTATTGCAAATTTGACTCTAACTATGAAACAACCCAAATATTTTATAAATTTGTCTATGTTGTGAATTGTACTAAAAAATGAAATTGATACATGAAACATGACTCAAAATATGTAACCCCCTAAATAATTTTTAAATTTGTCCTAGTATTATCAATTATGACACCCTACAACATTGGTATGAAAAACTTGACTCAAAATATGCAACTACCCAAATACTTCAAATTTTTGTTTGTTGAAAACTTGACTTATAATATACAAACACTAAAGATATTTTTAAAAATTATTATAGTGTTATGAATAGTGATGCATAATGACATTAGTATGAGAAGCCTAACTTAAAATATGTAACACCCTAAATATTTAAAAAATTTGTCTTAGTTTTTTCAATTATGTCATATAATGGCATTGACAAGAGATACCTGATTCAAAATATGCAACACCCAAAATATTTATAAAATTTGTCTCAGTGTTGAGAATTGGACCACATTGGTAAGGAAAACATGACTCAAAATATTCAACACATAGAATGTTTCTAAAATTTGTTTGTGTTACAAATTGTGTAGTGTGATGAGGTTAGTATGGGAAACCTAACTAAAAATGTGTAACACTATAAATACTTATAAAATATATCCATTATTATTAACTACACCATGTAATGAAATTAGTCCATGAAACCTGAATTAAAATATGTAACACCCTAGATATTTCTAAAATTTATCCCATTATTGTAAATTATGCCATAGAAGGACATTGGTATGGGAAAATCTACTCAAAATACACTACACACTAAATATTTATAAAATTTGTCACACTTTTATAAATTACATTGGTATGAGAAACTCTACTCAAAATATGTAATACCCTAGATATTTTATAATTTTTTCCTAGTGCTGTCAACCATTCAGTGCACTAACATTGATATGTGAAAACCAACTCAAAATATGAAACACACCAAATATTTCTATAATTTGACATATTTTTGTTAATTTCATCACACAATGACATTGGTATGATAGACCTAACTCAAAATATTTATAAAATTTGAGCTAGTGTTGCAAACTACATTAAAAAATGAGATTGGTATGTGAAAATTGACTTAGATTATGCAACACCCTAAATATTTTCAAAATGTTTCTTAGTGTTTTGAATTGTGTTAAAAATTAAAATTCATATAATAAACTTGAATCTAAATATGTATCAACCAAAATATTTCAAACAATTGTCATAGTGGTTCAAAATGTGTCTCACAATGACATTAGTATGAGAAACCCAACTAAAAATATGCAACACCCCAGATATTTGTTAAAATTGTCCCAATGTTGTGAAATACACCATGGAAATACATTATTATAAGAAACCCAACTCAAAATATCCAACACCCCAATTTTTTTTATAAATTCTTATCAGTGTTGCAAAATGTGCCACATAGTGACATTGGTATGTGAAACTTGACTAAAAATATACAACACCCCAAATATTTTAATCTTTTTAATAGTGTTATTAATTACATAGTGTAACAACATTTATATGGGAAACTTGACTCAAAATATGTAACACCCCAAATATTTTTGAAATTTGTCCTAGTGCTACAAACCATGTCATGGAATGACATTGGTACCAGAAACATAACTTAAAATATGAAATACCCAAATATTTTATAATTTTGTCTCAAAATTACCAATTAAGATGTGAAATGACATTATTATGGGAGACCTAACTAAAAATATACAACACCTAAAATATTTATAACATATTCCCAATCTTATGAATTGTGTTATATAATGACATGGGTATGAGAAGCTCGACTAAAAATATGTAACTACCCAATTAATTTTTAAATTTATCCCATTGTTTCGAATTGTAACATGTAATTATATTATTATAGGAAACCTGACTCAAAATATAAAACACCCTAAATATTTGTAAAATTTGTATACATGTTATGAATTGTAATGTGCAGTGACATTAGTATGGGAAATTCAATATAAAACACCCAAAATATTTATAAGTTTTTTCCTAGTGTTGTAAATTGTTCCACTTAATGACATTGTTATGGGAACCCCAACTCAAAATATGCAACACCCTAAATATTTCTAAATTTTTTCCATGTGTTTCAAATAACACTGTGCAATGAAATTGGTAGGGGAAACTAACTTATTATATTCAACACCTAAACTATTTATAAAATTTGTTTTATGAAATGGCATTGCCATGGGAAACCTGAGTTAAAATAATCAACACCCTAATTTTTTTTGAAAATTTCCAAGTGTTACAAATTGCATCACTTAATGACATAACTCATTATATTCAACACCTAAACTATTTATAAATTTTTTCTTAATGATAGACATTGGTGTATGAAATGGAATTGCCATGGGAAACCTGAGTTAAAATAATCAACACCCCAATTTTTTTTGAAAATTTCCAAGTGTTACAAATTGCATCACTTAATGACATTGGTATGGGAAAATTGACCTAAAATATGGAAAAACAAAATTTTGTTAATTTATCTTAGCATTGTGAATTAAATCACACAAAGATATAGGTATGATAAGTTCAATTAGAAATATACAAAACCCAAAATATTTATGAAATTTATCTTTGTGTTATGAATTAGATAATGCAATGACATTTGTATATGAGACCCAACTCAAAATATGAAACACTCAAAATATTTCCAATATTTGTCCTAGAATTGTGAATTATGATTATTAATTACAATGGGATGGGAAATATAATTTAAAATGTGCAACATCCCAATTTTATTTTCAATTTGTTTTAGTGTTAAAAATTTCATAGTGGAATGACAATGGTACATGAAACCCAACTCAAAATGTGTAATACCTAGAATATTTTTGAAAGTTGTCCTAGTGTTACAAACTATGAAACACAACAAAATTAGTACCAAAAACCCAACTCAAAATATGAAAAACCTTAAATATTATCAAAATTTGTCTCAAATCAAATTATGTAACACCTAAAATATTTTTGGAATTTGTCTTACTTTTGTGATCATGATGTGTAATGACATTGGTGAAACAAACCCAAGTAAAACTATGCAATACCACAGATTTTTTAAAAATTTGTCTAAGTGTTGTGAATTATGACACACAACAACATTGGCATGTGAAACCTAACTTGAAATATGAAACACAAAAAATATTTATGAATTTTTTTAAGTATTATGAATTGTGATGCACAATGACATCAATATGGGAAACATGAATCAAAATATACAACACCCTAAGTATTTTTAGAATTTGTCCCAGTGTTTTAAATTGCTCCACTAATGAAATTGTTATGATAAAACTAACTCAAAATATGCAACACCTAAATATTTCCAAAATGTGTCTAAGTATTAAAAATTATGTGACATTGCTAGGGAAAACATGATTCAAAATATGTAACACCCCATATATTTATTAAATTTTCCACAATTTTGTGAATTATGCCACACAATGACATTGGTATTAGAAACCCAACTCTAAATAAATAACACACCAAATATTTATAAAGTTTGTAATAGTGTCAAATATTACATTATGCAATGACATTGGTATAGGTAACCTAGCCCAAAATATTAAACAATCAAAATAGTTTAGAAATTATGTCCCAATGTTACCAACCACACTATGGAATGACACTAGTATAGGAAAACTATCTCAAAATATGTAACACCCCAAATATATATATTTTTTTTCAAAATAATATAAATTATGTTGTGTAATGACATTGGTATGGTAAATTTGACTTAAAATATGGAAAACCCAAAATATTTTGAAATTGTTTCATAGAGTTGTGAATTATGGCACACAATGACACTAGTATTAGAATCTTCAATCAAAATATATAACACCATAATTTTTTTTGAAAATTTTCTAAATGTTTTAAAGTATGCAATACAAAGACATTGGTATGAGAAACCTAACTCAAAATATGGAACATCCTAAATATCTTTGAAATTTTTCCTAGTGTTGTGAATTTCTTAGCGTAATGAAATTGGTACCTAAAACTTGAGTCAAAATATGTAACACCTCAAATGTTTTAAAAATTTATCCTAGTGTTATGAATTTCTTTACACAATGACATTAGTAATGGAAACCTGACTCAAAATATATAACACCTCAAACATTTTAAAAAAATTTCCTAGTGATGTGAATTATGATGTATATGAAATTAATATGATAAAACCCACTAAAAATATGCAACACCCTATATATCTATAAAAATATTCTAAGTGTTATGAATTGCAATACATAATGACATCAGTATGGGAAAACTAACTTAAAATATGGAACACATCAAATATTTTTGAAAAAAATCCTAGTATTAAAATTTTTGATGCACAATGACATTGGTATAGGAAAAATAACTCAAAATATTAAACACTCAAAATATTTAAAAAAAATCTTCAAGAGTTACAAATTATTCTACATAACAACATAGGTATGGGAAACCCAACTAAAATATGAAACACCCCAAATATTTATAAATTTTATCCTAGTGTTGTTAATTTCACCACATTCATAAGGCAAACCTAAATCAAAATATACAACACCAAAAATATTTATAGAAATTGTCTTAGTGTTTTGAATTATACTGAAAAATGACATTAGTATGGGAAATCCAACTCAAAATATGCAAGAACCTAAATATTTGTAAAAATTGGTCCTAGTGTTGAAAATTTATTAAATAATGACATTGGTAGATGAAACTTGATTCAAAATATGAAACAACCCAAATATTTTATGAATTTGTGTATGTTTTTTTACCATACTAGACAATGACATTTTAATGGGAAAACAAACCCAAAATATGAAACACCCTAAATATTTCTAAAGTTTTGTCTTAATGTTGAAAATTACTCCCCAAAACAACATGTGTATGAGTAACCTAACTCAAACTATGTAACACTCCAAATATTTTCAAAATTTATCCTTGTTTTTCTACTTGTGTCACGTAACATCATTGGTACAGGAAACCTAAATAAAAATATGTAACACCTATAATATACCATAAATTTACCATATAGTAATGAATTTCACCATGCCACAATATGGGTATAGGAAACCCAACTAAAAATATGAAACACCTAGAATACTTTAAAATTGTATCAGTGTTGGGAATTATGCTATGTAATGACATTAGTATGGGAAACCCAATTGAAAATATGCAAAGAAGGCTTTGACAACTTCTGCCTTGATTTTTGAGTTATAATTCACATGGTGATGACCCTGAGGTATTAAGGCTTATGTGAATATGTTATTTTTCCATGACTTTTTGACATTATTGTGTTTTTGGTTCAATTTTCTAGACAAACTTTATGGGTATGCATAGGCCTAATTATGAACAGTGTTAATGGTGTGGTTCAAGTGGTGGTTAGTTCTAAACGGTGTCTTGGACCCAAAATTATATTTTTATAAATTTTTTCAAGAGTAATATGATATTTTCCTTCCATATTATAGGTTTTAGAGTGTTTCAAGGTGTTCAAAGGGTAACATGTGCTAATGAAGGCCTAATTAAATTAGGCCTCCTTAAGGACTAAAAGGGGTATTCGGTCCTATATGCTATGACAAACCTATTGTAATGTTTGGTTCATAATTTTTACATTTATTAATGCTAATTTAATTGAAAAAATCAATGTTAAACTATGTGTGGTTGATCAAAAGGTGTATGAGAAAGAGCCTAGTATAAGAACAAGGCCTAATTATCTAGAGTGAGAATATGACTGTTGAAGGGAATGCAATATAAATTTTAGTGGATAAATAAGGTCTTTTATACCATTACTAGGGTAAGAATAAACTATAATGAAGATATTATAAGCATACTAAATATTATTACAAGGCCATTTGACTTAACCAAGTCAAGAAAAGGGTTAATTGAGCAAAGAATACTAGAGAATACTTTGAGAAAGATAGGTTTTTGATGAGAGATGAAGATAAAGATAAATATAATCATATATTATATGAGAAACAAATTTTTATGAAGGTGATCAAAGGTTGGATGTGATTGATTTGGTGTTTATTCATCTAGGGGGCTGCTACCTTCTTGTTAGTGGGCGCTTGATAAAGCCTAGTCAAGTTGGTGCTTCACTAGTTAGGTTAGGTGGTCCAAGTGAAGGTAGTGATTCACTAAATATTTATGTTTGAATTATATGACAATATTAAATTTTAATCATTAGTGGGTTTTCTTCCCCTTGATGGTTTCCCACTCAAATAAGTGTTTTATGAGCTATATTATTTTCACATGTTTATGTGTTACTAGCTTACTATATTATTGATAGTTAATGAATGATAATGTAAATACTATAGAATTTTTGAAGAATTATTCTTCCCCACCCCTCATTCATTATGCTTCAAATAATTGGTATCAAATCTTCTTGGTCCTTTGTTTCTAGTTTAAAAAATTGAAGGTGCTCCCAAGAATCACAAGAATGTGTTATGATCAATAAGAAGAAGGCAACATATATGATGAAGATGTCTACTATAACAATGAAGAAGTAAAATATGATGTATACCTTGAATATTAGCTCATAAGTACACTTAATGATTTGAAACATCAAAAAGAGACTGTTAGAGATCTCAAGAATTAGTTAGAAGAGGTTAATGTAAGATTTATGTCAAAATAAGTTGAGTATAACTAGTTGAAGATAGAGTTATATTCCTTGAAGATTAAGAATGAAAAACTCATATAAAATTTGAGAAAGTTTGAGATAGAGCATGAGAATTTAGAACAAGTCAAGATTACTAACTAGAGAAAATCAATCAAGAAACCTAATTCTAAAAATATTAAGTCATCATAGAACCATGGTAACTATAGAAAAGTTGTTTACTAAATCTATCATAACATAGGACACATTGAAATATTATGATCTAATAGAGGTAAAGTCCCACAAGATTAAAAAATAAATATGAATCTCCTAAAATGCATAAGAAGGATCAAACATTGGTATGGAATCCAAATCAAGCTAGGATGGATTAAATTAAGTTAAAGAATCAAGATGGACTAATTTCTAGGGATAAATAGAAGACCAAAGAGGAATCTATGCTAGCTAAGACTATCTTTCACATTCAATATGGAGTCATGAAATGGTATATATATGTAATGGTTTTTCATGTCACGTGATAGGATACATGAACAATTTCATCTCTTTGAAGAATAATCCTATAGGAACAATGAAGTTTGGAGATAACACAATTACCAATACAATTGGAAAGGGTGTTTTAAGTTTGGATAATGGAAATAACAAACCACAAAATGTGTTATATGTGGAAGGTTTGAATAATAACCTAATTAGTGTTGGTCAAATGTTCAATCAAGGACACACACTAACATTTCATAACAAAGGATGTGAAATAAGGAGGGATAAATTAGGAAGTGTAATTTCCAATGCTAAGAGGACTGAGATAAACTTATATGTATTGAATGAGATCAAGAAGGAGAAATATTTCATCACCAAGATAAATTAAATTTAGTTATGGCATAGAATACTAGGTCACTTAAACTTTGATAACTTGATCAATATTAGATCTAATAAGTCTATGAAGATTATATCCAAGATCATCAAACCTAAAAACATAATTTGTAAGGCATGTCAACATGGTAAGGAGTCTTAAAGAAGGTTCAAGTCTAAGGATTACTTGACTACAATACCCTGAGATTTAATATACACTAATCTCTATGGGTCTATAATAAATCAAAACATTCAAGGAGATAATTAATTAATGTTACTCATTGATTATTACATAAGATTTGCTTGGGTTGCATTCCTAAAATAGAAATTAGAAGCTCTTGACAAGTTCAAGCCATTCAAATCTCTTGTTGAGAACAAGAAGAATGGGAATATCATGTCTCCAAGATATGATAGAAGAGGAGAGTTTTGGTTGTATGATTTTGATGACTTATATGATGTTTATGGAATAAGGAGATAATTTTTGGCAACTAGGACACCTCAGTAGAGTGGGGTAGTAGAAACAATGAACATGATAGTTCAAGAGATTGATATAACTATGTTGAATGAGTCTATATTATATTATGTCTATTGGAGAGAGGAAATAAGAATTATTGTCTACATTTTGAATAAGGGATAGATAAGGACAAATGGAATTAAGACTCTATGAATTATGGAAGCGTAGAAATGCAAATGTAGAACACTTTTGAGTGTTTGGGATTAAATGTTTCATCAAAAGATATGATGAAGACTTGGGTATGTTTGATTATAGATATAATGAAGGGATAATATTATGATACTCATAAATGATCTTAGCCTATATATGTTATAACAAGAAACTAAAAATTATAGTGGAAAGCACCAATGTGAGGATTGATGAGAAAAGGAAATCTCACTCACAGTCAAAGGGCACTTTAGATAATGTGGAATTTAAGAATGAAGAAGATATTATAGATACTGATGAGGGGGAATAAAATTTTGAAGAGAGATAGCACTCAAAAATAAACTCAATGTGGATTCAAAGAGACTACCCTAAATCTCAAATCGTTTGAAACAAGAATGCATGTATACAAACTAGGAAATTATTGCTAAGTGATCTAAATCAAGAGAATGCTATATTATCAAATATTGAACCTGAGAGTCTTATATAATCAAGCAAGGCCAATTTTTGCATAGGTGTTATTGATAAGGAGCTATACCAAATTAAAAATAATGATACTTGTAAATTAGTTCTTAAGCCTAAAGACAAGAATGCCATTATCATAAAATGGGTGATCAAAATCAAGTTTATTTAAGATGGAGAAGTCAATAGGAATAAGGATAGATTGTTTTATGAGGGATATGCATAGGTTAAAGGAGTAGAGTTTGAGGAAACCTTTACACCAGTAGAAAGATTAGATTCCATTGGATTATTTATATCTTGCAGTGTTCAAAGGATTTAAGGTATACCAAATAGATGTACAATCCACCTTTTTGATTAGGAATTTGGATTTAGAAGTGTACTTTGAGAAACCTAGTGGGTTATCACTATTAGATGACAAAGACTATGTTTGGAGATTGAAAACATATCTCTAAGGTCTAAAGCAAGCTCTTATAGCTTGGTATGCTAGGTTCAACAAGTATCTATTGGATTAAGGAATAAAAAGAGGAGTTTTAGACAATAATATATACATCAAAACTTAAGATGAACACCAATTAATTATGGTTGTCTATGTGGATGACATCATATTTGGTGGAAATAATGAGAACATGGCAAAGGCTTTTGTAGAGATGATGAAGAAAGAGTTTGAGATGTCCATGCTATTAGAACTATCATTTTTTATTGGGTTGTAAATCACTCAATCTAGAAAAAGGTATATTCATCCCACAAGCCAATTACATAAGAGAGATGTTGAATAAGATTGAAATGAAGGATGTAAGTTGAGTAAGTAAGATGAGTCTTTAAATGTCAATCAGACATAATATAGGTTATTGATTGAAAGTTTATTATACACCACTACTTCTAGGCCTAACATCATGCAAGTAGTAGGTCTTGTGGGAAGGTTTCAAGTAGGTGTAAAATAGAGTCATTTATAGGTAGTCAAAATGATACTCATGTATCTCAATGAGACTATGGTGTATAGATTGTGGTATCAAAGAAGTAAGGAGTTCAATTTGGTAGCCTACATAGATTCATATTGGGTATGAAGTATAGATGATAATAAGAGCACCAATAGAGGAACCTTATTTTTTATGTGGGTACCTAGTCTCATAGATAATCAAGAATAAACCATCAATATCTTTGTTCACTTGTGAGCTTGAGTATATTATAGTATCTTCATGTTTTCCTTGGGTTATATAAATTAGATATACCCTAAAATACTACAAGGTAGAGTATGATGGCCCTAGACCTATCTTTTGTGACAATACAAGTGTTATATGTGTCTTAAAGAACCCTATCATGCACTTAAGGACCGAACACATTCCCATCAGTATCATTTTTTAAGAGATCAGGTAAGTGAACAAAGTGTCAATCTTGAATATGTTTCTACATAGGATGAGATTACAAACATCTTGACCAAACCCCTTTGAAAGGTAACTTTTAAACACCTAAGAAATGAATTAGGTGTAATTACTACCCCTATCAATCACTTTAGAAACAAAATATTTAGGAGGAGATAATCATTCTCATTATCTCCAAGAAAAATTGAGTTATTTCAAAAAGATATGCATGGATATAGGGTAACTTGTTTGTTTTATGTCTCATAAACTCATAGTTTTAGATTAAGGTAAAATCAGGTTTTGAAGGGGCCCTGAAACCCTTTACATCAAAAGAGAGATAAACCTTTAAGCACAACTAGGTTTCTAAAAAGAAACCTGAAACTAGTAAAAGCAAAACTAGGTTAAATAGGACCTTGAAAATAGCAAAAAAGACTAGATGTAACAGCTAACAAAACATGAAATAGATCGTCAACAGATAGGATCAGCACCCTACAAAACCTCCCATACAAATGAGGTTTTTATTTTTTTTACACGATTGAAGATTCATATCTAGAGGGGGGACCAAAGGCTTAGACTTCTTCCTCTTAACTATTGTCCATCCATCCTCTACCTTAGCTGCCTCAGCAATCCATGCCTCAGAAGACAGTGATCCATGAAGCCCAGGGGACACAGATGCCTCAGTAAAATTGTTATGAAAACTAGCCAAGGTCTAGCTCCTAGGAAGTTCCTCCAAAATAGGGGGAGAGACCAAAGCCTTCTCAACAACTGGCTCAGAAAGATCACTAATCCTAGTCTCCACAGGACCTTCAATAGAATCTTTCACCAGTGAATCCTCCTCAACCATCCACTTGGAATGGATACTATCTTCATTCTTGAAATCAGGTAGAGTTTCCATAGGTTTTTTAGCTATATAATGTTTAGAGGAAACCTCATACCACCAAGAAGGTGGTCGTCTGAATTTTGATTTCCCAGCCATACAACGAGCATCAATATGACCCGTTAGGTGGCACTTTCTGCACCGAAAAGGTAAACCCTCAAAATCCAAAATTTGTGTCCATGTACCCCTTAGGGAATCTAGATAGATCACATTAGGAAGGCCCTTAGAAACATCCACCTCAACCATAAAGCGTGCCCAGGTCGAATGGTAACAATTCAAAGTATTTTCATCCACAAATAAAAAATCTCCTATAGCATTTTCGATGGTTTTAAAAACCAATTCATGCCAAAGATGTATTGGTAGATTAGGGAGCTGAACCTAGATAGGGAACTTGTTAAAGGTTTCCATAAGAGGATTAAAATCCATATGCCACCATTTGGCCATGAGAGGATATTTGCCCTGCCATAAAAAGTTACTGTTGCACAAGATAATCCTCCTATCCTTGGATCTTTGGAAGAAAGCTATAAAGAAACCTTTAATGCATGGGAAGATTTTAACATTGTCTTTAATAAGTGGCAACTAGGTCCTAGAGATCCAGCCATGTAGATCTGTGAGAGAGGGCCAAAAGCCACGAAAATGAAAAATAGTAGCATAAGAGGAAAAATCTTCTACGCATTCAAAGATTTCATCAACTGTTTCAGGATCTGGAGTTACCCTAGTGGGTTTTAAAGCACTTATTGGCATACACAGGTTAGCCCAAATGATTCATGAGGAAAGGCATTATGTAGATCCGCTTTGAAGGCCACCACATCCTTGAAAGTTCTTCCCCCAAGTTCATACCCTGAACCAGGAGCATATGCAGAACACAAGGTCGTAATATTTCCTCCCCCCACAAAAGAAATCACTTTAGGGGCATTCAGATCCCTCCCCTCACAAGGAAAAAAATCCCCACCCATAATAGTAGCCATAGCCACACCGGCTGCTAGAATCACGACAGCCGATTTCAAATTTTGAGGGAGCGCACACACAGGAACTCATAAACTCATAGTTATGTGTGTTGAGTTTTTTTATTACGAGGAGTGTGATCCAAAGAATTAAAGACATCAATTTTTTATTTATGTCAAATGAGGAGAAATAACATAATTTAGATATAATTATTATGATTGTTTAGTATGGTGTTCCATCAATGACAAAGGGTGAAATTATTGAGCATCATTTCTATTAATGAAAAATGGTATTCATGTTGTCATTGATGTCAAAGGTTGTTCATGTGGTATGAGGTCATTTAATGGTTTGTTTGTTTGATTAAATATATGATAAACATGGAATTATTTGAAAAATATATAAGGTATGCAATCAAGGTATAAAAGCATCAAAGAATGTTTTTATATAAGTGGTCAAAGTTGTCAAGTGTTATAACCTAGCATGAGACTTGAGAAGGATTACACATAGGATGCCTAGTCATGTGCATTAAAGATCATGGTGTCCTAGTAATATGGATGAAAATATTTATACGAGGATGTTTTAGGACACTTTATATTGTATACGAAGCATTGTAACACTTAGGAAAGCTTCAAGGTGAGTCTATAGGGGTAGACCCTATAGGTCTAACATGAAAATAAATTACCTCTAGACTCTATCTGACCTAAGAAGGGGTTATGAGGTGTTGTAAAGACCTATTAAGGATTAAAATTAGTTTTATATCATGTTAGGGGTTTTTTAAACATGTTATTGAGGTGGAGAGTGCTTTGAAAATAGTTAGGTCTTTTTTAAGGCGTAATGTGACTTGTAAATCAAAATCTTAAAGAACAAAGAGAGAGATTGTGGCCTAATGCAATATTATGATTAATATCCTAGGTAATAAATGTTAACTAAGAATTTAAAGAGGTATTTCATGTTATTTTAGGTATTTTTACCAAGTCTACGGTCAAAGTGTGTAATAAAAGGCATGAAATGTTGTTTTGAGGTTTCCTATGTGCATAGAATAAAGGATTCTCAACTTGAGAAGAAATTTCATGTACCCATTGACACATGTAACCTATTAATGTGAACCATATGTTGAGCGTGATGTATTAGAATTTGAATGTTGTGCGTGCGCAGCAGAATTTGAATGTTGAGCGCACGCGTGAGCGAGCGCGACCCCAAATCCTGAACTAGGTCGCCGTTAATCTGGCGGCTGGTGTGGAAGTGGCTTTTGCCACGAGAGGGTCTCCACCTGTGTATGCAGACAGGATCCTGATAGCCCAGTCTTCTGCGGAAGGGGGTTCTATTCTGGTAACAAATACAGCAATAAGTTCCCCTATTTTTGGTTCGTGCCTTGTTTCAAAGGGAAGAACTTATGCAGATGTCGCTATGTATGAAGCTGAAATCCATGACGCAAATCATCATGCTTCTTTTGGGAGTTCGAGCGTTATACCTATAAGTGTTTTAAATCCTGTTAGAGTAAATCTCGATTTTGAAATAGTTGAATTAATCTTTATTCGGGTAGAACATTTTTCAGAGCGTGGGGCTATTTTTCGATTTCGTGGCTACTAGCCCTCTTGCAAATCTACATGGCTGGATCTCCAACTTCTGGTTGCCACTGATTGATGGAAACGTGGAAATATACCCATGTGTAAAAGGTTTTTTTTAGCTTTATTCCAAAACTCTAAGGACAGGGGGACTATTCTGTCCTACAGTGATTTTTCTTGGCAGGGTAAATACCCTCTTATGGCCAAACAATGGCACAAGGATTTCAATCCTCTCACGGAAACCTTCAACAAAATCTAGGTCTGGGTTTGGCTCCCTAATTTTCCGATACTTCTATGGCATGATTCGGTTTTTAAAACCATTAGAAATGCTATAGGGGAGTTTTTATCTGATAATGATGAATCTACGAAGATTTACCACTCGACCTGTGCATGCCTATTGGTAGAGGTGGATATTTCTAAGGGCCTTCCTGAGGTGATTTATATGGACTCCCCTAGGGGTTCTTGGATGCAAATGTTAGATTATGAAGGTTGACCTTTTTGATGCAAAAAATGTCACATGACGGGGCATGTTGCAGATCAGTGTACTACGAGGAAATTCAAATCCAGAAGATCACCTTCTTCGTGGTCTGAAGCCACTAATGAACATTATACTGCTAAACAACCTAGGGAAGATATGACTGATTCAGAGAATGAGAGTGAAAAGAGTATCCATTCTGAATCGATGGATCAGGAGATTCCACTGGTGAAAGATCCTATTGAAGGTACTTTGGAGACTGGATTATGTGATCACTCAAAACCGATTACTGAGGAGGTGGTGGTATCTCCACCTATTTTGAAGGATTCCCATAGGAGCCAGGAGTTGGCTGGTTTTCAAAAGGATCCTGCAGAGGCATCATTATCCCTTGGATTTCATGGATCATGGCCTTTTGAGGATTGGGTTGCTGAGGCAGCTAAGGTAGAGGATGGTTGGACAACAGTTAAAAGGAAGAAGTCTAAGCCTAAGGTCCCCCCTCTAGATATGATTCTTCAGTCTTGTAAAAAAAAATAATTATGTTGTTTTTTTGTATGTCCAGCTTATGTATGATGTCTTCAGATTACTGGCTAATCTGGTTTTCCTTTGGACTGTGCTAGGTTATTTTGTTTCCTGGGTGAGCTTAAGGTTTATATCTTCTCTGTTGTTAAAGGGTTTCGGGGCCCCTTCAAAACTTGCTTTTACCTCTAATCTAAAACCTATTAATGTGAACCTAAGACATTCATGGTAGATGATAAAGGGTAATATCTAAAATTTCTAATCATTAGTTTGTAAATTAAGTGTCAAATATTTATTAATAATCGTTAATATTGTAAAGTGATTTAAACCTCTCTAAAACCCTAACTTTGACATGATATGTAAGATATTTATGGAAATGTATTAAAATGGATTGGATGACCTATTTTAATGATTGGATCATGTATTGTAATCTCCAAATTATCTCCATGTGGCATTAGTTTGTCATGTGAGTGAGTGGATCCTATGAAAAAATATTTATTTCTCAAAAAAAATATATAGCAGGTAGGGTTAACCAATTTAAAGTTTATAAATGGATGAATTTTGAAGAATGAGACTTGAATATTATGTCAATGGTGGTTTTTTATTAGGTTCAATACTTTTGTGTTAAACTAATCATGCAAGTTGACCTATTATTAAAAGGCCTAATGGTGTAGACAGTGAGAAAAACCAAAAAGAAGTGGGAATGAGATTAGGGATGGATCCAAATGCATGGGATTGTTTTTCAAGACCTGTAACATATTTACATATTGGATAAAATATTTAGAGATGGTCGTATATAGTATAAATTTGCTCTCAAATTGACCTGTCTAACTCAATAAGATCTATGTATAGTGAAGTCATGAGATTTGTTTAAAAGACCAATATTTATATTATAACTTATGATCTATTTACTATTAATTTTTTTTAGGATGTTCTAGGATTATCTAAATTCAAGTTTTCTACATCATTATTTCCATGACTATGTTTTGAAGCTTATTGGAAGTTTTGAGTAAGCTACTTCTTTAGAAGGGTTTGAGAACTTTTGCCTTGAGTTGTGAGGTATAATGCACATGGTGATGACGCTAAGGTATTTGGTCCCTATTTAGTATGATTTAACCAATTATGAATAGACTTTGTAGGTATGTACAAGCCTAATTATGAATAGTGTTAATGGAATGGTTCAAGTGGTGCTTGGTGATAAAAGGTGTATTGGACCCCAGATGAGATTGGTAGGGGTCTTTCCAAGTTTAATATAATATTTTTCTACCATGTTAAAATTTTGAGAGTGTTTCATGGTGTTCAAATGGAAACATGTGCTAATGAAGGCCTAATTGAATTAGGTCTCTTTAAGGCCTAAAAGGGGTCTTTGATCCCATATGACATGACCAATATATTGTAATATTTGATTCATTTTTATAATATGTACTAATTAAAATTACATTGATAAAAATAGTTGTCAACTTTGTATGGCAAACCAAGAGGTGTATAAGAAAGAGCCTAGTATAAAAATAAGGCTTGATAGGCCTAATTATCTAGAGTGAGAGTATGATTGTTGAAGTGAATGAGATAAAAATTTTAAGGGATAAATAACGTCTTTGAGAACATTAGGAGGGTAAAAATAAAATATCATGAAGAACTGGTAAGGGTATTGAAGATGATTATCAAGGTCATTTGACCTAACCATGTCAAGAAGAGGGTTAATTGAAACAATAAAGCTAGATAATAATTTGATAAGGATATGTGTGTGAGGAGATATGATGATAATTATCATCATACATTGTATGAAAAATAAATATTTTTGAATTCAATCAAAGGTTGGAGGTGGTTGAGTTAGTGTTGAGTCATCTAGGGGGTTGGTGCCTCCTTGTAAATGGTTGCTCGTTAAAGCTTAGTCAAGTTGGTTCTTGACTTGTTGGGGTTGGTGCTCCAAGTGAGGTTGGTTATTCAATAATTTTTTATTTTTTAGTAATAGGATAGCATTACATTTTCATCATTAGTGGTTTTCCTTCCACTTGAATGTTTCCCAGTCAAATAAGTGTTTTATGTGTTATGTTATTCTCTCATGTTTATGTGTTGTTAGCTTACTATATTATTGATAGTTAGTTAATGATAAGTTAGATATTGCAAACTAAATCATTTTGTTTTCAAAAATAAACTTGTCCATGTGCTTCCTACCATAATGCATAACAACATTGCTATGGGAAAACTGACTTACAATATGCAACAATCCAAATATTTCTAAGATTTATCATAATAATGTAAATTGTGTCATGTAATGACATTAGTACCAGAATGATAACTCATAATATATAACACCTCAAATATTTCAAAAAATATTCCTAGTATTATGAACTACATCATGTAATAACATTTATATAGGAAACCCAACTTAAAATGTGCAACAACCCAAATATTTTTAAAATGTGTCATAGTGTTGAAAAATAGGTTGCACAATAACATGGGTAATATAAACCTACTATAAAATATAAAAAAAACCAAATATTTATAAAATTTATCCTATTTTCTCAAATTACATCGTACAATGACATTGGTATGAAAAACACAAACCAAAATATGTAAGACCTTAAATATTTTAGAAATTTTATTAGTGTTGTGTATTGAATTATACAATGCCATTGATATGGGAAATCTGACTCAAACTATGAAAACCCCAAAATATTTTTGAAATTAGTCCCAATGCTATAAATTACATCACATAATGGAATTGATATAGGAAACCCAAATTAAAATATGCAACAACCCAAATGTTTTTGAAATTTGTCCAATATTGTGAATTATGTTGTGCAATGACATTGGTACAAGAAAATTTATAAATATATAACACCCCAAATATTTATAAAATGTGTCTTATGAATCCCATCATATAATGATATTGGTATGAGAAACTGGAATAAATGTATGCAACACCAAAACTATTTTTTAAATTTGTCCTAGTGTTATAAATTGTTCCACATTGCTATGGGAAACCTAACTCTAAATATGCAACACCATAAATATTAATAAAATTTGTCCCAATGTTATGATTAATGACATGCAATGACATTGGTAGGATTAACCAACTCAAAATATGTAATACCAAAAAAACTTATAAATTTTTTCCCATGATAACATATTATGTTGCATAACAACACTGGTATGAGAAAACCCACTCATAATATGCAACATCCCAAATATTTCTAAAACTTTTTCCAATGTTTAGAATTTCATTGTGTAATGACATTAGTATGGGAAACCCAAGTCAAAATATGAAACACCCCAAATATCTATGAAATTTATCCCGTTATTATGAGAAATCTAATGAAAAATATGTAACATGGAAAATATATCTAAAATTTGTCCCATTATTACAATTTGATCACAAAATGACATTTGTATAGGAAATCTGACTCAAAATATGAAAAAAAAATATATGTAAAATGTATCCTAATGTTTTGAATTGTGATGTGTAATGACATTGGGACAAGAAACCAAATTCAAAATATGTGACATCCTAAATATTTATGAAATTTGTCCTAGTGTTATGAATTACATAATGTAGTGACATTGGTATAAGAAACTTGACTCAAAATATACAACACCCAAAATATTTATAAAATTTGTCCTCGTATTATGACTAATGTTACATGACAACATTGGTATATGAAACTTGAATCAAAATATTTAACACCCCAATT
This sequence comes from Torreya grandis, assembly GCA_037957365.1. NCBI lineage: Eukaryota > Viridiplantae > Streptophyta > Pinopsida > Cupressales > Taxaceae > Torreya > Torreya grandis. Next base: position 674,573 of record JARHVA010005759.1, read on the forward strand.
TATTTAAAAATTTGTCTCAGTGCTATGAATTTTTTTATGCAATAACATTGGTATAGGAAACCTAACTCAAAATATGAAACACCTTAAATATTTTTGAAATTTATCATAGTGTTATGAATTTTAACACCCAAAGACATTGTTATGAGAAACTTGACTCAAAATATGTGACACCCCAAATATTTCTAAAAAAATTCTAATTGATGAAAATAATCACATAAAATGACATTGGTATTGGAAATTTGACTCAAAATATACAACACCAAAAATATTTTTTTTAAATTGTCTATGTTAGAAAATATGATGTAAAATAGCATCAATATGATATACCTGACTCAAAATATGAAACACCTTAAATATTCCTAAAAATTATCCTAGTGTTTTTAATTATGCCATGCAATGACATTGGTATAAGAAACCTAGCCCAAACTATGGAACACTCCTGATGTTCACGAAATTTGTCTTAGTGTTATGAATTGCACCATGCTATAAAGGCAAACTAGACTGAAAATATGCAACACCCCAAATATTTATGAAATTTTTATTACTATTACAAATTATATAGTACAATGAGGTTGGTTTGGGAAACCCAACTCAAAATATGTAACACCCCAAATATTTGAAAAAATAATCCATTATTGTGAATTTCACCACACAAAAAAATTGTCATAATAGAATTCATTAAAAATATGTAACACCCAAAATATTTATGAAATTGGTTCCAATGTTGTAAATTATGTTACACATCAAGATTGGTATGGGAAACCTGACTCAACATACACAACAACCTAAATATTTATTAAATATATCCCATTGTTGTAAATTACATCACGAAATGACATTGTTATAGGAAACCAAACTCAAAATATGATGCACCCAAAATATTTCATAAATGTGTCCCAGTGTTGCCAACCACACCATGTAATGACATTTGGTATGGGAAAGCTAACTAAAAGTATGTAACACCAAAAATATTTATTAAATTTGTCATAGTGTTGTGAATTACACCATGTAATGACATTGGTATGGGAAATGGGATTGAAAATATACAAAACCTCAAATATTTCAAAATAATTGTCTAAGTGTTACAAAATACACCACACAATGACATTGGTATGTGAAACCTGATACAAAATATATAGCACCCTAAATATTTTCAAAAAAGTTCATAACATTATGAATTTCACCATGCAATGACACTTTTACATTAAACTTGACTCAAAATATAACACACCACAAATATTTTATAATCTTGTCATAATGTTTAAAATTGCACTAAACAATGATATTCATGTTAGAAACCTAACTCAAAAAATGTAACACCCTAAATATTTATAAAAATTTTCCCAGTGTTGTGAATTGTGACATGGAAGGACATCAATATGAGAAACCTGAATAAAAATATGCAACATCCCAAATATTTTTGAAATTTGTCCCAGTGTTATGAATTACAATGTGCAATGCCATTGGTATGATAGACCCAACTAAGAATACGTAACATGCAAAATATTTCAAAAATTTGTCTGATTGTTACAAATTGTGATTCAAAACAACATAAATATAGGAAACATCACTCAAAATATACAACACTCAAAATATCTCTAAAAAAATTCCTAATGTTTCAAATTACCCAAAGCAATAAAGTTTATATGGGAAATCTGACTCAAAATATATAACACCCCAAATAATTGCAAAATGTGTATGAGATTTGTTAATTTCACCACATTGGTAAGGAAAACTTGACTCAAAATATGAAACACCCCAAATATCTCTAAAATTTGTCCCATTATTGTGAATTGTGCCACACAATGACATTGGTACAGGAAACCCCACTCAAAATATGCTACACTTAAAATGTTTATTAAATATGTCTTAGTGTTTCAAAATACATTATGTAATGATATTTGTATATGAAACCTAACTCAAAATATCTAATACTACAAATATTTTTATAAATGTTGAGTATTATTTCTATTGTTGAGACTTAGAATTGATGTTGTCATTGATGTCAAAGATTGTTCATGAGGTATGATGTCATTAGATATTATTTTTGTTTAATTTCATCTATAAGAGGTATGAATTTTTTTTAAAAACTTATAAGGTATGTAATCAAGGTATATAAGGATCAAATAATGTTTTAGGATTAGTAGTCAAGGTTGTCAAGTGTTTGAACCTTGTAGGAGACTTGAAAAGGCTTGTTCATAGGATGCCTAGTATTGTGCATGAAGGGGAATCATGGCCTAGTAAGATGGATGAAAATAATCATAAGAGGATTTCTTATGACACTTGATCATGTATATGAATCATTAGAGCACTCGAGAGAGATTCAAGGTGAGTCTCCAGGGGTAGACCCTATAAGACGAGCAAGCAAATAGATTAGTTCTAGACTCTACCTAAAATAATAAGGGGTCATGAGGTGTTTTCAAGGCCTATCAAGGATTAAAATGATTTTTATATCATGTGATATGTTTATTTAGCATGTGAGTGATGTGTAAAGTGCTTGGAAAATATCTATAAGGTTTATTTTAAGACCTAATGTGAATTGTAGTTCAAAAGCTTAGAGAGAAAAGAGAGAGATGGTGGCCTAATGGGGTATCAAGATTATTTTACAAGGTAATAATGAGAAAATGATAATTTAAAAATGTGTGTCACATTTTTTCAATTATTTTGACCAATTTTGAGGTCAAATTGTGTAAGAAAAGGTATGAAATATTATTTTGAGGTTTCCTATGTGCAGAAAATAAAGGATTCTCAATCCAAGAAGAATTTTCATTTATTCATTAGAACGTGTAACCTATAAAATAAAACCAAACCATTTTAGTATATGTGGAAGTGGCCTATCTCAAACATCCAAGAATTTGTTTCTGGATTAAGTGCCTAAGATTTATGAATGATCATTAAGACTGTACAGTGGTTTAAACCTCTCTAAAACCTTAACTTTGACCTGATATGGAAGACATTAATATAAATGGATCAAAATGGATTATATGACCTAGTTTTATGACCAGATGTTTTATTGGACTCTCCCAGTTTCTCCAATTGGAATTTTTTTGGCATGTGAGTGAGTGGACCCTATAGAAAATGCCTTATTTTTCATAAATTTGATATACTAAGCAAGGTTGACCAAGTCAATGTTATTAAATAGATGAAGGTTGAACATTGAGAATTATATATTATTAACATGGTGTTTATTGATCAGGTTATATACATAATATGTGATAAACAATTCATGCAAGTTGACCTATCGCTAAAAGGCCTAATGGTGTAGATAGTCAGAAAAACCAGGTAGAAGTGGGAATGAGATTAGGGATGTGTTATCATGGATAAGGGATGGATATAAATTCATGGGTTTTTTTTTCAATACATATAACATGTGTCTATATTGGATATAATATTTGGATATGTCTATATATATCAGAAAGATTCTCTCAAATTGACTTGTATAACTCAATAACATATGTGTATAGGGAACTTATCAGGTTGGTCTATAAGACCAATATTGCTATTAGATATTATGATATATTTGATTATATTTGGACCTATGTATGTTTTAGGATTATCTAAATTCATTATAAGTTAATGAAAGTGATTATATAGGTGTTCTAGATCACTATTTCCATGACTATGTTTTGATACTTATTAGTAGTCCTGAGTAAGCTACTTGCAAAGAAGGCTTTGAGCACTTTTGCCTTGATTTATGAGTTATAATGAACATGGTGATGACCCTAAGGTATTAAGTATTCTATGAATATTTTATTTTTCCATGATTTTTTGACAATATTGTGTTTATGGTTTGATTTTTATAGATAGATTTTATGGGTATGCATAGGCCTAATTATGAATAGTTTTAATGGTGTGATTCAAGTGGTGGTTTGTTCTATAAAGTGTCTTGGACCCAAAATTATATTTTTATTATTTTTTTAAAGTGTAATATTATATTTTCCTTCCATATGATAATTTTTAAGAGTTTTTAAAGGTGCTTAAAGGGTAACATGTGCTAATGAAGGCCTAATTAAATTAGGTCTCCTTAAGCGCTAAAAGGGGTCTTTGGTCCTATATGCTATGAAAAACCTATTGTCTTATTTTTTATGATTTTTTCATGTCATAATGCTAATTTAATTGAGGAAAAAAATGTTAAAGTGTGTATGGCTGATCAAGAGGTGTATGAGTAAGATCCTGGTATAAGAACAAGGCCTAATTGTCTAGAGTGAGAATGTGAGTGTTGAAGTGAATGAGATAGAAATTTGAAGGGATAAAGAAGTTATTTTATAAAATTATTAAGGTAGAAATAAACTATCATAAAGATATGATAGGGGTACTAAATATTATTATCAAGGACATTTGACTTAACCAAGTCAAGAAATGGGCTAATTGAGTAAAGAAGGCTAGAGAATGGTTTGAGAAAGATAGGTGTTTGATGAGAGATGAAGATAAATATCATCATCTATTTTATGATTAAAAAAAATTTATGAAGGTGATCAAAGGGTGGAGGTTCTTTATTTGGGTTTCATTCATCTAGGGGGTTGGTACCTCCTTGTAAGTGGGTGCTTACTAAAGCCTAGTCAAGTTGGTGCTTCACTAGTTAGGGTAGGTGGTCCGAGTGAAGTTGGTGCTTTAATAAATCTTGATGTTTAAATTATATGAAAATATTCCACTTTAATAATTAGTTGGATTTCTTCCTCTTGATGGTTTCCCACTCAAAGAAGTGTTTTATATGTTATATTATTGTCTCATGTTTATGTGTTGCTAGCTTAGTATATTATTGATAGTTAATGAATGATAATGTAAAGACTATACAAGTTTTAAAGATTGATTCATCCCCAACCCTCAATCATTGTGATTCCAATAATTAGTATCAAAGCTTCTTGGTCCTTTGTGGCTAGTTTAATAGATTGGAGGTGCTCCTAAGAATCACAAGAATGTCTTGTGTTCAATATAAATAAGGCAACATACATGATGAAGATGTCAACTATGGTAATGAAGAAGAAAAATCTATAGTAGACCTTGAATCTTAGCTCATAATTACACTTAATGATTTGAAACATCAAAAAGAGACTATTCGAGATCTCAAGAATTAGTTAGAAGAGGTTAATGCAAGACGTAAGTCAAAATAAGTGTATTATAACTAGTTGAAGATAGAGCTAGATGACTTGAAGATTGAGAATGAAAAACTCAAAAAAATTGAGCATGTTTGAGAGGGAGCATGAGATGTTATAACAAGTTAAGATCACTAACTATAGAAGATCAATCAAGCAACCCAATTCTAAAAATATTAAGTCATCATGGAAATATGGTAGGTATAGAAAAGTTGTTTACTACATCTATCACAACATAGGACACATTGCAAGATTATGCTCTAATAGAGTTATAAGTCCCAAAAAATTTAAAAAGAAATATATAGCTCCTAAAATGAATAAGAAGGATCAAACATTGGTATGGAATCAAAAGCAAGCTAGGATGGATTAGATTAATCTGAAGACTAAAGATGGACTATTTTCCAAGGATGAATATAAAACCAAAGAGGACTCTATGCTAGCTCAGATTGTTTTTCACATTCAATATGAAATCATGAAATTGTATATATATAATGGTTTTTCATGTCACATGATAGGAGACATGAACAAGTTCATCTATTTGAAGAAGAATCTTGTAGGAACAATGAGGTTTGGAGACAACATAATTACTAATACAATTGGCAAGGGTGTGTTGAGTTTGGATAATGGAAATAACAAGGCACACAATGTGTTATATGTGGAAGGTCTGAATCATGACCTCATAAGTGCAAGTCAAATGTTTAATCAAGGACACACTCTAAAATTTCATAGCAAAGTATGTGAAATAAGGAGTGATGAATTAGGAAGGCTAATTACTAATGCTAAGAGGACTAAGAACAACCTTTATGTATCTAATGAGATCAAGAAGGAGAAATATTTCATAACCAAGATAGATTAAATTTGGTTATGGCACAGTATACCACATCACTTAAACTTTGATAACCAGATCAAGACTATATCTAAGAATTTTATGAAGAATATACCCAAGATCATCAAACCTACAAACATAATTTTTAAGGCATGTCAACATGGTAATGAGTCTTAAATAAAGTTCAAGGCTAAGGAGTACTTTAGTACAATACCCTTAGAGTTAATCTACACTGATCTCTATGGGCCTAGAAGAATTGAAAGCATTCAAGGAGATAAATAATTCATGTTACTCATTGATGATTACATAAGAATGGCTTGGGATGCATTCCTATAAGATAAATTAGAAGCTCTTAACAAGTTTAAGCCATTCAACTCTCTTATTGAGAATGATAAAAATGGGAAGATCAAGTATCTAAGATATGATAGAAGAGGAAAGTTTTGGTATAATGATTGTGATGAATTTTATGAGGTTCATGGTATAAGTATATAATTCTCAGTAACAAGGACACTTTAGTAGAATGGGGTAGTAGAAAAAAAGAATAGGATAGTTCTAGAGATTTCTAGAACTATGTTGAGTGAGTCTATATTATCTTATTTCTATTGGAGAAAGAAAATAATCACTATTATCTACATTATGAATAAGGGATAAATAAGGAAAAATGGAAACAAGACTCCTTTTAAATTATGGAAGGGTAGAAATGTAAATGTAGAACACTTTCGAGTGCTTAGGATTAAATGTTTCATAAAAAAGATATGATGAAGACTTGGGTAAGTTTAATTATAGATATGATGAAGGCATAATCTTGGTATACTCATAAATGAGCTCAGCCTATATATGTTATAATAAGAGACTAAAAATTATCATGGAAAGCACCAATGTGAGGATTGATGAGAAAAGGAAATCTCACTCACAGTCAAAGGAAACTTTAGAGAATATCAACTTTAATAATGAAGAGGATATTATAGAGATTGATGAGGATGAATATGAATATGAAGAGAGATAGGACTAAAAAGGACACTTAATATGTATTGAAAGAGACTACCCTAAATCTTAAATCATTACAAACAAGAATGTAGGTATACAAACTAGGAAAATATTGCTAAGTGATCTAAATTGAGAGAATACTCTATTATCAAATATTGAACTTGAGAGTCTTATAGAAGAAAGCAAGGCCAAATTTTGGATAGGTGTTATTAATGAGGAGTTAAACCAAATTGAAAATAATGAGACTTGTGAATTATTTCTTAGGCCTAAAGAAAAGAATGTCATTATCATAAAATCGGTGTTCAAAATCAATGTTAATTGAGATGGATAAGTCACTAGGAATAAGGATATATTATTTTGCAAGGGATATGTATAGGTTGAAGAAGTAGAGTTTGAGGAAACCTTTGCACTAGTAGCAAGATTGGATTTTATTGGATTGTTTCTAACCTATGCAGGGTTTAAAGGATCTAAGGTATATCAAATATATGTAAAATACATCTTTTTGAATGGGAATTTAGAATTAAAAGTGTACATTGAGAAAACTAATGGGTTCTCACTATTGGATGACTAAGACTATGATTCCAGATTGAAGAAATATCTTTATAGTCTAAATCAATATCCTAGAGCTTGTTATGATAGGTTGGACAAGTATCTATTGGATCAAGGATTCAAAAGAGGATTTTTAGATAATAATATATACATCAAAACTTAAGATGACCATTAATTAATTATAGTTTTCTATGTGGATGATATAACATTTAGTGGAAACAATGAGAACATGATGAAGGCCTTTGTTGTGATGATTAAGAAGGAGTTTGAGATGTCCATGCTAGTAGAACTATCATTTTTTGTTGGGTTATAATTCCCTCAATATAATAAGGTATATTAATCTCACAAGCCAATTACATATGAGAGATGTTGAATAAGATTGAAATGGAGGATTGTAAGATAGTCAGTACACCCATGATCATAGGATGTAAGTTGAGTAAGTAAGATGAGTCTTCAAAGGTCAATAAAAAATAATATAGGTTAATGATTATAAGTTTATTATACATCACTGCTTCTAGGCCTAACATCTTGCAAGTAGTATGTCTTGTGGGAAGGTTTAAATTAGGTTTAAAAGAGAATCATTTATAGGTAGTCAAAATGATAATCAAGTATCTCAAGTGGACTATGGTGTATTTATTGTGGTATCCAAGAAGTAAGGAGTTATATTTGATGTCATACATAGATGCATATTGGGTATGTAGTATAAATGATAATAAGAGTACCAATAGAGGAACCTTATTTTTATGTGGGTACCTAGTCTCACAGATAATCAAGAATCAACCGTTAGTATCTTAGTTCACTTGTGAGGTTGAGTACATTATAGTATCTTCATGTTGTACTTGGGTTATATAAATGACATATAACCTACAAGACTGCAAGGTGGAGTATGATGGCCCTAGACCTATCTTTTGTGACAATAAAAATGTTTTGCGTGTCTCAAAGAACATTATCATGCACTTAAGGACCAAACGCATTCCCATCAGTATCATTTTTTAAGAGATCAAGTAAGTAATCAAAGTTTCAAACTTGAATATGTTTCTACATAGGATGAGATTACAGACATCTTGACCAAACCACTTTGAAAGGCAACTTTTAAACACCTAAGACATGAATTAGGTGTAATTAATACCCCTATCAATCATTTAATAAACTAAGTATGTTATTCATTATAATTATCTCAAAGAACAAGTGAGTTATTCCAAAAATATATGCATGGATATGAGGGAACATGTTTGTTTTATGTCTCATAAACTCATAGTTATCTGTGTTGAGTATTTGGAATGCAAGGAGTTTGATCAAAGGAATTAAAGACATTAATTTGTCATCTATGTCAAATGGGTAGAAATAATATAATGGGGAAATAAGGATTATAAGTGTTTAGTATGGTTTTCCATAAATGACAAAGGGTGACATTATTGAGCATCATTTCTATTATTGAGACTTGGCATTCATGTTGTCATTGATGTTAAAGGTTATTCATGAGGTATGAGGTCATTAAATAGTGATTTTGATTGATTAAATATTTGACAAGCATGAAAATGTTTGAAAAAAGTATAAGGTATGTAATCAAGTTATGCAAACATCAAATAATGTTTTAATATTAGTGGTTGAAGTTGTCAAGTGTTTTAACCTAGCAAGAGACCTGCGAAGGATTACACATAGGATGCCTAGTATTATGCATGAAGGATCATGGTGTCCTAGTAATATGGATGCCAATATTCATGAGAGGATTTTTTTATAACACTCTATCATGTATATGAATCATTTTAACACTTAGGAAAGATTTAAGGTGAGTCTATAAGGGTAGACCCTATAATTTTAACATGCAAATAAATTACTTCTAGATTCTGTCTAACCTAATAAGGGGTCGTGAGGTGTTGTATAGACTATGAAGGATGTAAATTAGTGTTATGTCATGTTATAGGTTCTATAAACATGTGATTGAGGTGGAGAGTACTTGGACAATAGATAGAAGTTCTATTTTAAGTCCTAATGTGATGTGTAGATCAAAAGCTTAAAGAATAAAGAGATATATTATTGCCTAATGCCATATTAGGATCAGTTTCCAAGGTAAGCAAGGATAAATGAGCATTAAAATAGGTATGTCATGTTATTTTAGGTATTTTTATCAAGTCTAAGGTCAAAGTGTATAACAAAAGGCATGGAATGTGGTTTTGAAGTTTCCTATGTGCATAGAATAAAGTATTCTCAACCTAAGAAGAAGTTTCATGTACCCATTGGCACATGTAACCTATGCATGCGAACCTAAAACATTCATGGTAGATGTGAAAGGGTCCTAGATGAAATTTATAGTCATATTTTTCTAGATTAAGGGTCAAATATTTATGACTGATCATTAATACTATAAAGTGGTTTAAACCTCTCTAAAATGCTAACTTTGACCTAATATGTAAGATATTTATGGAAATGGAATGTAATGTATTAGATGACCTAGTTTGATGATTGGATAATGCATTAGAATCCCCAAAGTATATCTATGTGACATTGGTTTGTCATGTGAATGAGTTGACCATATGAAAATATCCTTATTTCTCAAAAAAAAAAAATAGCAGGTAGGGTTAGCCAAGTCAAAGTTTATAAATGGATGAAGTTTGAAGATTGAGACTTATATATTATTTCCATGGTGGTTTCTAATTAGGTTCAATAATATGATGTGCTAAATTGATCATGCAAGTTGACCATTCGCTAAAAATCCTAATTGTGTAGTTAGTGAGAAAAACCAAGAATAAGTGGGAATGAGATTATGGATGGATCCAAATGCATGGGATTATTATTCAAGACTTGCAAGATATTTAATTATTGGATAAAATATTTGGAGATGGTTGTATATAGTATAAATTTGTTCTGAAATTAACTTGTCTAACTCAGTAAGGTTTGTATACATTGAAGTCATGAGATTGGTTTGGAAGACCAATTTTTATATTAGAAATTATTATCTATTTATCATAAGTTGTTCTGAGGATATTATAGGATTATATAAATGCATGTGTTCTAGATCATTGTTTCTATGACTATGTTTTGAAGCGTATTGGATGCTATGAGTAAGATAATTACATAGAAGGGTTTGAGCACTTTTGCCTTGAGTTGTGCGGTATAATGCACATGGTGATGATACTAAGGTCTTTAGTATTTAATTAGTATTATTTTTTATAACTATTGTTTTATAGTATTGTGTTTTTTGTTTAGTTGTTCTAGATAAACTTTGTAGCTATGCACAAGCTTAATTATGAACAATGTTAATGGCATGGTTTATGTGGTGGTTGGTGATAAAAGGTGTATTGGAACCAATATGAGATTGTTAGGGGTCTTTTAAAGTGTAATACGATAGGTTCTTACCATGTTAAAATTTTTAGAGTGTTTCATGGTGTTCAAAGGGAAACATGTGCTAATGAAGGCCTAATTGAATTAGGTCTCTTTAAGGCCTAAAAGGGGTATTTGATCCTTTATGACACGACCAACCTATTTTAATATTTGTTTCATATTTATTATATATACTAAGTCCAATTTCATTTAAAAACATAGTGGTCAACTATCTATGGCTGATCAAGAGGTGTACAAGCAAGAGCCTAGTATAAAAACAAGGCCTAATAGGACTAATTATCTAGAGTGAGAGTATGAGTGTTGAAGTGAATGAGATAAATTTGAAGGGATAAATAAGGTATTTTAGAAAATTAGGAGGGTAAAAATAAAATATCTTGAATATTTGGTTTGGGTATTGAAGATGATTATCGAGGTCATTTGACCTGACCAAGTCAAGAAGAGTGCTAATTAAAAGAAGAAGGCTAGATAATAGTTTGAGAAGGATAGGTTTGTGAGGAGATATGAAGATAAAGATCATCATAAATTTTATGAGAATGATTTTTTTTATAATTTTATTAAATGTTGGAGGTGGATGAGTTGGTGTTGAGTCATCTAGGGGGTTGGTGCCTCCTTGTAAATGATTGATTGTTAAAGCTTAGTCAAGTAAGTTCTTGACTAGTTGGGGTTAGTGCTCCAATTGAATTTGGTTCTTCAATAAATTTTTATTTTTGAGTTATAGGATAATATTCAATTTTCATAATTAGAGGGTTTTCTTCCCCTTGAGGGTTTCCCAATCAAATAAGTGTTTTGTGTCTTATGTTATTCTCTCATGTTTGTGTTGCTAGCTTACTATATTATTGATAGCTAATTAATGATAAGTTAGAGATTATAAAGTTTTGATGAATTATTTAAACCCCATCTCAATCATTTAAATAAAATTTTCCATGTGTTTCCTACCACACCACATAACAACATTGGTATGGGAAAACTGACTTAAAATTTGCAATAGTTCAAATATTTATAAAATTTGTCATAGTAATGTAAATTGTGTTAGGCAATGAAATTATTATGGGAAACCTAACTCATAATATATAACACCTCAAATATTTCAAAAAATATTCCTAGTATTATGAACTACATCATGTAATAACATTTATATAGGAACCCCAACTTAAAATATGAAACAACCCAAATATTTTTAAAAAGTGTCATAGTGTTGAAAAATAGGTTACACAACAACATGGGTAAAATAAACATAATATAAAATATACATAACCCCAAATATTTATAAAATTTGTCCTAATGTCTCAATTAAATCATACAATAACATTAGTATAAAAAACACAAACCAAAATATGTGTGACCTTAAATAATTTATAAATTTTATTAGTGTTGTGTATTGAATCATACAATGGCACTTATATGGTAATTTTAATTGAAAATATGAAACACCCCAAATATATTTGAAATTTGTCCCAGTTCTATGAATTACATCACATAATGACATTGATATAGGAAACCTAACTTAAACAATGAAACAACCAAAATGTTTTTGAAATTTGTCCCAATGTTGTGAATTATGTTGTGCAATGACATTGGTACAAGAAAACTCAAAATATGTAACACCCCAAATATTTATAAAAAGTGTCCCATTATTTTAAATCACATCATATAATGTCATTGGAATGAGAAACTAGAATAAATGTATGCAACAACCCAACTATTTCTGAAATATGTCCTAGTGTTACAAATTGTGCCGCATTGGTATGGTAAACCTAACTCAAAATATGCAACACCATAAATATTTATAAAATTTGTCCCAATTTTGTGATTAATGCCACAAAATCTCATTGGTAGGGTTAACCAACTCAAAATATTTAATACCAAAAAAACTTCTAATTTTTTTCATAACATATAAAATTGTTTAATAATACTAGTATGGGAAACCCCACTCATAATATGCAACATCCCAAATATTTCTAAAACTTTTTGTAGTGTTTAGAATTGCATTGTGCAATGACATTGTTATGGGAAACCTAACTCAAAATATGAAACACAACAAATATTTATGAAATTTATCCAATTGTTATGATAAACCAAATAAAAAATATGTAACATCCAAAATATTTTTGAAATTTATTCCATTATTACAAATTGATCACAAAATAACATTTGTATAGGAAATCTGACTCAAAATATGAAACAAAAAATATATGTAAAATTTATCCTAATGTTTTATATTGTGATGTGTAATGACATTGGTACAAGAAACCAAATTCTAAATATGTGACATCATAAATATTTATGAAATTTGTCACAGTGTTATGAATTGCATAGTGTAGTGACATTGGTATAGAAAACTTGACTCAAATTATTCAACACCCAAAATATTTATAAAATATGTCTTAGTATTATGACTAATGTTACATGACAACATTGGTATATGAAACTTAAATAAAAATATGTTAAACCCCAATTCTTTTCAAAATTTGTCTTAGTGTATGAATTTTGCTATGTAATAGCATTGATATAGGAAACCTAACTCAAAATATGAAACATCTTAAATATTTTTGAAATTTATCATAGTGTTCTGAATTGTAACACCCAAAGACATTGTTATGAGAAAATTGACTCAAAATATGCAACAACCCAAATATTTATAAAAAAATTTCAATTGATGAAAATCATGACATATAATGACATTGGTATTATAAATTTGACTCAAAATATGCAACACCAAAAATAATTTATTAATATTGTTTGTATTAAAAAATATGATGTAAAACAACATTAATATGAGATACCTGACTCAAAATATGAAACACCTTAAATATTCCTAAAATTTATCCCAGTGTTTTATTATTATTCCATTCAATGACATTGGTGTGAGAAACCTATCCCAAATTATGGAACACCCCAAATGTTCATGAAATTTGTCTCAGTGTTACAAATTGCACCATGTTGATAAGGCAAACTAGACTCAAAATATGCAACACCCTAGATATTTATGAAATTTTTCCTAGTATTACAAATTGTATAATGAAATGAGGTTGCTTTGGGAAACCCAACTCAAAATATGTAACACCCCAAATATTTGAAAAAATACTCCATTATTATGAATTTTACCACACAACATTGGCATACAAAACTTCATTAAAGATTTGTAACACCCAAAATATTTATTAATTTTGTTCCAATGTTGTAAATTATGTCACACAACAATATTGGTATGGGAAACCTAACTCAAAATACACAACCTAAATATTTCTTAAATATATCCCATTGTTGTAAATTACATCATGAAATGACATTGGTATAGGAAACCTGACTCAAAATATGATACACCCAAAATATTTCATAAATTTGTCCTAGTGTTGCCAACCACACCATGCAATGACATTTGGTATGGGAAAACTAATAAAAAATGTGTAACACCCCCAATATTTCGTAAATTTGTCATAATGTTGTGAATTATACCATGTAATGGTGTTGGTATGGGAAATGGGATTGAAAACATACAAATCCTCAAATATTTCAAAATAGTTTTCTTAGTGTTGCAAAATACACCACACAATGACATTGGTATGTGAAACTTGATACAAAATATATAACTCCCCAAATATTTTCAAAATTTGTCTAAATGTTATGAATTGCACGATAAAATGACACTTGTACATAAAAACTAAATCAGAATATAACACACCACAAATATTTTATAATCCTATCCTAGTGTTTAAAATTACACCAAAAAGTGATATTGGTATGAAAAACCTAACTCAAAAAATTTAACACCCTAAATATTTATAAAAATTGTCCCAATGTTGTGAATTATGCCATGAAAGGACATCAATATGAGAAACCTAAATCAAAATATGCATCACGAAAAATGTTTTTTAAATTTATATTTGTGTTATTAATTATGTTTCATAATGAAATATGTATAAGAAACCAACATCAAAATATGAAACACCCCAAATGTTTTCAAAATTTATCATAGTGTTATGAATTGCATAGTGAAACAACATTTCTATACAAGACTTGAATAAAAATATGTAACACCCCAATTATTTCAAAAAATGTCTCAAAGTTGTGAATAACATCACACAACAACATTGGTATTATAAACTTGATTGAAAATATGCAACACCCCAAATATTACAAAAATTCTCCACTATTGTGAATTTTTACATGCAATGACATCAGTATGGGAAACTTGAGTCAAAATATGTAACATCCGAAATATTTATAAATTTTGTGTCATTATTATGAATTATGTCATGTAATGACATCATATGGGAAACCCAACTCAAAAATTACAACACTCTATATATTTATTAAATTTTTCCTAGTGCTTCAATTTTCATTATCATGACATTGGTATGAGAAAACTTACTCAAAACGTGCAACACCATGAATAATTCTAAAATTTGTTCAAGACTTAAAAATTATGATGAACCATGACATTGGTATAATAAATTGAATATGCAACATCCAAAATATTTCTAAATTTTTTCCTAATATTGTAAATTATGTTTCACAATTGAATTGATATAGGAAACCTAACTAAAAATATGTAACACCAAAGATATTTATGAATAATTTCTTAATTTTGTGAATAGAACCAAGAAATGACATTGGTAAGGGAAACTGACTCAAAATATGAAACACACCAAATATTTTTGAAATTTATTCCAATATTATGTATTTCACGACATAATGATATTGATAAGAAACCCATATCAAAAAAATCAACACCCCAAATATTTCTAAAAATATTTGATTGTTGAGAATTACATTATGTAATGACACTAGTACAATAAACCTAACTCAAAATATGTAACACCAAAAATATTTTAAAAATTTGTCTTAGTGTTGTAAATTACATCATGATATGACATTGGTATGGGAAAACTAACTAAAAATATGAAACAATCCATACATTTTTAAATTTTGTCGTAATATTATGAATTGAACCATACAACAACATTTTCACAACAAACCCAATTCAAAATATGTAGCACCCAAAATAATTTCAAAATTTTTCTTAAATTTGTGAATGAAATGTGTAATGACATTCAAATGGGAAAATTAACTCAAAATATGTAACACCCTAAATATTTCTAAATTTTTTCCCAATGTTATGAATTTTTCAATGCAAGAACATTCATATAAGAAACTTGACTGAAAATATGTAACACCTAAAATATTTTTGAAAATATTTTGAGTGTTTTGAATTACAATGTGTAATTAAATTATTATAATAAACTTGAATTTAAATATAAAATACCCCAAATATTTACTAAATTTTTTCAAGTGTTGAAAATTGCATTATGAAATGACATCGATGCAATAGGCTTGACTCAAAATATGAAACAACCCAAATATTTCTAAAATTTGTCCTAGTATTATGAATTTTGATGCACAAAAACACCAATACAAGAAATGTAACCCAAAATATCGAAAACCAAAAAAATTCCAAATTTTTTTCGAGTGTTTTAAAATTTCCCATGAAATGACATTAGGATGGGAAAATAGACACAAAATATGAATCACCATAAATATTTCTAAAATGTGTCCTAGTGTTTTAAATTATGCCACATTGGTAAGGCAAACCTGAATCAAAATATACGACACCTATAATAATTCTAAAATTTGTCTGTGTTTTGAATTATGTTGCATAATGGCATTGGTATAGGAAACCCAAATAAAAATATGAAAAATAACAAATAATTTTGAAATATGTCCTAGTGATATAAATTGCATTATGTAATGACACTGGTATGTAAAAATTGACTCAAAATATGCAAAGCCCTAAATAGTTCAATAATTTGTTCTAGTTTTTCCAACCACACCACACAATGACATTGTTTTAATCAAACTACCTCAAAATATGCCACATCCCAAATTTTTATATAATTTTTCATAATAATGTGAATTTTCCCATGTAATGATATTGGTATGGGAAAATTAACTCAAAATATGAGACACCTCAAAAGTTTCTAAATTTTTTTCATGTTGTGAATTACTCTATATAATGACATTGGTATAAAAAATCTAACTCAAAATATGCAACACCACAAATATTTTCATAAAAAATCATAGTATTGTGAATTATGTCACACAATGATATAGGTATAGTAAACATAACTTAAAATATGAAAGACCCCAAATATATATATATATATATATATATATATATATATATAGTGATTCAAGTTTTTCCACATAGTGACATTAGTAAGATAAATTTGAATCAAAATATACACAACCTAAAATACTCATGAAAATTTTCCTAGTGTTGTGAATTGTACCACATAATGACATTGATAAGGGAAACGTGTCTAAAAATATGTAACACCAAATATATTTTTAAAAATTTATCTTAGTGTTATGAATTACACCATACAATGACATAAATTTTGGAAATGCAAATCAAAATATGCAACACCCCAAGTGCTTTCTAAATTTATCCCAATGTTGTGAATTACATCACATAATGACATTGGTATGGGAAACTTGACTCCAAACATACAACACCCCACATATGTATTAAAAAAACCCTACTATGGAAAATTAGCCAAACATCAACATTGGTATGGGATACCTAAACCAAATATGTAACACCCAAAATATTTTTGAAATGTGTCTCATTATTTCAAATTACATTGTGAAACAACATTGGTAGAAGAAACCTGAATCAAAAAATGCAACACCCCAAATATTTATAAAATGTATCCTAGTGTAATAATTTTGACATATTGGTATAGGAAATCAAATTCCAAAATATGCAACATCATACATATTTGTGAAATTTATCCTAGTGTTGTCACTAACAACATGTAATGACATTATAGGGGAAACAAATTGAAAATATTTAACACCACAAATATTTTTAAAATTTGTTTCATTATTGCGTATTATGCCATGTAATGATATTGGTAAGGGAAATCATACTCAAAATATGTAACACTAAAAATATTTATAAAAAAATTCCAAGTGTTGAATAATGGATTATGAAGTGACATTGTTATGATAAACCCAAATCAAAATATGCAACACCCCAAATATTTATGCATTTTATCCCATTACTATGAATTATGTTGCATAATGAAATTATTATTTAAAACTAGAAAAAATATACAACACCCAAAATATTTCATAACTTTGTCCCAATGTTGTAAATTATGGCATGAAATGACATTTTTATGGGAAACCCAAATCAAAATATGCAAAATCAAATTATTTATGAAAAAATTTCCAATGTTTTGAATTCTGATGTGCAATAACATTGGTATGGGAAACCCAACTCAAAATATGAATGCCCCAAATATTTATACATTTTTAGTGTTACAAATACACAACATAGTGACACTGGTATTGGAAACCTAACTCAAAATATGCAACACCCAAAATATTTATAAATGTTTTCTAGTGTTGTGATCCATGTTGTGTAACAATATAGGTATAGGAAACCTGACTTAAAAAATTTATCACCCCAAATATTTTCTAAATTTATCTTAGTTTCGTGAATTATGCCATGTAATGACATTAATATGTGAAACCTAACTAGTAAAATAATGCCACAATTTTTTTAAAAGTTTTCTTATTTTTATGCACAATAACATTGGTATGAGAAACCCAAATGATAAATGCAACACCCAAAATTTTATAAAAGTTGTACTAGTATTTTTAATTACATTATGAAATAACATTAGTATGATAAACTTGATTCAAAATATGCCACAACCCTAATATTTCCAAAATTTGTCTCAGTGTAGTAAATCATGCCACATTAGTAAGGAAAACCCAACTCAAAATATGATGCACCATAAATATTTATGAAAATTTTCCTAGTGTTGTGAATTATGTGGTCTAATGAGGTTTGTATGGAAAACCTAACTCAAAATATGCAATGCCCCAGACATTTCAAAAATTTCTTCATTGTTGTGATTTTTTTAGTGAAATGACATTAGTACATGAAACTTAAATAAAAATATGTAACACCCCATATATTTCTAAATTTTTTAATAGTGTCACAAATTGTGTCATACAATGACACTAGTATGAGAAAATTGACTTTAAATATGAAACACCTAGAAATATTTATGAAATTTGTCCTAGTGTTTCAAAATATGTCGTGTAATGACATTGATATGGGAAATTGGAATCAAAATAAGCAACATCCAAAATATTTCAAAAAAAAAATCCTAATATTTCAAACCATATCATGAAATTATATTGGTATGGGAAAACTTACTCAAAATATATAATAATCTAAACATTTCCAAAAAATTTCATAGTGTTACAATTCATTCCATACGAAGCCATTGGCATGGCAAACCTAACACAAAACATGAAAAACCTCAAATATTTTAAAATTTATCTTAGTGTTGTGAACTACACCCCATATTTACATTAGTATTGAAACTAAAAATATATAAAACTCCATATATTTTCAAAATGTATCCTAGTGTTACAAATTGTACCACATAATGACATTAGTATATAAAACCTGACTCCAAATAGGCAACACCCCATATATTTCATAAATTTGTCATAGTGTTTCAATTTGTGTTGTAGAATGACATTTATAGGAGAAACCCAACTCAAAATATGCAATAAGCCAAATATTTCTATTTTTTCCCCAATGTTGTGAACTATGCCATGTAAGTACATTAGTAGAAGAAACCTAAATTGAAATATGCAACACCCTTAACTATTTATAAATGTGTCCCAGTGTTGTAAATTATGTCATGCAACAATATTAGTATGTAAAACCTGAATCAAAATATTTAACACCCAAAATATCTTATAAATTTTTCATAATGTTGAAAATTAGTCAACGTAATGACATTGGTACTAGAAACGTAACTTAGAATATGTAGTATAAAATATTTATGAAATTTGTCCTAGTTTTGTGAACCATGTCTCATAGTGACATTAGTATCAAAAACTTGACTTAATATGTAACACCCAAAATATTTCCAAAATTTATGCCAATATTAGGTATTATGATGTGCAACAAAATCAATATGGGAAACCCATATAAAAATATGAAACACCCTAAATATTTTTGAAATGTATTCTAGTGTTTTGAATTTCACCATGAAATTAAATTGATATAGGAAACTTGACATAAAATAAGAAACATCTTGAATATTTTTTAAATTTATCCAAGTTTTATGCATTGAGTTATGCAATGACATTTTTATGGATAACTCAATATGAAACACCCCAAATATTTTTGAAAAATGTCCTAGTGTTGTGATTTATGCCACATAATGACATTTATACAAATAACTTGACTCAAAATATACAACACATCAAATATTTATAAAATCTATCCCAATTTTGGTAATAATGCCATTCAAGGACATGGGTATGGTAAACCCATCTCAAAATATGAAGCACCACAAATGTTTTCAAATTTTGTTCCAATGTTGTAAGTTATGTCACATAATGACATTAGTATGAGAAAACTCACTCAAAATATGCAAAACCCCAAACATTTCTAAATTTTTTTCTAATGTTTTGAATTTTTCCATGCATTGACATTAATACAAAAAATGTGACTCAAAATATACAAAACCCCAAAACTTTCTAAAATGTGTTCCATTGTTATTAATAGTGATGTGATGTAACATTGGTAAAGGAATCCTAAATCAAAATATACTACACCCCATATATTTCAAAAAATAATCATATTGTTTCAAATTACACTACATTGTTAGTGGAAACCCAATTAAAAATATGCAACACCCCAAATATTTCTCAAAATTTTCTTACTGTTACAACTAGTGCCATGTAATGACATTGATAGGGAAATAAACTCAAAATATGTAACACCACAAACATTTATTAAATTTATCATAGTTTTTCATATTATGTTGTGTAATGACATTGAAATGATAAACCTAAATCAAAAAATGCAACAATCTAAATATTTCAAAATTTTGTCATAATGTTATGGATTCCATCTGGTAATGACATTCCTACACAAAAACTAACTCATAATATGTAACATACCAAATATTTATGAAACTTGTAAAAGTGTTTAGAAAGCTTATATACAATGACATTGATATGGTAAATTTGACTCGAAATATGTAACACCTCAAATATTTATAAATGTTTTCCTAATCTTGTGAACTATGCCACACAATGACATTGGAACAAGAAGCTTGAGTCAAAATATGAAACATCATAAATATTTTATAAATTTATATTAATTTTTTGAAAATCACCATGTAATTTCATAAAAAAATTTGTGACTCAAATTGTACCACACAGGGACATTGGTATGAGAAACCCAACTCAAAATATGAAACACCCCAAATATTTATTAAAATTTCCTTAATGTTGTTAATTGCACCATGTAAGGACATTATTATAGGAAACCTAACTCAAAATATGAAACACCCCAAATGTTTTCAAAATTTGTCCCATTGTTGCTAATTTTGTCATACAACAACATTGGTATAAGAAACCTGATTCAAAATATTCAACACAAAATATTTTTTGTTTTTTTACCTTGTTATGAATTGTGTAACACAACAAAATTGGTACAAAAAACCCAACTCAAAATATGTAACACCCCAAATGCTTTCAAAAATTTTCCTAGTTTTGTGAACCACATCATGTGATGACATTGGTATAAAAAACCTGACTCAAAATATGCAACACCTTAATATTTATGAAATTTGTCCTAGTGTTACAAAGTATGATGCACAATTACATTAGTATGGGACAACCTAATAATAATATTTAACACCCAAAATATTTTGAAAACTTATCCCAATGTTTGGAAAAATGTCACATAATGACATTGGTATAAGAAACCCAACAACTCAAAATATTCAACACCCACATGTTTTAGAAATTTATCCCAGTGTTGTAAATTTTGTTGTACAATGACATTACTACATGAACCCAAACTCAAAATATGAAACACCCCAAATATTTATGAACTTTTTCATATTTTTTTGAATTATGCCATTCATCAACATTAGTATATGAAACTTTACTCTAAATATGCAACACCAAAATTATTTTTAAAATGTGTCCCAATGCTATGAACTGCATTATGCAATGACATTGGTATGGGAAACCCAACTCAGAATATGTAACACATAAAATATTTATAAATTTTTTTCTAGTGTTTTAAATCATGACATATTATTATAGGAAACCCAAATCAAAATATGAAACATTCCAAAAATTTATAAAATGTGTCTCTATGTTTCAATTAGAACCATGTGATAACATTGGTATGGGAAAGGAAATCAAAATATGTAACACCACAAAAATTTATAAAATTTACCACTATGTTATGTATTAAACTATGAAATTATATTGGTATGGTAAACTTGACTCAAAATATGTAGCACCCCATATATTTCTAAAAATTTTCCTAGTGTTATGAATTATATTATGCAATGATGTTGGTATGACAAACCCAACTAAAATATGCAACAACCCAAATATTTATAAAATTTATCCCATTGTTTTAAAATTCATTGCATAATGACATTTATAATAAACATAAATAAAATATGCAACACCCAAAATATTTCATAAATTTGACCCAATATTATGAATATGTCATGAAATGCCATTAGTACAATAAACCTGACTCAAAATATGCACCACCCATAATATTTATAAAAGTTTGCCCAAATATTTGAATTATGATGTGAAAATAAATTGGTATGGGAAACCTAAATTAAAATATGCAACACACAAAATATCTTTGAAGTTTTCCCTAGTGTTGAAAATTATATAGTACAAGAATATTAGTACATGAAAATTGACTCAAAATATGTAAAACCTAGATTATTTCTAAAATTTGTCCTAGTTATTTGTACCATACTATGTAATAACATTAATACTAGGAAATTTAATAAAAATATGCAAACCCCTAAATATTTTTCAATTTTTGTCTTAGTGTTATGAATTATACCTTGTAATGAAAATTGTATGTGAAACCTAACTCAAAATATTCAACACCCTAAATATTTTTGAAATTTGTCATAGTGTTGTGAATTACATTAATATATGACATTGGTACAAGAAATCTAATTTAAAATATAAAACATCCCAAATGTTTATAGAAATTATAAGTGTTGAAAATTGAGATGTTCATTGACATTGGTATCAAAAACTTGACTCAAAATATGAAACACCCATAAATATTTCTAAATCCATCCAAGTGTTATGAATTGTGATGTTTATTAACATAAATATGGGAAACCCAACTCAAATTATGGAACACCCAAAATATCTCTAAAATTTTCCCATTATTTCAAATTGAATTATATAATAACATTGCTATGAGAAACTTGTTTCAAATTATGAAACACTTCAAATATTTCAAAAATTTATATTAATGTTGTGAATTATGCCACACTAGAAAGACAATAATGTCTCAAAATATTCAACATCCCAAATATTTCAGAAATTTATCACAATGATTTGAATTTTGTGGTATAATGAGGTTGATATGGGAAACCACACTCAAATTTTATACAACCCAAATATTTTTCAAATTTGTCCCAGTGATGAAAATTGTGTCATGCAATGACATTGGTATGGGAAAACCAACTCAAAATATGAAACACTCCAAATATTTTGGAAATTTTTCCTAGTGTTACCAACCACACTGTACAATGACATTGGTATGAGAAAATTGGCTCAAAATATGCAATACCACAAATATTTATGGCATTTGTAAAAATGTTTCAAATTGTGATGTAAAATGATATTGGTACAATAAATATGGCTCCAAATATGTGAATCTAAAATCTTATGGATGTAGAAAATAATATCCCTTAATGAGAGTTGGGATAGTGAGTGAAAGAGGTTTGTGGATTCTAAGATGTATGTGTGTGTGTGTGTGTGTGTGTGTAATTTTATCTCTCGACTATAGAAACATTTGACAATTAGAAAAGTAATAGGCTAATTATAAGAGATAAGAGAAACGTCAGTGAATAAGAAGAGTTGGTTAAGAGAGATGACCCTTTAAATTACTAGAGGATAGCACCCAAAACTCTTAAAGTTAATAGGTTGGATTATAAATACTTGTTTTATGACCTATTTATTTGGATGAAGTCATTTCTATTTCTACCTAATTGTTCTAGTGATTTTATGATGAATTGGCATATTATATCTATCTTCTTGTCATTTCCATGGATGAGTATTGGCCACCATGTAGTTATTTTTTATTTGAGGTCTTTTATAATTTTTGTTAAATATTTACTGATTGGAATGTTTAAATTTTCTTGTTTATATGTGTTATATCCATAGTGACAATATGAATTGATCTTATATGAGAAATATCTCTCATGGTGGCATATTGTTAATCCTTCCCATGTGTGACATGGTGGTATATTAAATAACCCTCCCATGAAGATCATGGTGGTATATTTTTAAGACCTCCCATGTGGGGTATGTTTTTATATTTATCAACCCTCCCATGACTACTAGATGGAAGTAACCGAGTGAGGTATACTCATGTTATCTGGTCTAACAAAAAGCATGTGTTATTGTTTGATTACTTGTTGGTTGTATTTATGAAATGATTAACTTCATTTAAATACTTAATTTAATGTTTATATTATTATAGGTTTTTTTAAAATAATTTCATTATTTTATGGTACCCTCTATTTATATACACATATGTTCCCTTAAAGTGATATAAACATGCTTAGAGTTGGGAGTCTTGAGATCAGAGGTGTCTAGAGAATAACTTAGTGATGGAAAAAAGTTGGGAGGTGATTCCAACTTAAAATGGAAATTAGTTATAGTGGAGCAGACATAGACCATTATCAAAGTCTAGTTTTTACTAGATTATCTAACTAGACCTAGATTTGTGCCTCATTCTAATTTTTTAAATAGATAAAATCTCGTGTTTTGGCTATATAAATAGAAAGTAGTCTACTTATAATAATCTTGTGGAAGATAATCTTTTATATTATAATCTAGTTATGGGTTTAGAGTTATTTTATCTTCTCCTTAAACACTTTTATAAAATGATATGTAGCCAAAGGGTATATACCTTGAATTTATATCCCTTGGGAAGGTATTTTTTAATGTAAAGTAAGATCCTTATGTTTTATAGATTTACTAATAAACTGAAAATATGATTTTCTTGGTTAAATACTTTTTGAAGATCAACCTATTAAATGCATATTATATCTATTCATATAGTCTATTGTGATTTACCTTAATAGATTAAGAATATTAATTTATGAATGGAAGTCAAATAAATAACTATGTGATTATTATTAGCAATAACAATAGAGACTTATTATTTACAATGAATATTGATTATATTCTGCTAGAGATATGTCTTATGGAAATTTTCCTTGATTTGATTATTAAGTAAACTATATGATGTGGAATTTTATTGTAAAAATACCATATAATATATAAAATATAATTATAACAGAATTGGGATCTATTTTTATAAATGTAACAAGGCATGTAAACCCTTAGGTTTGACTAAGGTCACCCTTGTAAGGATCCTTTAATGAAAAAAATTATTATAAATACCATTCAAAGATTTTGTGCTTATACTTTTATAAAATTTATCATTTTATATCTTATCTTTAGTGTAATGGAATGGATCTATGTATTATTTTTATAAGTTGCATATTTTAGTGGA
Source organism: Torreya grandis (assembly GCA_037957365.1). Taxonomy (NCBI): domain Eukaryota; kingdom Viridiplantae; phylum Streptophyta; class Pinopsida; order Cupressales; family Taxaceae; genus Torreya; species Torreya grandis. The sequence continues at coordinate 700,011 of JARHVA010005759.1, forward strand.
TAGACTAGTCAGATCTTAGGTTTTGAGCATCTCCTTAAAAATGTTTTAGTAGCTTGAGTTATCTTGTGGTTTCAATAATCAACTAAACCAATAGTAATAATGGTTTAGAGTTAAGAAATAAATTTAGGCCTTGATTATTCTTTGAATTAATTATTTATGTGAATCTTAGCCCTCTATAGCTTAGTTGAGACATAATGGATCAAGGCTCGACTTTGGTCCTATTGATGGTGTAATTCCATTAACATGTATATTTATCATTGAATTAGCCTATCTACTTTCATAAGTTGATTTATATATTTCACACCATGTTTAACTTAGTCATTTTTGACCCTTTTAATTTTTTCCTTTGCTGATTATAGCTTTAGCATTTTTAATCTGATTTTACCTTAGCCAAGTTTATCCTTTTGAAAGTTGGTCTAATGATGCCACACATCATCATTCTAATGACTAAGAGATTGAGAGTAAGTTAATCCCATAATGACTATAGGATCCGAAGAGACTCCCAAATGGTAGTATTTGAGATCTCATAACCATGGAAGGATTAAACCATTCAAGTGTAATCCCCTAATGCCTTCAAGGTTTTGGAGACCTAAGAGGATGCTAGGTCACAACATTTTAAAGTTCATAAACTATGGAGTGTTAAATAATTTGGGGATAATATATGAATACTTTTTAGGCCCTAGAAACATCAAAAGATACCAAGTGTTATAATTCTATAACTTTAATTTTTGAGTGGCTTTTTTATTGGAATCAAACCTAGGGACCAATAATCATGATAAGTGGCACAACTATAATCCTTGATGTGATAGGTGTCACCAGACCCAAAGTGGCCACATGGATCCTAACTACATCATCAATGCCCTAAGAATAAATTATATTGTTTCCTTAATGTTTTTGTGTGATAACCATGGGTTTTTGCTAAAAAATAATTCCTTAGTGTTCATGGTTGATCCTTTCAGACTATTTGATCTCTTATCTATTGGAACATGGATACTAAATAAATAATAGTATCTGGAAACAGTAATATATATATATATATATATACATGTATATATATTTATATATAGATATATACATGTATATATATATGTATATATATATACATGTATATACATATATATATACATGTATATATATATATATATATATATATATATATATATGTATATATATACACACACACACATACATACATATATATACATACATGTATACATGTATATATATAAATATATATACATGTATATATATATGTGTATGTATGTATGTATGTGTGTGTGTGTGTGTGTGTGTGTGTGTGTGTGTGTGTGTGTATTATGTATGTGTGTGTGTGTGTGTGTGTGTGTGTGTGTGTGTGTGTGTGTGTGTGTGTGTGTGTGTGTGTGTGTGTGTGTGTGTGTGTGTGTGTGTGTGTCAATGTCACTAGAAGCATCAAAAGTTACCAAGTGTTAGAATTCTATAACATTAATTCTTGAGTGGGTTTTTTATTGGAATCAAACCTAGGGACCAATAATCATGATAAGTGGCACAACTATAATCCTTGATGTGATAGGTGTTACCAGACCCAAAGTGGCCACAAGGATCCTAACTACATCATCAATGCCCTAAGAATAAATTATATTGTTTCCTTAATGTTTTTGTGTAATAACCATGGGTTTTTGCTAAAAAAATAATTCCTTAGTGTTCATGGTTGAACCTTTCAGACTATTTGATCTCTAATCTATTGTCACATGGATAATAAATAAATAATAGTATCTAGAAAGAGTAATATATATATATATATATACATAGATATACACACACACACATATATATATATACATATACATATATATGTATAAATATATATATATATATATACACATGTATATATATACATGTATATATATACATATATATATACATATATATATAAGTATATATACTTATATATATATATATATATATATATATGTATATATATACATGTATATATATATGTATATATATACATGTATATATATATATTTATACATATATATATATGTATATAATTGTGTGTGTGTATATATGTATATATATATATCTATGTATATATATATATTTGTATATATATATATATATAGATATATATACATATATACACACACACACACATATATATCAATGTATATATGTACGTATATTCATGTTTTATGTTATAGTTTCAAATGAGATGGTTATATACATATTTATTTTTTAGGAAAAAATGGGCATGAAATTTTGGTATCACAGGCTAGGTTACCACACCAAGAACTCTGAATATTTAATTTGTGCATTATATTTTTATAAATTTCACACAATATATGATGAACATCATGTTATGGTAAATAATGAGGAGAGGACATTGATCGTGTCAGAATGGCATCCATATCAATGAGCATGACCCTCCTATTTATCTAGGTATTGTTGATATATGATCCCAACTTATTTTAGCCATGTGGTAAATATGTGATGTCCCACAACAAATATCGACAACATCATAACATGAGGTTGAGAGTAACTTTCCACATCATTCTTAAGATGAGAAGAGATTAATAAAGAGAGAGAGAGGTCTTGAAGTATTTGTCATCACCATTCATAGGGTGATAAAGGTGAGTTGATTCACCATGATGAGCACCTGGATAGATGAGACTTATATAACCTTATTAATCCTACACTAGGAAACCTAGTGAAGGACATCCTTAGACATCATCCTCATAATTTTGATGGTAATTAGGAGGGGTTTGTATAAGAGGCTTGGTTAAGTAGTATGTGGTGATTTTTAATATTTATGATTGTGAAAACAATAGTAAGGCCCATTTGGGAACCCATAAACTAAGAGAGGAAACTAGGATGTGATGGGAATGAGAGGATCAAAAGCTCTATTTTAACCTACTTCCCTCATTTGGGAATTTTTTGAGGAGGATATTGGATAATGTTACCTATCTCCTCACTATGTTTAAAATAAGGTATATGATTTTCATGATTTATGATAGAGGATTGGCATAATAACATAATATGAGTGTTTTTTTCTTGACTCAATCATTTATGTATATGGATACACACTTGAGACTATATAAGTAAATAATTTCATTAAAGTAATGAATGTGGAGTTGTATGGTAAAATACACATTCTAACTCCCATGACTTTAATAACCATAGTATAAAGGTCTTGGATAAGGAGTCTTAGATAATGATTCAAGATTTATGATAGAATATTTTTATAATATGAAATCACATCATGACTCAAGTTCACAAGGTGCACAACCTACACCTAAGAAAGGTTGGATAATAACCCATTTCAATTCTAGATCCACTTAGTAGAAAAAACATCAAGAGATCAACCATTTTATTCATGGCCAAAATAAAGACCAATGTGATAGATACTGTTAGAGTTAAAGTGATGTTAGACCTTAAGAACACCAAAAAGACTTGAATTGCATGATCAGAATAGTTAGTGTGAGAATTACCATCAAGGTCAATAATATTAGTTCATCAGAGATCACATGGAATCCCTTCAAGATGAGGGCATCATAGAGGTGTTTATTTTATGTGGAAATCCCATAATAACCTTGCATGTGATTTCGCTCTAGAACCATAAGATAAAAATAGGTTTAATGCTTTTATGTCTAACTAAAGAGTGGGTGATTTGGTTTGAGGACACATGATATATGTAGTAGTGGATGAACACCAAACCAAGCACCAGACAATAGTCATTAAAACCATTTGTATAATAGATGGAGTTTCTATCATAATGTTTTTTGACTTTAGAGATTCAGACACCTTTGTTTATCCTTCTATTGTGGATTATTATGGGCTGGTAGATATTACACAATCTAAAATTTGATTAGTAGAGTTAGATAAAGGAGCTAAGATGTCCTTCAACTCTTTGGTGAGTAGTTATGTTTTATACACTGGTGTCTTTTCCACCATGGTGTATTTGTGTATTATACCCTTAAGAACATATAGAATTGTCTTGGGAATGTATTACATTATGGATCATAAATCCAAGTTTAATTTATAGACAAGGTTATTGAATGTGTAAATGACATTATAAAACCTAGGGTGATATCCAAGGTAAATATATCAATTTAACTTTGCATGATTTCCACCATGCAACTCAAGCATAACATATAAAAAGTTTGTTAGATGTTTTATATGATGGTGAGTGATAAGTTGAAAGATTAAGAAAAGGATTTTATAGATGACCATACCATTATTTTGGATTTACATTATGTATTTCTTAATACATTATCTATGATGATTCCTTTGATAAATATTGATTTACAAATTAATCTTGTACCATGGGTTAAACCCATATCAAGATCTCTATATTAGATGACCACACAAGAGTTATGTAAACTCAATATGTATCTTTGGAAAATTTTAGATAATGAATTAATTCATCCTAGTGTGTCCTCATGGGGATCACCATTCAACTTCTTGAAGAAGAAGGACTGGTCCCTTCATCTGTGTATCGATTATCTCTAGTTGAATAAGGTAATGATTAAATCATTATCCCTTTCCTATGATTGATGATTTTTTTGATCAAATATGGAGATCCAAGGTGTTATCCAAGATATAATTTAAATATTTATACCATCATTTAAGTATTGCAAATTCATATATTCATTAGATAATGTTTTGAAAATGATATGGGAATTATGAGTTTTCAATTGTAATATTTTTAAAAATTAATGCCCCAACATTTTTATGAGGCTTATGAATGGATAGTTTCACACTTATACCATTTCATAGTGATATTTATTTATGACATATTGATATATTCAAAAAATGAGGAAGAGCATGAAGATAATTTAAGATAACTACTCCAGAATTTTTTAGATAATTAATTAATTGGAAACTTGGATATATGTGATTTTGCACAATCAAAAGTGTCATACCTTAGGAAAATTATATTAGTGTAAGGTATTTAAGTGTACCAATTTATGTTTTGTGCCATTTTTTAATGGTTGGCACCCCAAAAACATACATAAGTTCATGACTTCATGGGTTTGGTAGGCTATTATTGATGCTTTGTATATAATGTTTCTCACATTGATAATCGCATCATTTCACTTTAGAGGAAGGGAAAGAAGTTTGTATGGTCAAATATGTGTGATTAAACCTTTCAATTAATAAAGAAAAAACTCAATAATGATATTATGTTGGTTGTATCTAATCCTATGAGGGACTTTTTTATTTCAATTAATACATTAAAGGTAGGGTTAGGAAATATGCGTATGCAAGAAGGTAGAGGTATAACATATGAGTATCAAAAAATCAAAGACTACAATTTTAAACACCCCATACATAATTTTTAATTTTTATCTATCATTAAGGCTTGTCTAAGATGTGACACCTCTTTTTTTCTCACCACTTTTTTCAAAAAATAGACCAATTGAGTTTGTAACACCTATTTAATTAGCCTAACCTTAATGTCCATTAAAGGCATTGCATGGATCTATTGTGTGAATATGATTGAAATATTTTTTATATCAAAGGGAATGAAAATGTGTTTTATGATTCCTTGAGTAGGAGATGTCATGAGTTAGCAGTGATGAACCTACATACTGACTTGAAAAGTAAGATTTTGGAGTAAACTCCTAATGACAATCTATACAATGAAGTACAACAAGTATTAGGCTATGGTTTGAATATAAAGGTTAAACTTGAAGGATATCACATAATCCACATGGACATTTTCACCATAATGGTCATATCTATAATATTGTATTAAGTGCCTTACATGATTTGATTCTATATGTGTCACATAGAGTTCCTTACCAAGCACAACATGGGTTAAGAAGATGCATACAGAGTTAAGTCAATTTTATCAGTGGGATAATTTGGGGTACAACGTTGTTTATTTTTTATCTCATTACCTATAATTATAAAGGGTCAAGGTTGAGAATCAACATCCAATAGGATTATTATTTCTTCTTGAAATCAAAAAATGGAAACAAGATATTATATATATGGATTTCACTGTAGGTTTGCCTACCTCATCATATCATCATGATGAAATAATCATCATTATGGATAAGTTTACCAAAGCCTCTCCCATTTATCTTATGAAGACTACCTAAAATTCCACTTATTTGGTAAGAGTATTATTGGATGACATTGTTTGATTGCATGAGATTACCCATAATATTATATTAGATAGAGATTTTGTTTACACTTCACACTTTTAAACATATTTATAGAAGGCATTTGGCACACAGCTCAATTTTATTACATCCTACCATCTTAAGACATATGGATAGACTGAGAGAGTTAATCAAGTTATTGAAGACATGCTTCACATGCATGTTATGGATGAATAATCATGTTGTGAGAAATATTTTTACCTTGTTAGATTCTCTTACATTAATATATATTATAGCTCAAGCCTTGTATGGTAGATATTTTAGAACCACATGGAGTTGGGATTGACTTAAGGATAAATTGGGGATTGGTCTTTCTATGTTAGAAGATATGGAATAATAGGTAGTTAATATTTAGTATCACATTAAGAATATCATGGATTAATAGAAAAAGTATGTTGATGAAAAGAGGTTTGATCAAAATTTCAATATTGGTGAAAAGATATTATTACAAGTGAGACCCAAAAAGATCCCTATTTTTCCTTATTTTTTTATGCCATTCAATATCTTAGATAAAGTTGGCCCAATAGCTTATCAACTGACCTTACCACCCAACCTATCTCATGTTCACAAGTTATTACATGTGTTAATTTTATGTTAGTATATACCAAACATTGGTTGTGTATTGGATTGGATGGACTTATTGGTCAATACTAATGGGTCTTTAGTTTTGGAGCATGTGAAATTTATAGTGTGTAAGACATTATACCTGCAAGGTATAAAACTAGAGTAAGTCAAGGTCTAGTGGGAGAAATATTATGAATCAGTAGCTATTTAGAAATATGTAACACCACTAAAGGTTCAATACCCTTACTTATTTTAGTTGGTATATGCATAAAGAGATTGGTATATAACCCCTCTATTTTGTATAATTCTCATATTTGACAATTTATGACTAAGATATTATTATTTTTCATATTATTATTTTGAATTTATGTTATAAGTCTCATCTTACTAGGGTGTGTAAGGTTTTTAAATAGACTAACCATGTTTCAATATCATGAGAAATGCCTATTATCACTAATGTATTGATTTATTACATATGAAAGTATAATTCCTACAATATATGTATGTGATGTTGAATTATGAAATATTATTATGACCATGTGATATGTTGATTTATTATTGTTTCAGTCCTTTCTTATAATCTTGTAAATTTGAAAATGCATGTGTATAATGCTATGTGAATATACATACATAAATGTGTGTGTGTGTGTGTGTGTGTGTGTGTGTGTGTGTGTGTGTGTGTGTGTGTGTGTGTGTGTGTGTGTGTGTGTGTGTGTGTGTGTGTGTGTGTGTGTGTTTGTGTGTGTGTGTGTGTGTGTGTGTGTGTGTGTTTGTGTGTGTGTGTGTGTGTGTGTGTGTGTGTGTGTGTGTGTGTGTGTGTGTGTGTGTGTGTGTGTGTGTGTGTGTGTGTGTGTGTGTGTGTGAATACTTTTATTCCTAGATATGTTGGCTACTGACAATTTATTGAGTGTTCATATTTTGATTAATGTTTGTACTTTTGTCTATTAGGTTATAATAATTTGATGTGTGTGTTGAGTGTGAAATAACATAGAGGGCCAATGAAGGAATGAGACTATGCCAGTCATGGTTGTATCAGTTGTTTGTCTAGATGTTATTTTCCCTCTCTTTTAGCCTTAATGTGTTGTCTAGTTGGCCAACTTGTAAGCTGGGTAGGTGAAAACCATTGTCTCCTCATAATAGGATCTTACACCCTGAATAGACCAACATATATAATGGATAGTATTTTATTTGTTATATGTTTCAATTAATTAGTTGTGTATTGAGTCAATAAAAAGGGTGAGTTAGTCTGGTAAGTAATTACATAAGTCAACAGAATTTTTTATGCCATTATGGACAAAGAAAACAATGTCCCTTGATCAAGCATTGAATGGTGAATGAAAGTGGTTGGTAGATTCTAAGATGTTTGTATATATAATTATCTCTCCACTATAGAAAAAATTTCCAATTCAAAAAGGAATAGAAAAATTATAAGAGATAAGAGAAAGGTTAGTGAGTAGGAAGAATTATTTACGAGAGCCAAACCTTTAGACTACTAGAGGATATCACCCATAGGTCTTTAATTTAATAGGTTATATTGTAAATATTTGATTTAAAAATTATGTATCTAGATTAAATCATTTACATTTCTATTTGATTGATCTAGTGATTATATAATGAATAAGACCACTTAGTTTATTCTATCTTCTTATCTTTTAATGGATGTGAATTTTCGTCCATGTAATTATTTCCCATTTAAGGGCCTTGGAGATGTTTGCTATCTATTTATTGATTGAAATGTTGTAACTCTCTTGTTAATTTGTGTAACATCCATAGTGATAATATGAAGTGATTTTATATGAGTAATGTCTCTCATCATGTCATATTGTTAAGCCTTCCCATGAGGATCATGGTGGCAGATTATTTGACCCTCACATGAAGGTCAGGGTGGTAGTTTTTAAAGCCCTCTAAAGTAGTAAATGCTGGTATATTTATTTATCATCCCATGAATACTAGATATAATTAAACCAGTAAGGTATCCTCATGTTATTTGGTCTAACATCAAGCCTATGTTATTATTTGATTGATTTTTTGTTGTATTTTTTAAATGCTTAGTTTCACTTGAATTTGAATATGAGTCTCTTTGGGGTAAGAAATAGAAATATGACTATAGGTTTTTGCATGTCCATTCTACTATGTTATGGTACCTATGATTTAGATAACCATACTTTCCCTTATAGTGATATAAACATGCTCAGAGCCAGGAGCTTTGAGTTTGAGGCATAACTTTATAAATATCTTAATGATGGAAAAAGTCTAGGAGGTAAGCCCACATTAAAATGTCATATAGTTGTAGTGGATTATATAAGTACCATTGTTAAATACTAGTTCCTCTTCCATTATTTAATCAAGCCCAGAGTTTCACCTCATTATTATGTTTTAGATGGAAAAATTTATCATGCTTTGGTTATGTTAATAGAAACTAGTATACATTAAATAATCTTGTGGAAGCTATTATTTTTTATTGTAATCCAGTTGTGGGATGAGAGTTATGTTATCTTTTTTTAAACCTTTTATAAACTAATATTAAATAAGAGGTTATATATCTATTTCATGACCATAATTTTTTCATAATACATAACTAAAAAAATTAATTGAACAATTCACTTAGAGTTTAACATGGAAATACACAATGGGATCCCTAACTATGTTATATCCAAAATAAGAACTAGACTAAATGCATAACCCATCAATGGTTTCATTAAGAATACATTTTTAACCACCTAGTATTCTAATAGAAGAGGTTTAGTGTGGTCATATCTAGTCACCTCTATCTACATAATATGAAGTGGTCTTCCTAATGGAGTAGTTACTGACTTATGCCCTTACCTAAGTAATTGTATAGGATATGAAATAACAAATACCTCATGGGTAGTATTAGTAAATTTAAATAAATAAAGGTAGAGTAAGATTATATTCAATAGAAGTATTATCATACAAATGTATCTTAGGTATGATTCATCAAATCACAACCATTAGACATAGATCAAGGGAAAAGGACTGTTTATAAAAGCAACATAAAGTATTTTCTTAAATATTCAAACCACATTCAACCTACATATGAGGTTTGTCACATCAAATATTGAAGGTAAGCAAGATTCAATGGATGTTTCAATAATGATGCTTATGTTTTACATAGGAAAATCTTAGCAATTATAGGCAGGGTACAAGTTCAAGACTTGCTTGCTTAAGGATCATTAAAATCTTATGATAGATTTAATATTCCTCTTTAACCTAGTCCATGGCCCTAGTTCAAGTATTCATATTATTTACTTAACAATGATATCTACTTAAGCCTCAATTCTAAGATAAATTCTTATTATAACAATATAAGTTCACAATCTCACTCTTATTGATTATGAATAAAAAGCTTATAGTAAAATATTCAATGACCTATTAGGAAAGTAGATTACTTGTTAGTCAATCACAAGACACTTAGCTAGGAATATCCATCTTTATAAGAAATTACAAATTAACTATATTATTGTTAATGTAAATTTATTGTAAAAACAAACAAATTTAATTTTTAATGATATTAAATTATAATGAATTGAATTAGGAGATGCCCATACAGTCCTATATAATTACTTATTAATTGACATGAAATAATTATCTTTAAGTAGATAGGTTCATATTAATTACTTAGGTAATTATTCCTATATAAAATTTATTCCGTAAATCATCAACTTATAACAAATCCTCATAAGATATTGTTATGAAATTATTACATTAATTTACTAATCTATTTATCAATATTTAATTTAACCAATTGTGAGGTCACATTCCATACATTAATGAAGTGTCAATACTTTAATTTTTTCATCCATGTCAGGGAATCCAAGAACAACACACCTGTTCTGATCCCACTTGTTAGGATCTTGCTCCTCAAAAAGAGCACAATATGATTACCAAATACAAGCAATTAAACATGCGGAAATTATACCAGAAGTACAAGTAACTAGAATTCACACATAGCACAGAATATGAGAGACAATACACTATCTTGTATTAATACTTGTATAGAAAAGAATACAATGAAGAGACACCACACTCTTCCACCTTATAGAGTCTTACCACACCTGAAGTGTATAGTAATTCTTCTTCAAAACACTCTCCTACCAAAAACGGTCCCAACACACAACTCACACACAGAATTGGTGTTCACCTCTCCAACCAGTCAGTAATAACCCTGTCAGTACACCAAGCACTCTAAAGTACTTCAAGTAGATCTCCCATGAACCTAAAACCTACAATTCAATAGACCATACTTAGACATGTAGATCTCCTATGAGCTTGCAACAACCTGCAACTCAATTATCTTACAATGGAAGGATCTTCCTTGCCTTCCTTTTCAACTCATAATTACAATACATGGCAATGGGTCTATAAATAAATCCTAGACTTAAGCAATAACTTAGACTCTTAGTTTACTAATAATAGACACGTAGCTCAAGACTTGAAATAGCCTTTACATGTAAACACTCAGTTCAACTAACTAATTGTTCATGCAATGAACAGTTTTGGAACACACAAGAGACCGACGTCGGTCCCTGTCTAACTGGTGCTGACCGATGTTGGCTGACTCCCTACTGATGTCGATTGCCTTCTGCATTCATCATGACTGACATCAGTCATACTGCCGATGCTGGTACTTTTAGAACTTCAGCATCCTCCTCTTCATCTACATAGTTGAAGCTTTTAGCTCCACAACCTAATAATCTCCCACTTGGAGATAAATAGCTACAACTGTACTTGTACTTATACACCATCTAGTTTGTTTCCTCAGCTCTGTATCCTTCTTCAAGATCACCCTTGAAGACCAACCACCATAAAACTTGTGGTACACCTCCTATCATCCAAATCACCTACCACATCCACATCTACAAACCATGTAGAAAATAACTTGACCCTACATAGCATATGCACCTGCTACTGGTCCCTCTAAGAATCCACTAAACTACCCTCTAATGCTTCTTTCCCAGATTGGCTCCAAACTTGTGACAACTCCCACTGCTTGGGAAAACTTAGGTTTAGTACATACCATGTACTTAACCTCATTATGTGAATCAAGACATAGTTCTGTGAACTGTCCAACTATTAGCATGCTAACCGTTCTCACACAATCATCCTAAAACAAAGTCAACCTGTGACCTTTCATGTCCCTAGAACACACTCATGCCAAAGAATCTTGCCGCTCCCAGATTCCTTATGACATACTTTTGAACTAGCTTTACCTTTAGTTCAACAACACCCTGTATATGTAACCCTACAACAAGCACATCATATAGTAATAGGATACTGTAGCTAATATTATCCAACCTGGTAAAGAGAAACACAATGATCAAACCTCCATTACCCTGTAGCTTACTCAAGACCATATACCCTAGCCTTCTGTCTCACATGTCCATTTCCACCCTTCTTCATCCTAAACATCCATTCGTCTCTCAGTGCTTACTTCTAGCTGGTAACTCCACCAAAAACACCTGATTAGTTCTCTTCCAAGGAATCACATCCTTCATCCATGCCAAGCTCCCACTATTTCCTAGATCTACCTATTCTGCTTCTTTATCAACTTCCTGGTTCTTTACCATAAGTGAGCAACAAGTAGTGTAAAGAAGGGAAATGATGAATTTCAGGCTTACATACCCTTTAAGTCCTCCATATGGATGTTTGAGACTCCTTGACAGCTTGTTGTCCACCCAAAATTCATCTCAGTGACTGATGTCAGTCACATCTCAGTGTGCATCCAACCGACATCAGTTCCATGTGACTACCTCACTGCCAATGTCGATTCCCCCTGGCTGATGCCAGTGTTTATCTATCCCTAAGTCACTGACGTCAGGTTGCACATAGCTGACATCAGTCCCTGTCGAGACACTGATGCTAGTTTTCTAGCCGATGTCAGTCTCTATGTTTTTCTTGTGAGAACTAACTTCTACCTATGAGCTCCTTTTGGATCAAACCCTGTCCAAATCAACCTTGCTCTACTTAGAATTCTTCTACCCCTTATGCTGAACTCTGTCTGTCACCTTCTCCTTGAAAAGCAAGGATTTCTTGTTCTTGTCACTAACATCAGATTCCTTACAAAATGTCACCTTCTTCTTCTACATACAGAAATCTCGATCTATGCTCTTCAAATCTAAAAGCATACCCTTTAACTCAAGAACATGCATCTCCTTCTTATTCATGTGACCAAGCCTATTAAGCCACATCTTTGAATCTACAGCTGAAGTAGATAACCCATTAAGAGAATCAGTAATACAAGTAGATAGATAAAGCGTACCTACTTTCTTACCTCTTGATACAACAAGTGCACCCTTGGTAACCTTCCAAGAGTCTGTTGTGAGAGTTACAATGCAACCCTCATCACCCAAACTTCTTATAGAAATCAAATTCTGCTCCAGAACTAGGACATGCATGGCCTCCTTCAACACCCATGTGTTACCTGTCTGCAATTTTAGCTTCACTTTCCCTATGCCAACCATCTAACAAGGCTTACCATCTCCTAAACAAATTTCTCCAAAGTCTCCCTAGACATACTCATGAAAAAATTCCCTATTTGGGGATGCATGAAAAGAGGCACCAAAATCTAAAACCCAAGATTCTACTTTATCCAAAGAACATACCAGAGCATCTTGTGTAACAAAATCCACAACATCTGCTTCTTCTTCATGTCCTTCATGCTGATCTTCACCCAACCTATAATCTCTCTTTAAGTTCCCTTGCTTTCCACACTTCTAGTAGGTTATTCTGCCATACCTGGAATTGGATATCCTGCCATTAAACTTCTCCATTCATAGCTTACTATCTTCTGCCATTACTCTACTCCCACTCAAATAGAAACCCCTGTGAGTAACCTGTAATCAACACACACTAACCAGATCTAATACAATATGTTAGTATCCCAACCAAAAGCTCTGATACCAGTTGTCAGGGAATCCAAAAATAAACACACTTTGTTTTGATCCCACTTGTTAGGATCTTGCTCCTCAGAAAGAGCATAATATGATTACCAAATACAAGCAATTAAACATGCAGAAATTATACCAAAAGTACAAGTAACTAGAATTCACACATAGCACAGAATATGAGAGATAATACACTATCTTATATTAATACTTGTACAAAAAAGAATACAATGAAGAGATGCCACACTCTTCCACCTTACAAAGGCTTGCCACACCTCAAGTGTATAGTAATTCTTCTTCAAAACACTCTCCTACCAAAAACGGTCCCAACACACAACTCACACATAGAATTGGTGTTCACCTCTCTAACCAGTCAGTAATAACCCTGCCAGTACACCAAGCACTCTAAAGTACTTCAAGTAGATCTCCCATGAACCTGCAACCTACAATTCAATAGACCATACTTACACATGTAGATCTCCTATGAGCTTGTAATAACCTATAACTCAATGATCTTATAATGGAAGGATCTTCCTTGCCTTCCTTTTCAGCTCATAATTGAAATACATGCCAATGGGTCTATAAATAGATCCCAGACATAAACTATAACTTAGACTCTTAGTTTACTAATAATCGACACGCAGCTCAAGACTCGAAATAGCCTTTACATGTAAACACTCAGTTCAACTAACTAATTGTTCATGCAACGAATAGTTTTGGAACACACAAGAGATCGACGTCAATCCCTATCTAACTGGTGCTAACCGACATCGACCGACTCCCTGCCAATGCCAGTTGCCTTTTTTATTCATCATGACTGACATCAGTCATACTACTGACACTGGTACTTCTAGAACTTCAACATCCTCCTCTTCATCTGCATAGTTGAAGCTTTTAGCTCCACAACCTAACAATCCATGTACTTAATATGATTTACAATTTATAAGGATTATTGAATTTTATTTAAATAGAACCTTCAAGTTCATAGAATAAAATATCTAACAAAAGTAAACTTATACAATGAATATTGTTACCTAGTTGAAATAGGCATGTGATTTAATATACATAAACAAGTAACTTTGACATCTCTAAAATTATGTCTCATTTCCTTTAATTTCAAAAATAATTAATCAACCATAATCAAAACATAATTTATATATAATTCAAACACTGATAATTGTATAATCAAATATCCAAATATTTTCTTAATCATTAGACCAATGTTTTATAAACATAGTCAGAGACATGATTAAACCACTACTTAAAATGCTACAACATTTTAATCAACATTTTAAATATTTATTTAAAATAGGTAAGCATGTTTCAATATTAAATTCAAATCTATTTAGTAATGCCATATTATTTAAATAATATAATCACCAATTATAATCATTTCATAAATCAACATACATGTCATGTTACATCATTTTGTATTACATATAACTATGACAAATAACACAAAATTTAGCTATAAGAATCGCTCAATAATTTCAATTCATTTTTAATCAACTATAATACCTCAAAATAAGAATAAAAGAGTCCAATCATTACATGCAATCTAATGAAGTTAATATTTCCTCATTAGTCCCAATGAGACCAACCATAAGCTGCCCCAGACCACCCCAACCATCTGTTGGATACAAATTAAGGAAATAGAGAACCAATGGATAAAGGATTATGAAATAATCAATCTTCACCACATACTAACAAATGACTAATGAAAGAAACTAAAAACACAAACCAACCTACTAAGATCCATTAACTTGGTACTTGATTATGATTGTAGCTCTATTTTAAAGCTTCTCAATTTATGGGACATATTCTATTTTATAATATAATATGGATCTTAAAGCTATATTGTCATAGTAATATTTAAGTACTAATTTAATAGAAGTTTAGGAGTTAGAATTAAACATGTAAAAATAAGATTATAACTGATCGAATTAAAAATAAAAATTAAATAAAACTTTAGGTTACATTATGGACAAAAATTGACTTTACTTAACATAATAATAATAATTCAAATGTTCATTTGAAACCATTTATAGAATTAGAATAGTTAAATTTTCAAGAGATTAAATACCCCAAATAGGTCAATGTAACCATGAATGATAATTATATTATGAAAAATTTGAAAACGCTCCCAGTGCCGCGCGCACGCTGCTCCCTACGTGTGCATGGAGACTTCGAACACCGTGAGCACTCAAGTGAGAGCGCGTACCTCCTGCTTGGTCAAGGCAGCTGCAGATCTGGCGGCTAGTGTGGATGATCCTTTACCAGCGAAGGGGGATAGGATTCTGGTCGTGGGAGGGGGCTCTTCTGCATTGAAGGATTTTGTAAATGGTTCCCCTATTTTTGGAGATGTCCCTAGGTCTAAGGGAAGAACTTATGCAGATGTGGCTACTTTTGAAGCCAAAATTCATGAAGGGAAATGCCAAGCTTCTATGGGGAGACTAAGTGAATCACCTGTAAGTGCTTTAAAACCTGTCAGGGTTAATCTTGATCCTGATACTGTTAAGGAAATATTTGATCAGGCTGAGTATTTTTCAAAGTCTATGGCTATTTGTAGATTTCATGGATTCTGGCCATCTCATGCTGATTTACATGGCTGGATATCCCAAACATGGCTACCACTAATTGATGGAAATGTTGAAATTTATCCTTGTGGTAAAGGATTTTTTATAGCTTTGTTTCACATTGCTGAGGATAGGGAGACCATTCTTTCCAACAAAAATTTCTTCTGTCAGGGTAAATTCCCTCTCTTCGCCAAACAGTGGCATATGGATTTCAATCCTGTTATGAAAACCTTCAACAAGATCCCTATCTGGGTTCGGCTCCCTAATTTACCATTGCATCTTTGGCATGATTCAGTGTTTAAAACCATCAAAAATGCTATAGGGTATTTTTTACTTATGGATGCAAAAACTAAGGGGTATTTCAGATCGACCTATGCTTGCCTTATGGTTGAGGTGGATGTTTCTAAGGGCCTTCCTGAGGTGATTTGTCTGGATTCCCCTAGGGGATCTTGGACGCAAATGTTAGATTTTGAAGGGTTACCTTTTCGATGTAGAAAGTGTCATCTGACTGGGCATGTTGTAGCCCAGTGTACTGTAAGGAAATCTAGACCCAAAAGATCTCCTTGGTGGGGAGAAGCTGATCATGATCACTATATTGTAGAACAACCAGAGGAAGCTTCGATTGAGTCTGAGAATGAGAAGGAAAAGAGTATCTTATCTGTTTCGACGGATCAGGAGTCTCAGCTGGAGACGGTTCCTGTTGAAGGTTCGGAGGAGATTGGATTATGTAATCTATCTAAACTGATTTCCAAGGAGGTGGTGGTTCCTCCACCTATTTTGAAGGTTTCTCCTAGGAGTCAGTTAGTGGTTGGTTCTCCTAAGGTTTTGGCTGAGGTTTTGTCACCCCCTGGGCTTCATGATTCTTGGCCTTCGGTGGAATGGGCTACTGAGGCAGCTAAGGTAGAGGATGGCTGGACTACTATTAAGAGGAAAAAATCTAAGCTTTTGGTCCCTCCTCTAGATATGAAACTTCGATCTTGTAAAAAAATAAATAATAACTAATAGTTATTGTTTGTCTAGCTCTTGTAGGCTATTTTCGATTTACTGGTTTATCTGGTTTAGCTTTTGTATGTTCCAGGTTATTTGTTCCTGGATGTGCTTAAGGTTTTTATCTTTCTAATGTAAAGGGTTTTGGGGCCCCTTCAAAACTTGTTTTTACCTTAATCTAAAACCATGAATGATAATTATTCTAATTATCACTTATAGATTTAATCTAATAATTCAACATCATTTCATAATGCTGGGATAGATAATCATAACCTTAAATATTCATAAAAATCCAAACTAGTAAAATGAAAATAATAATAAATTATTCTCAAAACCCTTATAATTATTTTAAACCCTTATGGGGACTCCCTATGGTCCTTGTCCCCCAAAACATATGTAGCTTGAAACAATTAATATAAATTTTCTTATTATATTTTCCTTTATTATATTTTCTTAACCCTAAATATACCTAATTAGGTTTTTTAAAATAGTAAACCAAATAGAACACTAGTTAAATTTTAACAAAGTTGAGCCATATAGCTCTCTTAAAAAAAATTAACTTAATCACAATAAAACTAAGTCACCAAAATAACCAATAGTCCCCATAAGTTGTATGGATATTATTTTATACACATCCTTTAATAAAAATAAATACATTTGTAACCAACTAAAACATGCATACGCAATATAGAATTTCATAATGCCTACTACCAAAACCTAGTCAAATCTTCAACTCCAAATTAAATTAAACCCAAACACTAAGAAAAACTTGACTGTAATCATTATAAAATATTTAAACATAGTCCACCTTATTAACCCAAAAATAATTTTGAAGAATATGAGTTTTCCTTTCCACAAACCCATTTTGCTCATGATAACAGAAATACATAGTGAATTAATAGTTTAAAAAAATGGACATTTAAACCCAAGACCTCACTATGGGGTACCCACATTAAAACATAATGAAAATACCTACATGTAGTCATTTTTAAACCAAAATCAAATTTTATCAATATCCTAACAAAAAATTATAATTTCTTAACCGATCCACCAATAATAACATAAAACTAACAAGATTATCAATATTAAGGTTTCACCTAAATTCAAGAGTAACAACTTAGCATCTTGATAAAGTGTGAATACTCTACCAATTGATTATGTTTATAAAAATAAAATCATAATTATAAATTAATTAATTACTTGGATGATTAAATTTGACCATAGTAGTTTCACTACTCTTTTAGCCTCTAAGAACAAGAATCACATATATGTTTTCAAAAAACCAGTCACTTAATAAACACAAAAACAATCCCCAGGTAACTCTCTACAATACCTACATCACTATTAATATTAATCCTTCCAATTACAATTCTCATTCTCAAAATTCCTCATGCATAACTACTTCACATTCCCCTTGGCTGTCATACCAAAAAAATTTAGTAGAGTTTCCCCAAGGTTTTGAACCTCCAAGACTAAATTTCCATGAACACAATGAAACCTAAAAATAAACCAAAGTCTCTCGACCCTTTTTCATTGTAATGTGAGACAATTCCACAACCCCTAAGTAATTGGATTCACAAAAAGACACCAAACTAATTACCATGGCCCCCATGTGGGTCAAGATCCCAACCTAAGTCTCTAATATCTAACAAATACTTAACCATATACAAATCAAACAAAGTATGTAAAATAAGGTCCATTTAAAACACATAAATCATTAGTTACATGACTAAACAAAGACTTAACCAATATTGGAACCAATGTTGACACAAACAATTACATGACCAACCAAACTATCAAATTTGATGAGTAAAGAGTTCATGAATAATACACAACACTATATTGATGGAAATAATAAAATCAATAAGAATATCACATTCATCAATAACTTAGACTTAAACAATCATAGTCTCATAAGTGATAGTATTGAAGAAAGATACATTTGCACAAAATTAAAAACTGACTTGAATTAATTATTAATGAAATCAATCATAAAATGATAATATACATCAACCAATTAATAAAAACATAATGAATAAATCACTAATATCGACAACCTCAACTTTACATTTAATTCCACTATTTTATTTATCCATTTGTTTCTCCATGTTTCTATGTTGCTCTATTCTGATAATAACCTAGCTCAATTACTTGTCCCTTTAGTCAATAAATAGACTATCAACAACATTTGGGCATCTAAGTATAATAAATGTGATAATAAGTACACATTAAGAAATAATATCAAATTTTATAAGTAAATGTAATCCATAATTGTCTCAATAATTATAATGAAAGTATCAATGTCGATCACCAAACTGTAATACTATAGTAGAATAAAAAAATGTTTTAAATAGTTCTCATCTAGACTATATAAACACAATGAAGTAAATGTAAGTAACTTAGGGTCATGATGTTATCCCACACTTAGAAAAGAGTTTTCTTGATGATCAAAATAGCCCTAGATAATTGAACCTAAAAATATTCTCATCATCCCATATAGTACTTCTTTATGATAGAGGATCATATTGAACCAATACTTAGAAAATATCATGATTCATCAACTAAATGTTGTGATGATCAAGGATCTTCACTATATCCAACTACATATTTACTCTTTCAAAACCTTAAGATGAGTCTAATCTAAAACATGAGGTTAATCAAGAATATACTTCCTCAATAGAACAAGATGAAACACATCATGAATCCGAGATAGAAAAGGTGAAAGGGATATCCAGTAGGCAATAGGACTACTTTTCTTCATAGTTTCAAAGGGTCTTACATATTGACAGGATAGTTTTGAAGACTTTCTAAATTTAATTAAGATTTTCTATAGTTTAACACAAAAAAAACATTATCTCGTTCCCAGAATCTATGTGGTATCTTTTCAAATGCACATAACTTTTTTTCCTATCTAAGGTAGCTTTTATATTTTCCCTTATAGTTTCCATTTTGTTATAATAATCTTGTGAAACATCAAGACTAGAAATACTCCTATTTCCTAAACATTTTTTTATCCAAGAGGATTTATACACTTATCACCATACAAAGCTTTGAAAGGAGTCATTTTAATCACTAAATGCTACATATTATTTTAAGTAAATTCTAATAAGTGTAAATAATCTTCTCATTTAACTTGATGATTTATAACATACATTCTTATCATGTCTTATACAACCTGATTTAATCTTTACATTTGACCATTTGTTTCTAGGTGATAAGACAAACTAAAATTCAACCATATACCAAAATCAATAGTCAAAGTTTTCTAAAATCTTGAATAATTTTTTTTGTCTCGATTAGAAATAATAACTTCAAGTATACCATTCAAATGTACTATCTCTTTCACAAACCATGAAGTAAACACATATGCATCATCAGTCAAATTTTTGCTAATGAAACAACCAAATTTTTAAATTTATATATTAAAACCAAAACAGGATCATGTTTAGTTTTAGATTTTTGTAAACAAGGTATGAAATCAAATAAAGTCATAACCCACTTACATTGTGGTATATCATGAGGGTACAAAAATCCTCTTGGATGGAAATGTTAAACTTTCACATGGTGACATTCAAAACATATTGACATAATGTTAATAACTTCATGTTTAATTCTAGACTATGAGTATAACCTTTTACGTTCATGAGTCATCTTCATGACATTTGGATGAGTAGAATGAGGTGCCTTATGCACTTCTTTTAGCAAAATATTCCTTAATTCACTAGATTTAGATACATAAATTATGTTTATGTTTTATTAAACCATTAGAATCAACTAAAAAATTATAAAAAATATATTCAATAGGCTTGTCAACCAAATTGTCACTTACATCCTGGAAAAATTTATTATAATGTTGATTTTCCAATAATTTAGTTCTAAATTTATTATGTAGAATAAATAAGGCATCAAGGAATGGGAATAAACTATGTGCATCAACAACATGATTTTCCTTACCTTTCACATATTAAATAGTCATATTAAAATTACTTAAAAATTCTAGCCATGTATGTTGGTGCACATTCAAATCATCGTGGGAGAATAAACATTTTAGGCTATGGTGATAATATTTTACCTCAAAATACTTACTCGATAAAAATTGTTTCCTTTACTTCAAAACATGAATAATGTTAGTAAGTGTAAGGTCATGAGTGGTGTAATATTTATCATGTTACTTTAATTTATTTGACTCATAAGCCAAAACTAAACTATTTTGAGTTAACACTCCACCCAAGCCTTCTTTGGATGCATCAACTCATATTTCAAAATTTCTATTTAGATTTGGTACAACCAGTATAGGTGTTGAAGTTAATAACTCTTTATATTTTAAAACATCTTGTTAACATTTAGTATTCCACACATATTTCTTACCCTTTCATTGAAGGACATTATTAGGTTATCTAACTTATAAAAAAGCTCAAAAAATATTCTATAGTAACCAACCAATCCCATAAAACTACATAATGTAAATTTTTAGGAGTAGACCACTCTTGAATAGATTTAATATTTGATCGATCCATGGCAATACTAGCCTTTGATATACTATGACCTAATTAATAGGATCTCAAATTAAAATAAAGCACATTTAGACACATTACCAAATATTTTGTGTTGCCTTAGCCTTTGTAACACTAAATGAAAATATTGTTCATGCTTAGCTACATTCTTCAAACAAATCAATATATCATAAAAGAATAATAGAACCAACTTATCTATAATATCATTGAATACACTACTCATTAATTTCATAAATTTGTTAGGTAAATTAGTCAACCTAAAAGGATTTATAGTGAACTCATAATGTCCATACCTTGTTCTAAAAGTTGTGTGAATATAATTTTCCTTGATCCTCAGCTAGTTCTAGCTTGACCTCAAGCGTATCTTAAAAAATATAGTCACATCCTTAATTTAATTAAATATATCATCTATCTTTGGTGAAGGGTAATTGGTATTAATGGTATCCTTGTTAAGCATGTGATAGTCAACACACAATCACAAAGTTCTATTCTTATTTTTCATAAATACCATTAGTGCACCCCAAGGTGACACATTTGACCTAATACTATCATTTTCCAATAGTTATTTTAGTTTATATTTTATATTCTTAAAATATGAAACATTCATGAGATAAGTTGCATTAGATCAATAAAATATTATAACAACAAAAAATTTAAATTCACGCTTTAGAGGCCAACCAAAAAATTTATCTAAAAAATGTCAAAAAAATCTTGTGAAAATGGATGTTCCTTAAATGTCATTGTTGTTTCAAGTGTAGTTTATTACATGAAAATAATATATAACTTACAAACTTTACTTACTAATTTATTCAGCTATAAGGCATAGATTAGCTTATATATTTTTGGATTCAACAAATATTGAAATTTTATAGGTTTTATGAAATCATTACAATAATATACAGCTTTATTACAATAGTCTAAATTAGCTTTATGCTAATGCAACCAATCCATCCCTAAGATAATATCAAAATATCCAAGACAAGATATAGATAAATTTATGTAGGTTTTAAAAACACCTAAGTCTAGGTTTACTCCCTCAAGATACTTAGTAATTAGTGCTTTTTTACTTGAGCAAAACTCAAAATCCCAACCATCCTTCAAAGTCATCAGATTTAAATTAAAACATGTTACTAACTTAGGATCCATACAACTATTAGTTTTTCTTAAATCAAACAAAATTGAAATAGAAAATTTATTTATTTTACCTATGCTATCAAATGGAGTTACTGAGAAATCACTATTTCTATTGTTAATAGTCTCATACACTATGTGCTTAGGTAATTGTATAGATTTTAGATTAGGACAATATTTATGATAATGATTATCTATGCATTCACAACATACTATAGTTATTTATGACATCACATGAATAATATTGGCTCTAGTAGCAGGAACATTTTGATTATCTTGAATTAAATTCTTTCTTAAATTAGAAGTCTTATAAGAATTCAAATTATATAAATTTTTATTCTTCCCTTGAAATTTATTGAATCCAGTTATCCTCCTTATGAATTTGATATTATAATCAAATTGATTAAAATTCTTAGAAGAAGGGAACATATTTTTAATCTTAAACTTTTGTCTATTCTACTTAAAATCTTGTCTAATCTTTTGCCTACCTTATATTTTTATTATTCCATATGCACATATTTAATATCAGTAATTAAAGTCTTTGGATTATTCATAAGGTATATTTTAGATAATATAGATTTATCAACAATCCATATTTTTTAAAACTATCATATATAAATTGGACTTTATCTAAAATTAATTAGAATTTTCAAAAATTAGTTAGACTTATTACAAATAAATCACATATATCTAATGTATTTGCAATAAGTCCAAATTATTTAAAATAATTAGTAATCAAAATTTTGAAAACTATCAAAAATAAATTGGATTGTATCAAGATTTTGTTGGACTTATTACAAATAAATAACATATATCTAATGTATTTTTATTAAGTCCAAATTCTTTAAAATTATCATAAATTATTAGTAGTCCATTTTTTGAAAAATATCAAAAATAAATTGGGTTTTATCAAGAATTAATTCGACCTTAAAGAATTATTCAGACTTATTACAAAAAAAATCACATCTATATAATATATTTGTAATAAGTCCAAATTATTTGAAATAATCATAAATAATTATTAATTAACTTGTTAGAACCTATGAGAAATAAATTAAACTATATCAAAATTGAGTTGGACATATTAAAATTAAATCATTTCTATGTAATGTACTTTTAATAAGTCCAAATTATTTTAAAATATCAAAACTAAATCATAGTCTAATTTTTGAAAACTATCATAAATAAATTGGGTTTTATCAAAAAATTACTTTGAATTATCAATATTTAGTTGGACTTATTACAATTAAATCACACCTATAAAAGTGTGAAAAATAGTTATATCATGTCGTTAAAAGGCCCATGACATTTCTATCTTCAGTTAAATTTATATGACTATTCAAATTAGTTCACAGACCATGCATATATAGATAATATTAATCCTATGTAGTTCATTTCATAATGAAAAATAAATCATAAATCAATCAAGCACTTGGGTGATATGTGATTAGGTCACCTAAGATGACTAGTATGCCACATGCCATAAGTTGATTTAATCAAGATCTATTATTTGAATAGTCAGGTTATGCCCCCATGATCATCAAAGTTTATCTTGTATTGTGCATAGGCCATGTGTCAATCACTCAAAAAATAGTTCACCCATGTTGACTTTGGCCTTCATGAGAGAATCTAGGAGATTGTGCTATGTGGAATGATCATATAAGCTTGCATCATTAGGCACCTCTCATTTGTTTATATAGTCTCCCATATAGTCAAGTTACTTATATTGTGATACATATCAAAATATTCGATGTTCACATTATTTTTTACTTTTATTTTGACTACTCATCCTTATGCATAGCCACATCACTAATATTGTGCCATGTGGCATTATCTTGGGCTCTTGGCCATTCACACTTTGAGTTAGTGATACATAGGCTTTATGAGTGCTGATTTTTCAAAGACCATTTATTGACACACAAATGTTGAAGAACAAATACTTATGCACAATTATGGAATGCTCATTTTTTATTACTGACGTGTAGAATGCCAATACGAAAACCCTTGGAAGACATTTTCACAAAACCTTAATAGTGAAGTGTAAAAAATAATAGGACATAGATGCCAAAGTGGGATATTTTTAGGCATAAACCCTAGATACGATTTCACAAACATAGTAATATCGAAGTGGATTTTGGAATACAAAAATGATAAATAGTAAATTCTAATGTGAAAATTTAAAAGACCATTTGTCAAAGACCATTTTGAAGGATGCAAACTGTGAAGTGTAATTTGAAAAACTAAAAGTCTGAAGACCTTTTTAAGATTTATGGATTTAGATGTTTCTATTTAGAATACATAAAATTTGAAGACCATTTTTAAATACTCAAAATGTGAAGTACACATTCAAATAGTCAAAAGTCAAAGACCTCTTATAGATGCACAATTACCAAATATTTAATTTGTCATATTAGAAAATAAAATAATAAATTAATAAGTCACAACATGGAATAGCAATACATAACTACCACAATAAGGAGGGTTTTTCATAAAATCCACAAAAAAAGATTGTAAAAACTCTCGAAAGTAAATAAAATTTCAAGGCATCTCCTAAGTGTGTCAAATAAAAAATTTTACATTTTCAAAAAATATAGGACAATTTTGAAAACAACCATTCATATTTCTCATTCCAAAATATAAGTAAACACCATTTAAAATTTACCAATGTCATGAAAGAAAATACTAGCTCTCAATCATTTATAAATATTTTTAATAATGCCTAATGTGATGATGCATTGAAATAGTATGTTACAATGCCTTTCAAAAAATCATTGATAGTAAGTAGTTTACCTATCAAATGTTTATTTGGTTTTAAATAATGTATGATATTATGTATAAGAATGGATGGTAAAGAGGTATTGGTTGTGTTTGGCTTCCATTTCTTATCCAAAAAAACTAAACAAAATTTTTCCACTTCTGCATCTTTTTTTCCTTCATGAACTAGGATGAACCAAGTTATTTTAACCCTTCATTATATATCTCCATTCTTTTTTAGTATCTCATTATTAATTTCATCTCTATCAACCCATATTGTGTATTTCACTCTTATAGAATTGTCAGGTCTAACAAAAAACATATCTTTGATCTCCACATCTTAAACATAATCAAATGTATTTTTTGTTCTTTTACTTCTTAGACCAACATATGTATTTGTAGATGCCACTCCAAAATCAAGGGTACTATCATGAACCATTTTTTGTATATCTCTATGTAGGGGCATGTTGTGGCATGTTCTATGCCAAAAATATCCTATACATTCAACTTCAGAAGGGAACATGTCTTCTTTCATTGTGTCATGAATATTTTAGAAGTAATATGCTATATCCTTTCACCTACTATTCTAGTCAAACCAAATTCATTTAATTTTTGTACCTACTTAATCAAGTGACATTTAATTTATTTTTCACTCTTTTTTATACTTCTATATTAATCTTGTGGTGTTTCTCTATTTTTCAAATATTTGAAAAAAAATCATCAGATTACCTATTGAACGTTTATCTCATTATTTTATTTTTTTCCCCACAATTTAATTTGGGGGTAGGATGACCAATTTCTATCTCTTATAGAGGTTTTGAAATTCATAATGGGATGACATTGATCCATGCATAAAAGAAAATATTGACCTTTTTTCAAGCCTACTATTTTGTTTCTTCCCTTCATATGCTAACTATTAACATAGTTTTTGAAATATACTACTTATTTAATAATATATGGCATGAATTTTCTTGTATTTTAACATGTCCTATAGTTATACATCATCTCTATCACACTCCATACATCTTTCCTCTTTATACATTCAGATAGGTTTCCAAATGTGGCATTGATGTCCTCATGGGTATGTCCTTCTAGGAGAAATACAACCTCGATATCGAGGAAAATACCTTTGTAGACAAGGAGAGATAAATATTACAAGATAAACTTATACAAAAAACAAGATTTTGTGAATATTTAAAGGTAATAAAATTACATTAAGTTTCATATAAGTTTAAAAAAAATTCTAGATATAATTATCTTATTGTCCCCACAACAGTTTCCAAGTTAAAGGTATAAGTTAGATGGATGTTTTTTAAAGGCACCAATTGATTATTATTCTTATATTTATTTATTTCATTTAGGTTAGAAATTATTAGATAAAATTGCATCATATAATGGATATTTTGAATATCTAGGTTTATATAGTAAAAATATATAAGTATTTGACATTGTTGTTCAATGAGGTGATAGTAAAGTTAAAAACTTCAAGAACATATGGCAAAACAATGACCATATCCACATAAACCATGACCATGTGTTATAATTCCTACCATTGGCAATTCTACTATTCTATTAGTTACCACTTCATTTTTTGTCCTTATCCTTGGCATAATTTTTTTTTGATATTACACCTTGTCATGAATGAAATTGAGACTTTATTCAAGGTATTGCTTTGACATTAATTTATGTGTGAAAAACACTTGTCTTGCAAAAAGTATCTAATTTGAGTGAAACATAAATTCTTAATTGATATGATCTTCTTGATCTTTGAGAGAGACCTAAAGCGTTTTTGTTGAGTCAAAAAGATACATGTTTTGCACCTAATGAAGTCATTATACATGGAAATGGTCACAACATGAATATTAGTTATCCACATGTTATTGAATTTTATCTAGGATATTGTCTCGTATTCAATATCTACTAGTTGTGCATTAATGTGGTGCCTCATAAATTCTTGAGTGAAATATGATGGAAGATGTTGAACATTTTTTATGAGCTGTATATATCTACATAACATGTAAGTCTTGAAGAAACATATGCAAAATCATCCACCATTTATTCCAACTAATATTTACCTCCCATTGTCTCTTTTATGGCTTTTGTCAAAACCTCCTTGCATGGAATGCATTTCATTCCCAATTATTGTGATAATTTTGAATGTCAAAAAAACTACTTCTCTTAAATCCATATATTTTAATCCAAGATTATAATATATCTTAGTACCCTTTTAATCAATCGTATTTTAGTTTTTATTTTTATTAAATAAAATGATAGAAAGGGCATCCAAGATATGTTGTCTCCTATCTATTATGATTGAATCAATCAACTTTCTCCTTGTATATTTTAGAATCTCAATTGATAATCTTGAATGAAAACATTTTTTGGTAAAACATTTATTTATATAAACTTTTGTAATCTCACTATCTAAGATCTCATCAAACACTACTTGGCTGAGTGAAGTGTTTAGTTGATTTCTTTTTTTGTGTAAGTAGTTTTAGGCATGATTTAATTTTTTTGGATGCCTTTACTCTAGGAATATCATGTAATGATTAAATTTATTATGCAAAACATCTCAAACATTTACAATTTATTTCTCATTTGGTATCATGTATGATAAATTGATTTCTCTACATTCCATGTCAACTGTCTTGTTTGAAGGCCATTTAATGATAGGTGTTTTAGTTATCCTATACTTCAAGTCTTATAATGTTTCAAAATGTGCCTTATTTAAATATCAAATTCATTTTCTAATATTGGGATAGGAATGCAACCACAAATGTCTCCTAGTTGTGGAAATTCAACATAACCAAAAATAATGTTTTCATCATTTACAAGAGTTGTACTTTTGTGAAAAAATGTACCCTTTTCTCAATAATTTTTTTCTTGGGTTATGCCATGTCATAATGTCATTGATATATCAAAATAATAAATCCAATCTAGGTTTTTATTATTACAATGGTTGTATATGAAGAACTTAACTAAAATTATTTTGTCCTTCTTCCATGCCATCCTCTATATAAATATTGTTTGTGACGTGTTGCATAATTCTTGTGATCCATATAGTAAAAATATCAACTACATCCCATAAATTATCCATAAAAGTTCCAAGAAATGAAAGTGGTAGAGTCAAATCAAAATATCTTGTCACATTAAAACTTACTCATTTAATAGTTATTTCCTCATTATGGTATGTGCAAGTGAGATTTATGGATTCTAAAGAATCAACATCTAGACCTGGTAATTTGTGTATTTTTACTTCACCAATGACATTCTATTATTTATGAGTGAAACATAGTATCTACATTGGAAATCCATTGATATATGATTTTTTAGCCTACACATTTGAAAAATGCATGAGAATATTTATTAATTATTAAGGTCATTTATAAAATATGTCTATTTTAAACCTATATGTAGGAGATAAAGATCTATTTATACTATAACATAATCATGGAGATATGTTAAAACCTAAAAATGTTATAAAGATAATGTATAACACATATTTGTAATGACACTATTTATGTCTATAAAAAAAATTAATATCTTTTAATATCATATACTACATACTTGAATCCCCATTTCATCCTACTTTGGAGGTTTGTCCTAAGAGATACCTATAAAACATGCATAAAAGGTAAATAGTCTAAAAGAAAAAAATAGCTAATTAAATAAACATTAAACCATGTATATTTTAATAATATATAAAATGATATTGATCAATGGGGATTTTGAGAAAAACCATGGAAAATGATTAACTACTTATATTTTTGGATACTATATGTGATTTGAACCTTTGTTTTGTACTTAAGAGTTTCAAGGTATCTTCCATATTATTTTTCAAGTTTGTGTTGTATGTTGGTCTCTTCCATTTCTTGTCATTGATTTGGTATCTTAGCTATTTGATATATCCAATAGCATTTTTAAATGTTCTATTATGAGTTTGATAAATTATATTAATTAAAAATGTGTCATAACAATTATAGTTGATAGATCTAAGTGAATTTTTGGATAGATCTTAATGACTATTGATACAATAGGATCTTATTAAGATAATTTAAAATTTTGGAGGAAGTATTTCCTCAACTTAAGTTCTTAGGAGATAGATTTAAAACATGATTTAGGGAACCCTTTTAGGTACTACAAAGTCTTTCAAGGTATGGAGATACCTTTGAGGTTCTTGTAGTACCTTTGAGGGGTCTCCTAGTGGATACCTTGAACATGCACATGATTGGAATTTTCTTTCAAGGTTTTTCCTAGGAGAAACCTTAAAGTACATTGTAATAACTTCAAAGTTACCCTTATGCATCTTTGAAAGGTATCTACTAGGATATCTCTTTAAGGGTCTTGTAGTACCTTCAAGGTTTATATTTTACTCAACAAACCCCATTCCTTTTTTTGGAATAGGGACCCATTATGCCTTGTCTAATTTTAAGCCTTTTTATTGAGTTATTTTCATTATAAGAACTAGTACACTAAAATCCCATATTTTTGCCTTCACTTTATATTTTATTGTCTTTACTAGCTTTTTATTTTTCCACCAAATTTCTTGTTTACCCCCAAATGATAAAGGACTCATAAAAATTAAAATTTATACTACTATGAATTTAATTTGTTTGATGGCTTAAATGCCCCTATTATAGAAGTATAGAGTTGGTTTGGTAGGTGAGGAAGACATTAAAATAATAATATTTTAATACTCCACCTTATTTTTGACCATCCTACCATGGTTTGTAGGACATTTCCCAACCTTAAAAAAATATTTCTAACTTTTATTTACCTACCTATATCCATTTGAAATATTTCTCTACGTGTCTAGAGCTTCATTGCTAAAGTCGATAGATTCACATTTGAAGTCTATAACTAGACTATTGAAGTCTATAGCAACCTTGATGAAATTTGTAGCTAGAATTTTTAAGTACATAACTACCTTACTAAATTTCATGGATGGGATATTAAAGTTTATGGTTGGACTATTGAAGTTTGTAGCTAGACTATTGAAGTCTATAGTGTTTACTCTATTTTGTTTTGGCTTGTTCTATCTTATAGTATTATGTTAATGTTTTGAAAATTTTAACACCACGTTAGTTCATGGAATCCTAGAGCATGCACATGATTAGAATTTTCTTTGAAATTATGTCTTAGGAAATACTATAAAGGGCCTTGTAATACCCTCAAACCCTTATGCATGTTTGAAAGGTATCCCATAGGAAATACCTTGAAGGGTCTTATATTATGTTAAAGGTTTCTATTGTACTCAACATACCCCCTTCTTTTTTTTTGAAATAGAGACCCAATATGACTTGTATAATTCCAAGCCATTTTTGATGTCTTTTCATTATAACAACTATTACATGTTACATCTCAATTTTCCCATCTAGGAAATACAAGTGACTACATTTTGTATTTTATTCTAACTTATTAATCTCTTTTGGAAGTATTTCATCTACATGGGTTTTCTTGAAACATACACATTTTAGTATTTAGAGTTTGGTATTTGGAAAAAGCATTTGGTAATTTTGTTTGTAGTTTTGGATTTTTAGAAACCCTATATTTTTTCCCTAACTATTTGGTCTTTGACTCAAGTCTTCAAAGGTTTTTTGTAGGAAACTTTGTTCAAGATTTTTCATTTGGTTCAACTCAATCATCGATAAAAATGTTTTAAAATTGTTTCTTTGGCAAGTTATGGGTTAGGTATTTGGTCAAAAAAATTTCTAGGTTATGTTTGTAATTTTTTGTTCCTTGGAAATTTGGTCTTTAGATTTTATGTTCTACATTTACTTAGTGGTTTTTTTTCCCACCACTATTTGATCTTGGATTTTATCTTCAATATTTATGTTTGGGAGTATGCCCTTTGGGAAATTATGGTAAAATTTATGATTGAAAATTGGTGGTTAGTAATTAGATCTTCAAAATATTTCTTCTACAAAAATTTTCACGATTTTTTGTCAACACTTGTGATTGGCAATTTTATGTAGATGAGTTTAGTCATCATGTTTTTTGCTCAAAAAAAATATAGGAAATGTTATTATAGGGTAAATCTTATGGGATGAGTATGGTCATTAGTATTTTATTAGACTTTGTGTTTGGAATCCTTGATTTAGGAGAATTTATCGATTTGGTCGTAATAGAAAACCCCATCCCTAACTACTGAAAGCTTATTTGGCATAACCAATAGAGAAAAATAATTTGACTTAAATAAGCATACCTACCAAAAATAATGACATGTCATACACTCTAAATAAAGTGAAAAAAATATAATTGAACATGTAAAGAGAATTCATAGACATTAGAAATTAATGGTGCATGACTAGATTTAAAATATAAATCTATATCAATCACTTGAGACCATTGTCATACTCATTCATCACAAATGAACTTTGAGATAAATTACTACCTCAAAAACAATAGCTAGAGACATGCATGTGAATCATAAAATTAAATCCAATAAATTTGATATATCAAATTTTAAAAACCAATACTAGTCAATTAACCCTAGCCTCTTCATCCAAAACACTCAAAGGAGTTTTCCCACTATCCCTATTCTCAATGAAGGATTACAATGAATAAATGGATATTGTTTTCAACTCTGCCATTTTAAATGATCAATACACCAATTTTTTAGGTATGTGTGAATCCATTGATGTATTAGACACCCATACTCAAGTAGAAATCATAACACCATCACAAAATTAAATAGTGGTAGATCTACTTCCACACTAATGATAAGGACTACATTTAATAGTGGCCAAGCATGAAAAGATGCCATGTATATACCTTTTATAGGATCTCTTATTTTTTGAAAATATAGTGGGGGACAAGTGCTTTCACCATATAGAATAAAGTACCATAATGGCCTACATCTTAGGAGATGTATTCCAAAGGTATTTGTCTTTTCTAGTTGTATATGGTAGTTCTAATTTACACAAGGTGGTAGGGTTGAAATAAAAAAATATATATATTTTTTTAAGAAAGTGTCTTATCCCAAATAATATTATTAACACTAAGAGTAAGGACCTCATACATATCAGAAATTTTAGTATAGGGGTTTGCATTGGGGTGGCTCTTCTAAATAAACTGTATGCTTTCCCTAGCATCCATTTTGTTCACCTAGGATGGATTTTATTATTCAATATGATTATGATTTTAGACTTGATATTCACCTTAGGGGAGATAATCAATGTTAGGCTGAGAGAATAGGTTTTAAACATATATAAGAATCCAACTAGTGTCCACATATATATTATGTCATACCTCTTGGATGTTGTGATGGGAATGGTAAATGTACTCTGAGGGTCACTCTAGGATCTGACTCTATATGTCATCAAAAATCACATTCATCAATATACATCACTCACATTACAAAGGATGTGTACCCATAGGTATGGTATGAAATTCACAAAGTTCCACTACCTAGGGTATTTAGGTTAAATATAGGCCTATTTGCACCATGGGTTGATTATTTCTTATACCTAGATTACACAATGATTATGGTCATTTATTACAAAGTTAACCCATTATCTCTTCCCAAGTACGTGTTAGATATGTTGGTAAAAAGATATATAATTTCAAATATTATAGAGCATAGATAAAGATTTGATAAAGAAGAATACGAGTAAATTCCATGGCTCTCATGTGATGATAGGTTGAATGTGATACACAATTTAGATTCACTTTTGATAAGTGGATAAAAATAGAAAGTAGTATTCATTTCCCACCTTACCTCATATCGATTGGGATCACCATGGTAGGATTTAAAAGTATATCAATCTTTTGATTATTCTAGAACATGATCCATATGATAATGTTTTCTTATTCTTGAATGACAAGAATGATGCCTAGGTATTTGAAAGGGAGAAAAAGGAATGATCGAGGGATGGAAATTTAAATATGATATTAGGAGAACCATTTATCTCTATTGTAGATGCATAAATTAGCATCCCCCACCTAAACAGATGGGTTGCCTCATATTTCTAGATTAGTAGGCATTCACAACCATTAGTAGAATAAAGAGAGCCTTATTAAGAATCTCCCTAGACATTGAAGTCCGTAAAGAAGGATCATATATTGTTAGAAGATATAATTGGAGGAGCTCAAGGAGATCTAATTTTCTTTGACTCATCAAATTTATAGGGCTTAGACCATTAGAGTCATTCACCTATGAAAGTATTTACAAGTGTGCATGTTTTATCTAAACCAATCCAAAAGGACTCCCCTATAGTTGAGAAGAATAAAGAAAATTATAAGCAGAAAGGTCTCATCCTCATCTTAAGGACACAGTTGTTGAGGAACAACTATCAGGATCTCCCTCAACTCAATAACAGGCTATAGAAGTAAATATTATCAATGAAGAAATAGAGTCAGATGAAGAGGAGTAATTGTAAATAGAAAAATTCATTAGTGTAAAGGACACTAAAATAAAGACACTCATAATTTTTTATCAATTAGGTAAGTATAAAACACCTCTTGTCTTTACTAATCAAATTTCTTCTTTTGCTTCCCTTCTTGACGTTCATTATCTTCATTTTGATCCCATTTCCCAACCACCCCTGGTCACTCCCAAGGTATTAGATGTCTATTTTACCCCCATTTTCTCCATTTTCCTAACTATTTCCACTACATCAATTATATTCACATCTTCAAGGGCCTCCACTAGTTTTATAGTTACATCTTCCACTACCCAAGCAACACCTAAAGCCAAAAGTAAGTCCTCCAAAAATGTTAGGGGAGCATTGGTAAGTTTCCAATTTCATGTATCATCCACTTAAATATAATTTTTAATTCATTACTATAGATCCTATAAATCCACCATTGTGACATATTTAGAAAAAAAGGAAATAATAAACCAATATACACCATCAAACCACTACTCAACATGGGGGAGTGGACTGGTCTAAAATCATTTGGCCTTCCCTTCCCAACTAAGTACTTCAATAATATTTGAAGTAAAAATTTAAAGAAACATTGGTTGAGACTAAATTTAAGGACACTCTACCAATAAACCCATCCTTATTGGTCATCCCTCAATGGGTAGCTGATTTAGGGTCAAAGTCTTCCCATAAGCCAAACCTCATAATCATAGAGCTTCCTATAGTGAGTTCTATATTAGATAAATTTACAAGGAGTGTCTAGAGGGTATAAAAGAGAAAATTATAAGATAGTAATAAGAGATGGAATGTCCTAAAATATATACTATAAGTCTTTATCTTATTTTAGATAATGAATAGGAAATTGACACAATCCCCATACATGGAAGATTTAAATTCCTATCTCAATCCACATAAGAATGCCTTGCTATAACTGCATGAGGTATTAGAAATAACTAGGAAATATCTAAAGCATGTATTAGATAAAGTAAAAGAAAAACATTTTCAAGCTTTGGAGAAAATAAAGGAATAATAGCATATGGATCACATTCCTCATGAAATTAAATCGAAGGTCCATAACGTTACTTCAAGATTATATAAAATTCTTGAAACCATTATTATAATGAGGGAAAATTTGACCCTTGATTTAATTGAGACACAAATTATATAATTATTTTAAGTAGGATGAGAATAATTTGAAATTACTTATTCTTTATATAATTAATAAGGCATACAACCACTTTTACCTTATAGTACCATAATAGGCTTCAAATGCTTTCGACTTGGTAGTCATAAGGACTCAAGAAGTTTGGGTTTGGATAATGATAACTATGGTATAATTCCTAGGTATTCCTAACATGAATCTCTAATTTTGCTTATCATGGGAGAGATAAAGATCTCACAAGCAAGAGACTTAATAGGTAGGCTTATAAATACAATCAATTTTGATCAACCTCTTTATCATACTTCCACCAACTACAACAAAAGTCTTTAGGGAATTTCATTGGATGAGATTGAGTTTGAGCTAATTTTTGAAAGGAAAAAGGTGATGGAAGTTGAAATTTTTGGAGTAAACTTTAAAAATACAAAAATTGAGCATATAAGGCTCTTAGAATAATAAAAAGGGTGCACAGACCTCTATAATTGAACATGGATATTATCTTATATCAACAAGATGTCAGAGACAAGCACTTTCATATTTTGGAAGTGAATAATAAATTTGGTGATTAAACTTCTAGTTCAATCCCAACAACCGCCTCAATGCTTCCAACAATTCGTATCATCATGCCCACATCCAACCGACCTTGAGTCGAAGGTTAATTTAATATGCATACATGTAAAAAGAACTAACTTTTGTACTCATAGTTTACTTATATGAAGCATTGAATTGTAAAGTTTTCATGGGATATTTTTGATCATGCACACATTACATTTCTTTTTACATATTGACTTATGATTAGACATATTGATATTGAACTGTACGCATGCATACATGCAATTTTGAGACTAAAATTAGAATTAAGGTTCTAATTACAAAGTAACTATGACTTTAAATAAACATGGAGGATGAGGTGACCCCTCTTTATGTCTATTTACACATGTATATCCCTCAATATAAAGGGTTAGAATAGTTTTTTTATAAATATAGGAGGAAATGAGTTTGATGGTCTTACAACTATGTCAATTCTCTTTCTTCCCATCTATGTGTTATTAAGGTTTTATTTTATTATGTGTTAACTCTATATTTTGAAGTATGTATAGGCTATAGATGATTTTAATTATTGTAATTTATATACTCTAATTTTATATGTGTAGAATCTATTAAAATTTAGAAATTCTCATTGATCAAAATAATTGGTTAAAATTATGTTAACATTCTGAGGTGTGTAGGAGTGTTTTATTTCTAGTATAGTCATCTAAGTATAACATGCATCTTTCATAGACACCTTATTCATCTGAGCTATAATATTTATAATTATTATGTGTAATAGGAACTCTAAGAGGATAACTTATGCCCTGGAGTGGATCTTATCTCATTTGAGATCCTAAAACATTTGAAGTCACCTCATTAAATTCTA
Organism: Torreya grandis; assembly: GCA_037957365.1. NCBI lineage: Eukaryota > Viridiplantae > Streptophyta > Pinopsida > Cupressales > Taxaceae > Torreya > Torreya grandis. Next base: position 736,536 of record JARHVA010005759.1, read on the forward strand.
AAGTGTGGAGAAAACCCACAAAAATAGGTTTTCCTACTAGATACCTTGAACATTCAGATGATTAGAATTTTATTTCAAGTTATGTCCTAATATATATATTAATGGGCCTTATAGTAACTTCAAGTGGTCTCTTGTTAGATACCCTGAACATGCACATGATTATAATTTTATTTGATGTTATCTCCTAGGATATACCTTGAAGGGCCATGTAATACTAGTTCAAGGGTACCCTTATGCATGTTTGAAAGGTATATCATAGGATATACCTTCAAGGTAATCTTGAAGGTACTAAAATTCCCTTCAAGGTATCTTCTAGGAGATACCTTGAAGGGTCTTGTATTACCTTTAAGGATTCTCCTAGTAAATACCTTAAACATGAACATGATTGGAATTATCATTCAAGGCATATCCTAAGAAATATCTTGAATGGCCTTGTAACACCTTCAATATTTATTATAAAGGTTATTACAAGGTATTTTATATAATTTTGGCATATGAGGATTAACTAAGTTATGACCATATGAGTGAGTGTGTAAAGATATTCAAAAATACTAAATAAAACACCTTAATTCGAAATGGAATTTATATTCATTAATGATTAATTGATTTTATTCTAACACTTTTTTAAATATTCATTGTCCATTAATAAAGAAAAATTAGGAATGATAACAACAAATTTAATTGTCATAAAAGATAGCTAATATAAATCTTGGGTTTGAAGGATGAAGTATCTTTTAACTCGATAATCATCCACTATCATGAGACAACTACTAAAGTATAGATAGAAATGTATATAAAGATGTATCTCATCACATGTGTCAATAAACATTTATTTTCAATTATAGATTACAAAATTCACCACATAAAAAACATGCCTCATGTCCAAACTAAATGCACATTGCATCTAAAGATAGCTCAATAAGGCATTCAAAAGGAAATCAATCTATGCAAAAACTATAAAGGAAACTTGTTGAGAACCAATTTTACATTTAAAATTTACATAAATTTAAATAGATGAGCATCAATCCAAGTGATACATTTCCTTATTAACAATATTCAATGATCTACACTTCATATATTACTCGATGAATCATCTAGTACATATGATCAAATGGATTAATCTCAGCTTATCAAACCTCTATCTAATATACAAAAAGAAGAAATGGGCATCAATATTTCAATACAAAAAACAAAATTCATGATCTTGAATTGTTCGATTTTGTTTTAGCTACTGAGATGAATCATTTCCTTTTAGACATTGTACAAGAAGAACATCTAGCTTTTACATTGCTACACTAGTTTCACAATTTAGACATCAAATGACATATATACCTACCAAATTTCAATGATATGGGAGAGGTTATTCATCCATTTTTTACCTGGTATAATGATGATAACATCTGTGCTCCCCTAGATGTGACTATTACAATTAATATACTAGTAATGGCTATAGAAATCAAGATGTGTACACATCAAGGATCTCTCACCCTTGACAAATCAAAGGCACGTCCACTAATTTATGAATTATGAGACACATACACTAAAATATACCATGACATACTAATAAAATATTTTCTACATGAGCTTGTGCACATTATGGTTGAATGCATAACCTATCAGTTCTAGTAGACCACTCAGTATGTGAACCAAGCCACTAAGGTTATGATTGACACTGTGCACAAGATGATTCATCCCAAAAATAAATTTAATTGACCTAGGCTACTTATAAAATATCTTATCACCAACATTAAAAGTATTTCATGACCTCTAACCAAATATTTTTGTATTAGTTTCTCTTTTTTTACTTTGCTTCACACAATGGAAGTCCCTAGAAGATAATTACATCTATAAACTGACTATTGGCCTCTAAAATAGTTATATAATTTGATCTAGCCATTATAAAGGGGAAACCTTGATCATCAATCCAAGTTTCATCATTGATGGGAGGAAAGACTAGATCTCATCACAATGCATCCCTGAGTCCTATCCAATGTCATGTAATACATGTGACAACATGTAGTTGTTACCAAGCTAGTAAAGGGAATCACAATTTGGATTCATGAATTTATAAAGTCACCTTTTGGATATCTATCATATTTCATCAACATGGCTATGGTAAAGGTAGAGATAGAGAAACAAAATAGTTACACAACTAGGAGAGCGACACCATTGTATATAATACCCCCTACTATAATAGTTCTAAAAGAGAAAAAATTTGATGCCTCTACATTGTAAATACTTAAGGGAAAGTGGAAGGCCTTTACTAACAAATATTCCTTACATTTACAAAGATGGAATATATGTAGTACTCTAAGTTGGATCAATGATCTAAAGGTGACTTAGATAGAGAGTAGCTTATACTTACCCTAAATTGGATTTGATGAATAAGAAGTTTACCAGTTCATGAATGAATACATGGTTGGTGACTTATATGCAAAATAAGACAAAAAAAATAATTCTTTATATGGAAGTTGTTTGGGAACTTTAATTGTGAAATAAGGTACCAACAAATTTATGGGTTTGAATCATACCTCTCCCTTTCTTGATTGTAGTAGATACTATGAGACTAGAGGTCAAGTGCACACAAATTACTACTAAGCTATTTGAAGAGTATCCCTTTGAAAATTACACTATTCTAGACCCTTTCAAACCATTAGTAAAGAGCCCACTAAAAGCACATATTTGATGAAGGATAAAACAACTAGAGACTCAAGTGTCCCCTACTCTATAGTAACAATTCATATATTTCACATTTTAAGTAGATCCCTCTACACAACTGACACAATAATATACTACTATAACTTCATCACCATTTATGAAAAAAATGGTCACCCTAGGCAAGAAAACATCATATGTTCAAAATGACACTATGTGATAAAGAAACACACTATGAACTATAGAGGATCCACTCATAGATACTATGGAGTTGGTGCCATAATAACCCACCATGGAGGAATAATAGGCTATACATGGAGAAATAATGAGGTTTATAGACTGATGCATACACCAAGAGTAGAAGAAACATCAGAAAAGGGAGGCATAATAACAATAAGTACCTTAATGATAACATCATCTATAATCACAAATGTAGGGAGAAGACGTTGAGGCAAAGAAAAATGTCAAAGATGCAAAGCTTGTTCACATGCAAGATATTAAGGATACATAGAAATCATAAGAAGCTATGGTTGTATCCAAATAAGATGAGTCATAAGAGGCATGAGAAAAAAGCTATAGATAACATGGCTCAATACATGCAATCCCAAAGTAATGTGAATGATACTTAATAATGGAATGATAAAGCTACCTAAAGGAAAAAAAATGAAGAAGTTCAATCCTCAAAGTATAAATAATCCTAGGACTAAAAGGACATAGAAAAACAAGAATGCATAGTTGAAGCACAACCATAACATGAAGCCTAGGCAAGATCCCACAAAGAAGAATAAAAGGCTATTGTGCTTGATATTCAACAAGAGAAAAAGGAAGCAAAACATAAGCAACAAGTAGAGGATGAGTAGAAAAGTGAGAGGATTATTGAAAACAACATATTCATGAGGAAGCATAAGATAAAATTCAATACAATGTGGTAGAGCAGTCACCATATGATGAAAATGCACCACAAGATGACTCTGGCACCCAAAGGGTGCATGCTTATCATTCTAAATTTTATTCTATAGACATGTGGCTATGGGATGTTGCCATGGTAGTTTTGAGACACAATACACTTTATCTTCTTATTATAAACATAACACACACTAATCTATTAGTTTTAATGACCACTTTGTCAACAATTATACTGAGGTAGGAAGCATCCTTGGATATTTATTGTTTACCCTTATTAAAGCAATTGGAGGGTGCTGCCACTTTTTAATAGCTAATTGAATAAAAAGATTCATCATTGGAACATGAGGCTAACCATATTAAAGTTTAGAGCATTAATATTTAAGATTGTTTACAATAATCTAAGAAGATCATTCAAGACACCTTCTTGGCATTGGTCACACAAATCATCAATGATCAAGTCATGCCCAACAAGTATCAAACTATGTTAGAATAGTATCAAACTATTCTTGATGTTGTTTTTATATAATCATAATAGGTTACATGAAACATGCTAGACTAGAAACAATAATTAGATGTAATAATGGCTCATTCATGATCATATTTTTCTAAGGTCACTACTACTAAGGCCACAATGTTGAGCCACGTGACAAAAATAGAGGATATGGACATTGTGTTTTCATAATCTTCAAATACTATAGACAATGTGAGGTATAATATTTTGGATTAACAGAGCTAGGTTATGCATAATTATTTTGTGATATGTTAGGTGTAGAGGCATGTACAGAAAATAGAATAGATTTAATGTGAGATTCAAATATAGATCACAAATACTAAGGAATTCATTAGCATCACTGACAATGTTGATATTGCACAAATCATAGGCTAACAAGAATTTTTAAACACATTATTGAGGCTTATTTAGGAAGCCATACTAGATTATAAAGACTACAATAAATACTTGTTACTATTCACCAACTCCATTACACTAATCATAAAAAATCTTACCTACATACTATCATCACAACTTTGGTATATCATTTCCCAATTCAAAGAAGCTCAGCTATAACTAAAGGATACTTTTGAAATGGTTCCATCTTCATCAATGCCACTTCCATCTAGTTAAGTATTATATAGGTATGAATTTTGATATTTGGGGATGCATTTTATCTTCATAGGGTAGGTAATCTACACTAAAATTGAAGCCATATATGAAGTACTAAAAGAATATGTATAGGTTCTAGATTATTCTACACATTAGGATAAGTGGACATTCAAAAGAATTTTTTATTGGAGAAAACACCTTGACAAAGACTTGGCTAATGAAAAATGATATTTCATAATGGTAAATAAACATAAATATGGAATGAGTAATCAAATAGCTACTCGAGAATCAATGACCTATGCACTTCAATAGTTATTAGACTCCCAAGATACTACAATGTAGAATATCCTGAAGTGGTAGAATAAGACATTGTGTAACACATTTACATCTATTCAAGTCCAAAGCATGGAAAAAAAGTTGGATGGCATTGTGTCATATATCCATATTATGTTTTAAAGTGCCATAGATTTACTTACCACCATAGAAGAAGAATATGTGCAAAATATGATGGCCATTCATATTCCACTATGAATTTTGATTACCATGGTGGAAAAAGTATTTGATAATTGGAAATTGCTCAAGAAATTATATAAATAACTGAGGAACCAAAGTTTATTTCATCTTATGAGCTTTGAGAAATTTTATAGAAGAAAATTTTCGATACAAAGGCACAGTCTAGTTTGCCACAACCTATGTATCCATCTATCCAAACTTCAACACCAAATACATAGTTTATATGATCTTTTAGATGTATTTGTCCTTATAATCAAAGTGATATATATAATAATTATAAGAATATTAACGTTTGTATGACAAAATTATTGAATAAAAATATATTAAATCATGAAAAAATCTATCTACAGTGTTCTGATGTAATAGAATATGGTTATAATACATGATATAGATTAAGAGACTAGATTTGTTATGGTATTCCTAAGATTATTCTATGAATTCTTAGTGTGATGTGTTTTATATATATTTTTAGCTAGTTATATCTTATATTATGTAGTTTTGTTCCAAAATTTTTAATGTAATGTTAGTATATAAAATAGTTAAACATGCACACTATTGGAATTTTATTTCAATGTATCTCTTAGGAATTACCTTGAAGTGTCTTATAATACCTTCAATGGTACCATTAAGCATGTTTGAAAAGTATATCATAGGATATTCCTTTAAGGTACCCATGACTATACTATAATGTCCTTCATGGTATCTTTTAGGAGATACTATTCTTTGTTGCCTATTGGTTGAATATTTTGTTGATCAGCGTATTGATAAACAAAATAGGTCTGATCAGCGAAAGTAGGAAGATTGATCATTTAAATGTGTAGGTTTACCACATCAAAAGAGGACTAATCTCTCCTCTCATCAAGGGGAGGTTCCCTATAGATATGCTATATATATATATTATATATATATATATGTATGTATGTATATATATATATATCTATATATATATATATATGTATATATATATATATATATATACACACACATATATACATATATATATATATATATATATATATAAAATAATACTCAAGGGTAGGACAAATCATCCATCTCTCTTTTTTTAGAGATGATGGATGGAAATCAAAGGAAAAACTCAAGGGAAATGATAGAAAGAACTCTTCTTTCAGAAGTACTATTCAACAATCCACAAGAATACTCTTGGTAGTAAAAGCAAAATGAAACAAGGACGTAGTAACCATCAAATTGAGATGTAGCACAAAGTCTCTACCTAAATTGCCCAAGAGTGAGATACGAAGGACAATGAGGGCACAAAGTCATCCCAAGGTCCTTTACATAGAAATGAAAAGAAAACACACTAAAGGCAGTTATCAGGGCACAAATTCTCTCCATAGTTGACTCTTTAGGTTACCTTCCTAACTACTTTCACTAATTTTTCTTGTTAAATTAAAGGAATAGAAAATATATCAAGGAAAAAGACAAAAGAACAGTTTCCCCAACAATAAAGATATCATAAGACAAAGTCTAAAAAGTCACCTGCTTTCTTATTCCAATAACAAAATATGATCAACAATCTGAGCTAAAAGTCTCAGTAATGCCTTTCAATTTGGAAAGAGTTTCATTTCTAATTTTTAAAAAGAGATCTTTTACAGTAACAAGAGAGTCCCTTATATAGCCTCTTCAAGAAGGACTCGAGAATGGTAACACATCATGTTGCATTGAAATCTATTAAAAAGATAGGTTGGAACTTAGGGGAATTTACTCATTTGTTTTTATCAATGCAGAGGAACAAGTCACGCTATTGAAAGTCTGCATCTTTCAATGTCCACTTGGTGATCCGATCCTTCTTCATCATTCCTCCTTTTATGGTTAATTGAAATGGGTCCTTGATTCAATATGATGCTCTACCCCTTAGTCACTTCCTGCTGGTCTTAGCCTTAAAGCCTTTGAATGAATTTAGTTCTGTAGATTACAAGGATCAATGACTATTTTATGAGCTTTGAAATTGATGTTCGTGTCCCTATCAATATGCTTGAATTTCCAACAACTAGTTCATTGTTCTTGAATTTGACATCTTCGGGCACGTCACCCCTTGGTCCTTCTTTAGATTTCCTATTTTGCATCCTCTTGAAGGGAAGGTGACCCTTTAGCTTTGGAGAAGTGTCCTTTAAGTTGGCATCTGAGAGTCCTCTGCAAGGGCACCTGCCCCTCAGGGTCCTTCGGTGGCCTTTCATTTTCGGTAGTCCTTCAGAGCTTTCTCACAAGATTTTTATCTTTGGTAGTCCTTCAGAGCTTTTCCCATAGACTTTTTCCCCAAGCTTTCTCTGTGGGCATTTTCCCATAGATAAAAATTCTACAAACATTTTCTCATGGACAAAAAGTCTGTAGAATTGTTTGATTTGTCTTTGCCTTTGGAAATTTCTTCAGGCTTTCTGCCTATAGCTTCTTTCTTGAATTCCTTCAGACTTTTTGTCTAAAGGAATTATGCCTTAGACTTTTTCAACTACCTTTATGAAATAATTTACCTTTGCAGATTCTTTGAAAATGATCCTTTTGAAGGGTGCTTTTGTCAACCAAGTGTCCTCCACAAGGGCACTGTTCCTTTGAGAGGCTCTCTTGAAATTTTGCATTCACCCACTCCTTTGAACCAACCATTGAACCAAGATTTGAAACATGCTTTGAACCAAGCTTTCAAACAAGGTGATGATCCCTTTGATTGAACCAAGCTGATGAACCAAGCTTTGAACTAAGTCGATCAACCAAGCTTTGAACCAAGTTGATCAACCATTTGATGAATCAATCGAGTGAACCATTTGATTAAACCAAAGCATTGAACTAATCTTTGAACCAAGCTTTGGTTCAATGGTTTAATGGTTCATTCCCTTTAATTTGGCTAAGTCCTTCAGAAATTACATCATTGAACCAAATGCATTGAACCTGTTGAACCTTGAACCCATTGAATCTTTAAACCAAAGTGGTTCAATGGTTCAACGGTTCAATGGTTCAAGCCTTCTTCTCTTTGATAAGTATTTTGAAGCCATTAAACCTTGAATCGGTTGAACTTTGAACCTTGATGAAGAACTTAAATCTTGCCGATGACATTGAACCTTTGAACCTGTTGAGCCTGTTTAACCAAAGTGGTTAAAGGTTCAACGGTTTAATGGTTGGATCCTTGCTTAGATGCTTGTTGATGGACAATTTTGATTTAACCAAGGTGCTGAACCAATCCTAAAAATGACTAAGTGTTGGAAAATAATTCTTTTGATTGAACCCACCTGCAGAAGCCTTTGAATCTATAGAAATAAACCTGTAAAGCCCATTAAACTTGGCTTGTAGAGTCCATAGATTTTCTTTTCCTATAGAGTCAGTAGATTCAAGCCTATAGAGTCCGTAGATTCCTAAGAAGATTGAAAAATGAGGAATTTGAATGCCCAAGATAAATTTTGAAAAGGGAAGAGAAATTTTTTGCCTGTATAACCAAAATAGTTCAAATGTTGTCCCAAAAATGAGTGATATTTTTGGGGGAAAACATCTGGCTCTAGTTAGGGAACTTCTAACACTTACAATAAGAATTAAAGGGAGTAGAATTTAGAATCTCCAGTATCTTCATGTGTACCATTGGGCTATGGAGTCATGCTACCCAAAAATGAAAGGCATAAAAAATGGAAATAAACAAAGAAAAACAAAATTAAAAACTATACAAATATGCATGTGTATAGATGAAATGATATAATACTTCAAGAATTGAAGTATTTCAAATGCTGCTTCTTGAGAGGTAATGAAAATAGCACTCTATCCTAGTAAACTAGCAAGAAACCATTTTACCCCCAAAGATAGTGATAGGCAAATGGAGCTCTCCACTAGGAAGACAATTTTTTGCATCTTCCTCTTGGCTATTTTTTCTCCTTGCCCCATGGTAGGATGTGGTCTTTAATTTGAAAGCCATAACTCCTTGCTTTCTTGGCGAAGGGTTCCTTTGCCTAATTTTGATTTGCATGAGCATGGTCCATTACCATAATTGGTTGTTCTTCTAGTTTAATCTAGCACATGATTGGATTGTGCACATCAAACTCTTGACAAACTATCAGCTTAACATCTCCTTTGATGTGGAGAAGTTTGATCTCTTCATCTTGAAAAATATTCAATCTAAGTAATAGAGATTCACATCCAGCTATCTTGTTGGTGTTTTTGACTTACAAATTACATGAAGGAAGAATATCTTCTTGAGGAGATATCAACACAATCCCAACTCCATCATTGGTGAGTGAATGCATGCCATCAGATTCCAGGATCCAAGCATCATCAGAAGTTGTTCTCCTATCAAATTTATTTTCATTAGAGATGGAAGATCCTTCCTTATTTATATTACACCCTACCATTTCTCCTGAAGTCTTGTTTGGATCAATTCCTAGATTGTCAGATATAGGACTTTCATCTATAGAAACATGAACATTCTCTATGGTTAAGAAATAATTACCCTTGCCTAAAGACTCAAACAAAATTTGTGCTGCAGGGGTTGATGTTTGGGTGACCACATATTTTGCCTCCTTTTCAAGGAGCAATCTCTTCATTATGCCTTAGACATGGATCCTTGCCTCAGATAGGTCCATGCTTAGTTCTCCTCCCATGTCCTTACATAAATTTCATCCAAGCAAAATGCCATAGGATGCTGGGACATCAGCCACCAAGACAATCATCTTGATTCTCTTGTCTGGAAAGGCTACCAATACAAATTGGGCATCTTTGATTTGCCCCAATAGTGGTATTTGCTTATTCTCCATGGAGAAACATCTCCCAAAGGTTTTGGTCAGTGTGAGACCCAGAGACTTAGCTACTTTAACAAGTATGACATTGTCAGATGCCCCAAAATCAATGATGCAATTGTTGAGTTGATAACCTTTTATCAATAAGGAAACATAAAAAGGTTTTATTTTTCCAAGCACAACTGTAGGAGTTATGGCAAGATTATTTGGAATAGGCATTTTCTTTGGGGAATCAAGAATTATTTTCTTAACCTCTTGTCTTGCAAGGATGGTTTGGTTCTTGACACATTGGACCAACCTATCTAATTGATCAGGATTAGACTACAAATATTCAAATTCAAACATATGAATTTTGGTCTTCTTGACATGATCAATTATGTCAAATGGATGAATTGGACTAGGAATAGAGAAAATCATTTCAACCTTTTGGGTTTTAGGATGGATGGGAGGAGATCTAGTTTGCAAAATTAAAGTAGAAGGTGAGGGTGAAATTGATGTACTTACATTTTGTGTGATCACTAGATCCTTTGACTAGAAAGGTAGAGTGGTTCCATGCTTATAAATTGTAATTACTAGTTGAGATTACTCCTCTATCTTCTTTTTATCAACTTGCTGGACTGATTGGTTCTTAGATCTGGTAAACACTGCATATGATCTATCAAAAGCTTCTCCTTCGCTTTTGGGTTCATCCTGGTAGTTTAGGAAACTAATGGAGGAGTTTCTAGCTGATTCTTCTTGATCCTCTATGAAGCGATCAACATAATTTTCTTGCTAAAACTCAGGTTGGAAAGAGAAAGCATGTTCTATTTCCAAATATCCAACTACTGAGTTGGTTGGATGAGCTTCAAGGGCAAGTTTTCCTTGTGAGCAAGGAAGACAATCTAGTTACACTTGATTCTTCATAACATTACCTTGATATGATTGATTTGGAAATGTCCTTCTTGGCATATCTCTATATGGAGGAAAAGACATTAGTTATGCCATTTGTATTTTCAAGGCTAACACTTCATTTGTTAGCTTTTGCACCATTGGATCAGTGGTGCATGTAAATGAATATTCAAAAGATGATGAAGGCCTATTTTTGTTTGGATCTCTTCTTATCTTCGCTACTAAGATGAGATCATCTTCTACCTTAATGGCCAAAAGTTGAGCTACAACAAGATCTATTTGACTAGCACGTCTCAAAAGAAAACATACTTTAGGCAACTGAGAATTAATGAAGAAGCATTTGAGATTCTCAGCTATAGATCGAGCAATTACAAGAATTCTATTCCTAATTTTGTCAAATTTGACTATGACATCTCTCATTGGTTCATGAGGCTCTTTCTTCATTTGTGTAAGTTAAGCCAGAAGTGCATGTGCATCTTTTGTAGGTTTGAATTTGGATTCAAACTTAGCTTTGAGGGTATTCCAATCAATTATTGATCGAGCCTATAAATGATAAAACCAATCTGCAGTAGCACCTTGTAATGTTTCTATAAATAGCCTAACTACTACATCTTCAAATTCTACTCCAATTACATCACAGGTTATGCTGAAGGTTGTAATGTGTTCATCAAGATGAACTTTCCCATCACCATAGAATTTGGGTAAATTCTTCCTTGAACTACATGGAAGCTCATGTAAAGGTGGAGTAAGATTAAGAGGACCAAAAGCATTACCCCAAGGGCCTTGAATTGCCATTATAGGATTATGGAAAGGAGGAATAAAAAATCTTAGAGGGGTAATTATTGGCAAAACTCTATCAACAGTAGAAGTGGATACTTCATCTGGCAATGGAGATCTGACTTTAGTAGGATGAAAGCTCTTGGTTCATTAGAGATGAAATGGTGAAGGAAATAGATCAAAATCACTTTGCTTTACCAATGCAAATACAGGGTCAATAATACCTTTAGCCCTTTGGCTTTGTGTATACCTTGAATCTGTGAGATTGTGAAACAAAAATGGATAAGAATTAACCTTGCTTTAGTTTGAAGCTTGAGGCTTTAAACTATGCACTCTTTCGTAGTTAGTGTGGAGGTGAAGGAAGATGGTAAGGCTATAATGAATAATGGTCAAGACATGAAATAGAGTCACCAAAGTCTGTAATGGATAAGGGTTATAATGATAATGGGTTATATCCCTAGTGAAGTCACCAAAAATTGTTGGTTGAATATTTTGTCAATCAGCGTACTGATAAACAAAATAGGTCTGATCAGCTAAAGTAAGAAGATTGGTCATTCAAACGTGTAGGTTTACCACATCAAAAGGGGACTAATCTCTACTCTCATCAAGGGGAGGTTCCATATAGATATGTTATATATATATATATATATATATATATATATATATATATATATATATATATATATATATATATATATATATATATATATATATATATATATATATATAGAAAATAATACTCAATGGTAGGACAAATCATCCATCTCTCTTTTTTAAGAGATGATGCATGTAAATCAAAGGAAAAACTCAAGGGAAATGATAGAAATCACTCCTCTTCTTTCAAAAGTACTATTCAACAAGCCACAAGAATACTCCTGGTAGTAAAAGCAAAATGAAACAAGGACATAGTAATCAACAAATTGAGATGTAGCACAAAGTCTCCACCTGAATTGCCCAAGAGTGATATACAAAGTACAATAAGGGCACAAAGTCATCCCAAGTTCCTTTACATTGAAATGAAAAGGAAACACACTAAAGGCAATTTTGGGGCCCAAAGTCTCTCCACAGTTGACTCTTTAGGGCACCTTCTTGACTACTTTCACTAATTTTGCTTGTCGAATTAAAGGAACAAAAAATATATCAAGGAAAAAGACATAATAACAGTTTCCCCAACAACAAAGATATCATAACACAAAGTCTAAAAAGTCACTTGATTTCTTATTCCAATAACAAAATATGATCAACAATCTGAGCTCAAAGTCTCAATAATGCCTTTCAATTTGGGCAGAGTTTCATTTCTAATTGTCAAAAAGAGATCTTTTACACTAACAAGAGAGTCCCTTATATAGCCTCTTTGAGAAGGACTCGGGAACAATAATACATCATGTTGCATTGAAATATGTAAAATAGATAGGCTGAAACTTAGGTGAATTTACCCATTTGTTTTTATCAATGCAAAGAAATAAGTCACACTATTGAAAGTTTGCATCTTTTAATGTCCACTTGGTATCATCATTCTTCCTTTTCTTGTTAATTAAATCAAGTCCTTGATTCAATTTGATGCTCTACCCCTTAATCACTTCCTACTAGTCTTGGCCTTAAATCCTTTGAATGCATTTGAGTCTATAGATTACAAGGATCAATGGCTATTTTATGAGCTTTGAAATTAACATTCACGTACCCATCAATACGCTTGAATTTCCAACAGCTAGTTGTTCTTGAATTTGATGTCTTCAGGCACGTCACCCCTTGGTCCTTCTTCGGATTTCCTATTTTTCATCTTCCCAAATGGAAGGTGACCCTTTTACTTTGGGGAAGTGTCCTTTAAGTTGGAAACCAAGAGTCCCCCGTAAGGGCACCTGCCCTTCGGGATCCTTCAGCGGTCTTTTATCTTCGGCAGTCCTCCAGAGCTTTCTCATGGGCATTTTATCTTCAATAGTCCTTTGGAGCTTTTCTCATAGACTTCTTCCTTAGGATTTCTTTGTGGGCATTTTCCCATGGACAAAAAGTCTGTGAACATTTTCTCATGGACAAAAAGTCTGCATAATTGTTTGATTTGTCTTTGCCTTTGGAAATTTCTTTGGGCTTTCTGCTCATAGCTTCTTTCTTGAATTCCTTTAGACTTTTTTTCTAAAGGAATTCCTTTAGACAAAAGGTTTGAAGGAATTATGCCTTAGAATTTTTCAACTACCTAAAAGAAAATTTTGAAAGAATTTACCTTTGCAGCTTCTTTGAAAATGACCCTTTCGAAGGGTGCTTTTGTCAATCAAGTGTCCTTCGCAAGGGCACTTGTCCTTCGAGAGGCTCTCTTGAACTTTTTCATTGAACCACTCCCTTGAACCAACCATTGAACCAATCTTTGAACCACACTTTGAACCAATCTCTGAACCATGCCAATGATCCCTTTGATTGAACCAAGCTTTGAACTAAGCTGATGAACCAAGCTTTGAACCAAGCAGATGAACCATTTAATGAACTGACTGAGTGAGTTATTTGATTGAACCAAAGCATTAAAACAATAATTGAACCAAGCTTTGGCTCAACAGTTCAATGGTTTATTCCCTTTGATTTGGCTAAGTCCTTCAAGAATTCTTTCATTGAGCCAAATGCATTAAACTTGTTAAACCTTGAACCTGTTGAGCCTTTGAACCAAAGAGGTTCGATGGTTCAATGGTTCAATGGTTCAAGCCTTCTTCTCTTTAATAAGTGTTTTAAAGCCATTGAACCTTGAAGATGTTGAACTTTGAACCTTGATGAAGTGCTTAACTCTTGCTAATGATGTTGAACCTTTGAACCTATTGAGCCCATTGAACCAAAATGGTTCAAGGTTCAATGGCTCAATGGTTCAATGGCTGGATCCTTGCTTAGATGCTTGCTGATGGACATTTTTGATTGAACCAAAGGTGCTGAACCAATCTCAAAAATGACTAAGTGTTGGAAATTGATTCTTTTGATTGAAAATGCCTATAGAAGCCTTTGATCCTATAAAAATAAACCTATAAAGCCCATTGAACTTGGCCTGCAGAGTCTATAGATTATATTTTCCTACAGAGTCCATAGATTCAAACCTGCAGAGTCTGTAGATTCCTGAGAAGCTTGAAAAATGAGTAATTTGAATGCCTAGGACAAAATTTAGAAATGGAAGAGACAATTTTGGTCTATAGAACCAAAATAATTCAAATGTTGTCCCAAAAAAGTGATATTTTTGGGGGATGACATTGCCCACCTAAGCTTGCACATTTTTTTCATAAAAGCTGAGACTACTAAGCTTGTTTAGACTAAACAACACAAACCTTAAAAAGTAAATCTATTGAATAAGTTATAGATATACACAAGTGCTACAAATGATCTAAAATGATCATGCGAGAACCATAAAACATGGGAGAGTAGAGTATAAGATTGAAAACATATAAATGCATTTATCATATTGATTCTTAAAATGATTACATCAATTAAATAAACTTAAATCTACAACTATAAAAATATTCCTACAAAAATTAGTCTATCCTCTACTCTCTACTCTCAACAAATTACTAGCCCTTTTTTTAGACTATTATTATGTTTGAATAGGCTAAATAGGCTCTTTTCACTACTGGCTTCTCTCTATCTAATTACTATTACATTGAAATACCCTTTAACACTTTTATCATGTGTTGATAAAAGTGAATATCTTTTGCCAAATTCTATTTCAGGAGATGGACACTAAAATGAAAGAATCTTCAAATGATAGAGATAATGTGAAGGGTAATATTTTGGATTTGTAGAGTGAGATCATGCAAAATTATTTTTTAGGACTTTAGACACATGGACACATAGATAAAATGGAGAAGCTTAGTAGTGAGACTCAATATAAAATCATAAATACTAAGGCATTCATGATCATCACTTAGAATGTTGATCTCACACAACTCATAGGATATCAATACCCATTATGAATATTTTTGAAACTAATCTAGGAAGCCATGCTAGATTGGAATGCCTATAAGAAATATTTTCCACTATTCACTAGTTTTATTTCATAAATCATCAACAATCCTAACTACATTCCACCATCGTAACTTTAGAAGAACATATAACAACATAAGGATGTGCATTTATATCCTAAGGAAACATCTACAAATTCTCCATCTTTGTCAATGCCACCTACATCTAGTTAATTACTACATAGTGCAAATTTTAGAAAGTTTTGGATGTTTTTTATCTGTGTAGGGTATTATAACCATGCTGAAATGGAAACCATATACAAACTATTAGAGGAATATTTATAGGTCCTAGATACTACTATATATCAAGATAAGAAAATAGCCCAAAGAATTCTTTATTAGAGATAACACCTTGACAAATCCTTTTATACTATGAAACCATACTTCACAATAATGGATAAAGATAAAGATATAGTGATTGATCAAATGAATACTATATAATCTATGACCTATGCACTTAAAAGGTTATTAGGCTCCATGGATAATACATTTATGAAGATCTAGGCATGGTAAAATGAGATAATGTTTAACTTGTTATGGTCTATTTTAACCCAAATGAATGCAAATAGGTTATATGGTATTATGTCAGATATCCATATTAAGTTAAATATGAGAGACTTCCTTACCATCATATAAAGATAAGATGTGCAAAATATGACAGCCATTCATATTCCACTATGAATTTTGCTTACCATGGTGTGGAAAGTACATGATAGTTATAAAATTCTCAAGAAGGATCTCTCACGGGTTTTAACAAGCTATTGCACAAATCATAGAATAACCTATGCTCATTTAATCACATGAGCTTCAAGAAAATTTGTAAAAGATAAAGTTGGATATAGAGGCATAATGTAAGCATCCATAACTTGCACATCTACCTTGCCAAAATTTGGCACCACCTGTGTAGTCTCTATTATCTTTTAGATATTTTTGTCATTATAAGTCATGTGATAGATATAAGAATTCCAAGATTATTTCCTTTTCTATGCCAAAAGGATAGAATGTGAAGAGATAGAGCTATGTAAAATACACACACACACAAACACACACACACACACACACACACACACACACACACACACACACACACACACACAGAGAGAGAGAGAGAGAGAGAGAGAGAGAGAGAGAGAGAGAGAGAGAGAGAGAGAGAGAGAGAGAGAGAGAGAGAGAGAGAGAGAGAGAGAGAGAGAGAGAGAGAGAGAGAGAGAGAGAGAGAGAGAGAGAGAGAGAGAGAGAGAGAGTTATTATGTAATGGAATATGATTCCAATGTTTGATATAGATTAATAGGCTAGTTTTTTGTGTTTTTCCTAATATTCTTTTACAATTACCTACTGCATAGTGTTTATTCTATTTTGTTTTAGATTTTTGTATCTTATATTATGTTATGGATGTTCCAAACATGTTAATTCCATGTTATTTTATATAATCCTAGAACATACACATGATTGGAATTTTCTTTCAATCTATCTCCTAGGAGATCCCTTGAAGTTCCTTGTAATACATTGAAGTTCCTTGTAATGCATGTTTGAAAGTTATATCCTAGGATATACCTTAAAGGTACCCTTTATTTTACTTCAATGTCCTTAAAGTTATATTTTAGGAGATGCTTATGGTTGCTACCCACCTAGGCCTACACATTCTATTTTTATAAAAAAATGTGACTACTGACCTAGTCCAGACCAAACATCATAGGCCCTAAAATATGTATCTATTGACATAAAATGATTACATAGAGTTGAATTTATCATATTGATTCTTAAAATTATTACATCAACTAAATAAAATTGTAAGTACAATTGTAATAAATTTCTTACAAAAACTAGTTTGTCATCTTCTACTTTCTATTGTCAACAAACTTCTTGTCTTATTTTCTATAGACTATTATTATGTTGGAAGAAGCTTTATATGATATATTCACTCCTAAATTCTCTCTATGAATAATTATGTGTTTAAATATAATATGCCACTTCTCTTATTTGTTTTTGTCTATGAATATCCTCTATTGAGTTTTCTTTTAACTACTACTAAATCAACTTTTATTTTAAACCTGCCACATTATATTTTATTATCTTATCTCTTTTTGTATTTACTAGATTTTGATTTTTACACTGAATTCATTCTTTCCCCAAACACCAAATGCATCCCAAAAATTCAAATTTAAACTGTTGTGCATTTAATTTTTTTGGTGGCTTAAACTCCCCTATTGTAGAAGTTTGGCATTGGTTGGGTAGGTGAGGAGGATAGGGAAAGAAGAAAATTTTAACACTCCCCCTTATTAATGACATTCCTACCATTATCTAAATGATTTTTCTCAACCTTAAAAATATATGTATAACTTTTATTTACATGTGTATATCCATTTTAAATCATTCTCTACATGTACAGAGCTTCAATACTAATGTCTATTACTTTGCTATTGAAGTCCATAGCTAGACTATTTAATTCCTTAGCTACCCTGTTGAAGTCTATAGCTACCTTGATAAAGTTTATAGCTATACTATTAAATTCCATAGCTAACCTGATTAAGTACATAGCTATAACAGTGAAGTCTATAGCTATATTGATGAAGTCTATAGTTGGACTATTGAATTACTTAGTGTTTATTATATTTTTTTTTAGTTTATTATATCTTATATTATCATGTTTATGTTATGTAATTGCTAATGCCATTTTAGTTATAGGAATCCTTGAACATCCACATGATTTGAATTTTATTTCAAGGTATATCCTAGGATATTCCTTCAAATTACCCTTGATTATACTAAAATTTCCTTCAAGGTATCTTATAGGAGATACCTTGAAGGTTTTACTAGGACCTTTAAGGGTTATCCTAGTAGATACCTTAAATATGCACATGTTTAGAATGTTATTTCTAGGTAGCTACTAGTAGATACCTTGAAGGGTCTTGTAATACCTTCAATGTCAATTTCAATTATCATTTCAATGGTTTTGATATAACTATGGCATGTAGGGGATGGTCTATTTAAGGCTATATAAAATTAACACAAAGATATATGTGAACAACCTACACAACCACCTAGCCCAATTTTGGCACCACCTATGTTTCTTATGTTGTAGAATTATTAACACCATGTTAGTTCATGGAATATTTGTACATGCACATGATTGAAATTATATTTCAAGGTATCTCCTTAGAGATACCTTGAACAACCTTATAATACATTCAAGGGTACCCTTATACATGTTTGAAATGTATCTCCTAGGAGATACCTTCAAGGTACCCTTATACATGTTTGAAATGTATCTCCTAGGAGATACCTTCAAGGTACCCTTGATTATTATATAATGTCCTTCAAGGTATATTCTATGAGATACCTTGAAGGGTCTTATAGTACCTTTAATATTTCTCATAGTTGATACCTTGAACATGAACATGATTAGAATGTTCTTTCAAGGCATATCCTAGGACATACCTTGAAGGGCCTTGTAATACAATCTATGTTATTGTAATTTTCATTGCAAGGGTTTTTATATAAGTTTGGCATGTTGGGGATACTCTATTTATGGATATATATAGTTAAAATGTAAATGTATTTATGGATAACCTACACAACTAACTAGTAAAATTCAACACCACCTATATCGTTTATTTTCCATAATTATTAATTCCATGTTAGTTTATGGAATCCTTGAACATACACACAATATGAATTTTATATCAAGGTATCTCTTATGATATTCCTTCAAGAGCCTTGTAATACCTTCAAGGGTACCATTATGAATGTTTTAAAGGTATCTCCTAGGAGATAACTTCAAGGTATCCTTGATTTTACTACACTGTCCTTCAAGGTATCTTCTAGGAGATACCTTGAAGGGTTTTGTAGTACCTATAAGGGTTATCCTAGTTGATACCTTGAATATGCACATTATTAGAATTTTATTTCAAGGTATCTCTTAGGATATACCTTTAATGGAATTGTAATAACTTCAATGTTGATTGTAATGTTCATTGTTATGGTTTTGATATAACTATGGCATATGATAGACAATTGAGTTATGGCCATACAAAGTTGAATCACAAACATATTAATAAAGAATAAAATATTTAGTGAAATGTATAGCATAAACATCTCATTGGGTCCCAAATTTGATGTGTACTAGATCATAGTTATTATGATGTTTAAACACCTATCAAATTTTATCCCTATGTAATGAAAACATGTGGCATACCAAAATTTATCCCCTTGCATACACTATAACTCAAAAGTGTTGTGTAAATGTAATATAAAACTGAACTTGAGCATGATTGAGGGTACCCCAATGCCAACCATATTAGATAATCACAATAGGAGTTCTTATTACACATGGCAACCCTAAGACACCTCCACTTAATGAAATTTCTAATGAAATTTTATAGATTTCAATGCAGTGAGCCCATTCACATAATTAATTGTGTGTTTCTCATGTAAGAAAATATGGGTTGTTATCTTTCAATAAAAAATATTAATTGAAAACTTGGAAATATTTATTACATCATTTTTTGAAACTAATTTTAAATCATTTTTCTTCCAACAATAGTTTGAAGATCCTAAAAATCAATAATTGTAAACTATATTCTTTATTATAGTCCCTTGAACATTGAATTCATAATTTTAAAATGTTATTTTCTAACCAAGAGAATGAAATTAGGGAAGCCATGAATTCAAATAAAACTTCAATGTGAAGTAAGTAAACTAAAAAATAGTAAAATTCAACACAATGTGGAGCCAAGGTCACTTCATATACCAAAATTTATTATCTTCATTATCAATGGAGCTTACATACTAAAAATAGAATATTCTAGTATAGTACAAAATAATCCATAGCTAGAATTTACACAATATCAACTATTATTTAATATCTTTTGATCATATCATCTTGGGCTTAAAGTTTTTTCATGTTGAGATTCAAATTTCCCATGTTCGGATTCAAATTTTGATTTTCCTCATGAAAATTTTATCGATAGTGTAATCTCTAGTTCCACAATGACATCATGACTATTATAATCATTTACTCAAAATTAAGATTCTTTTACATGTGAAAAAGGATACTTCTTGAAATTATAATTACTGAATATATAACATAATCACTTGGAAGCAAAAACTCACCATTAATATCATGGAGTGAAAATTCCCTACAATAAAAAATAACCTACCAATATGGTACAATTATGTATATGCATACTTTGATATTGATCCCCCAATGCATTAGATTGATCTCAAAATCAATTTTTTTTTTTTTTTTTTTTTTTTTTTTTTTTTTTTTTTTTTTTTAATGTTTAAGCCTTTACAAGTGGATATAAAACTAATGTTAAAACATAAAAAGTCTTGAGACTATTTACAAGAAAAAAAAATAGGTAACATTGTCAATCCTCGTGATGACATGTCCAGTCATGAATGAACCCTTTATTAAATTCTTTAAAATCATACCTTCATTGAATTTTCTTTTTTAAAATGAATCAAACAAATGTTAGCATATTAAGCTTTTTAACATTAATTTAATATGATCTTGATATTCAACATTAATAACTTAGCACACAATTAATCACTCAAATAACACCATATTAATCTTACATTAATTTTACCCACTCAGAGAATAATTAAACAAGGAGTTATTTCTTAAGATGTGACTATTGGGTATTTTTTCCATGAATAAGGCTACTTGAATAGGATTTAACATCCAATGGGAAAATTAACAATATTAATTATCCTAGAATATTAATTACTATGAACATCTAAATGGTGTCAAGCAATCTCACCATATCCAATTTAATCTCATGCATCAAACATTCTATTTAATTATGAAACAATGCTATAAATACTCTATTTAAATTATCTGGTCCTTAATCTCATTATATTTCAAGTGGAAAGATAATTTTCTTATAATTTTTAGTTTAATCCACCCCCATTAAATGATTGTAAGGCATTATGTTTTTTTGATGTTTTAAGTTTATAATTTTTATACTAAGTCATAGTTAATATGTTTTCTAAATATAAAAATAAGGCCTATTTAAATAGAAGCACTTGTAAAACATTTGTATATTCAAAATAAATTTGGTAATTTAAGTGTAATTAAGAAGCATCTCTATGTTTCTTTTAGTGTTGTAATATATCAGTGTGTTGTAATACTATGTAAAATTTTGCTGAAGTAAGAACATTATAGCTATAATTCAAATGACAAGGAACCACATGTTTCCTCTAAATATGTAAATTGATCCTATCAAGAGTAAAATAATATTACATCAAGTAACCTTTAATATAGTCATCAAAGACACATCTAAACTCTAAAAATTAAGGAATGGGCATTTAAGTTTTTATAAGAAAAGTGTGGCATGATTCCCACATCAAAGAGAAATTTTCAAAAGGGATCTGGGCACTCTTATTTGGCTCTAAGTATCATCAATTCAAAGGAAAGTTGAGAACAAGATGGATAGGCCCATAAGATATAGAAAAAGTCTTTGATAATGGATCAATATTACTATTTCCAATAGATGTGAATCAAAAGGCGTTATTGGTAAATGGGCATTGACCCAAACTATACCAAAATCCTATTAACAAGGATGAATATGTTTATAACCTAATAAAAGAAGTTTTTTTCATGGAAGAACATGGTTATTCCATGATAGTGATTCCTTTATGGTCTAAATATGAAAAAATAAGAAAGGGACCACTCGGTTTCTTTCTTCCATATATATAATAAAAATTTCAATACTAAAATTATTTTTTAGGACACTATTGATAATGGTGATCAAAAAAATAGTTTACTAGTTGAACATGCATTAAAGAAAGAGCCTTGACCTAAAAACTAGAAATGGTTGGTCAAGGGAAAGATAAAACTAGAAAAAAACGTAATTTGATTATTTTTTTATCAATTCATTCCAAGTAATAATTTCACATTTTTATACATTTTTATACATTTTTTAAGACTAACTCATGCATTTTTTCACTATTTCAAATTGGTGGAAGGAAAAGAGAAAAAACTATGAGTATGATTAGGTAAGTTAAGCATTTTATTTCTTTATATTATGTTAGTATAATTTTCTCATGTTCATGCATATTTACAACTTTGAGGATGTGGTTTGATTAAATTTAGACTATATACATCCTACATAACATCAAAATAAAGTTCATGTCGAAAGTGATTAGTGACGTGGAAAAGTGATGAATAAAAAAGGTGTCATGTCAACTTTAATCCACATGCACCAAATACATACCTAGCTAGTCCATAGCACCCCAAATCATGATGACATGAAAGTTGGTGCACATTATGACATGTTAGGGGATCACTAATTATTTTTTAGGGGCTATTACTAAGAAATTGTAGGAATGTTTTTTCCTAATTTTTAGTCCCACATTCTTTAAAATTTGGTGTAATATACATTGCTAAAAAAAATTAGGAGTATTTTACACAAAAAAATTGGTTTGAAAATAAATAAATAAATATGAATGGATAGAAAATTATAGTTGCCATCTAAAAAAATAGGTGAATCTATGCAAATCTTTAGCCCCCTATTGCTTCCCACCCCTCAAAATATTCTTCCTAAACAATAGTTACTCCTTATTTTAAGTTGTGGATATTTTGTACATAATTCTTTTACATTTGATGATGCATGGGACCATTCTACCTAAAACTATTAGGTAACATCTTTCAGCATGGGACCCCTCTATCATACAATCTAATCCATGTTGAGAAAATCATATATTTCCCAAGTTGTTTTCACTAAATTATCACATGTTGTATTACCATTGTTATGGATTGCATTAGTAGATGCAAAGACATTGTAAATAAATAGACCATTTTAAATCTTTCCATATTTACTATGAGTTATGTTTCCTTTTGCACTATTATTGTCACATGCAAGACTAACCCTTGTCTGCATAGAATCGATACAACTACCATGGGATAAAAAAGAGGTTAGAACCAAACTCTATAGAAGGGTTAATGAAGGATGATATCTCCATATTTATCTTTAAGGAATCTATATAGATCCTTTTTCTACATAAATTCTAAGTATATGATGAATATTTGGTCAAGGAATTCATAACACATTTGTAATAAGGCTTCACCATCATTCACAGCATCAAAATCCTAATTTTTAGTAGAATAATTAGCAAAATCTCAAGAATCACTAAATAAGGTAAGAGGTTATTGGTAATAACCCTTTTTAATGAGTTTATTACATAATTTAATGGTGATAAGTAATTATTTGTAGCATGTATACAATATTCTTAATGGAAGGAAAAAAGTATTAGTAGGGAAACCTTATCAGAACTGTGGAGATCTATTGCCTTTTGTGTCATTCAATACTTTACTTGTGAAGTAAAATGTAGTATTATAGGTTGTTAAGCCATGATGATCATCCTTCAAATCAAATATGGAATACAATAGACCCAACATAGAGTCAACCTACCACTATACCTATATAAAGCCATCCAAGTTTTGGCTATCAACAAGTCATCTTTAATTCACCACCATGGCCTTTTTTAATTGATTAGATAACATAATTTTCTATAATAAATACATGTAGCATGGGAGACCTTTTTGGGAGTTATAACTAGCCAACCTTCAACACCTCCTATTGAAGTCTCTATAGAAACACCGAGTCTAAAAACTAAAATAGAGGATTCCTCTTCTAGGGTCATGGTTTCATCCACTAAAAGGAGATGTACTAGGTCATAATCCAAACCTATGGCTAAGTAGATATCTTATATGACACCATAGGATGAAACTTCAAATCCACATAAGAGAAAATTGGAATCCAGAGATTCACAATATAACTTAACTTCTAAGGCTAAATATATCCTTTCAACGAGTGTAACTTAGGTACCTAAAGCATCTGGTAATCTAAAATCATAGGATGTCATTCTAGAAAAGAAGGGTATTAATTTCAAGGAACCTAGTTCTCCTATGAAGACCAAAATGAGGTGAATACATATCATAATAGTATGTGATAATGAGGAAAAAGAGGTTACTACATCCCTTGATAGTCTTCATAAAAACCATCCTTTTAATCTACTTGAAATAATTGACACATCAACATTATACGAAGACCTAATCATAATAAAAATCCCTCAACTAATAAAAGAAGTTCCTACTAAAAAAAGACATTGAGGAAGAAAACATGCCAATGGAGGACATTCTAGTATATGAAGCAAAAACCTCTCCCTCCTCTCTAGCTAGTGACACTAGACGTATACTACATAAGGAATGGTCCCTATGGTCTCTAAAGAATACCAACCTTCCATTTATATATAAGAACCAGAACTGTAACTTATTCTTGCACTAGCCAAATTTTAGTCCATCATGAGATAGTAAGTCATAAATGTTTTTATCATCCTAGCCTAATTAAAATGTAAGGATCTTCTTACTTCTTCCTTAACTCAAGGTTTAGATATTTCCAAGGATATGGCTCTAAGACATATAAATGGAATCAATATACTTGAATAAAAATTCACTCAATTTGATGAGGAGATAAAAGACTCTTAGATATACATCACCAAGCTAAATAAGAAATTTTTTTGCTTAAACATCAACTTCTAGACTCTCATCAGTAAACAATGATCCTCCATCAACAACTTTCTAAGCAACCCTCATCCTCTTCCAAAAATTCATCTGACTAGGCTTGAAAAACCATTACCTCCCATTCTAATTATTTATATAAACTGAATAAATTTTGTTTGGAATTCAAGGAACTCAAGAAATAAAATAAGACTTTAGAAAAATAAAATTAGACACTAAAGGAGGACTAAGAGAAGTAAAAGTAGTAAACCCAAAAAGTTGAAATCAATCTTGAGGATGCCTATCAAATATGAAAACATCTTATATCTTGTATAGATTCTTCCCATACTTATAATTTGTATCTATATGAATAATTTTATAGGTGACAATTAATTAGAATATGATGTGATTTGTCCTATAGTATTGAGGACCCCCCTCTATTTTTGGGCATATTTCAAGATTCTACCCTAGATTAGTAAGATCTATTATGTGAATTCTATTTACACAACATGATATTTGGGGACTGTAATATATTCATGATTGATTTATATATGGGAAAAGTCTATTTGATAGCCCTTATCTTCACCTATAAGAATCAACTAGTATGGAGACATAGGCATGATGAATATGTAGAGAAATTGAAGACCATAGGATTGTGCATGAAACCTACTTTTGATAGTTCCATAATGTTATTGTTTGACTTCAGATATGCCTACATGCTTCATCATAATATCAAGGATAATTTTATATAAGATTTATATAATTGCATTATTTATTTCTATTTATTTACCAAATAATAGTTATATGCAATATTTATAGGCAGTATAAGATGTTGGGATATAATGACAATCCCATTAAAAATAAGTGAAGTCATATCCAAAACTAATATAAGATGGATCCTTCAAAGAGAAAAATAAATAATAAACATAATTGATGATTTCCTCAATTCAAGAGGAGAATAAATGTTGATATGTATGAGATTCAAACCACCACCCCTCTTTATTCCTATTCTATCCTAGCTAAAATAGTCTACTCAAGTAGATGATTAGTGTTAGATTTGGAGATAGATGGTGTAGACCTATAATAGTTTCCCTAGTGAACATGATAACCATTGGGATAATGATTTCAATGTGTATGAGCTTAACTAGTACCTATAAACCATAAATCATAGTTATAAGGGAACAAGAATATGAGTTTACAAAGGGGTTTGAAAAAGGTAAAGTGTGGGGGAAATGATGATCCCAAAACATGAATCATTTTTATCATCAGTATCCTTAATATTCCCTTAATTACCTCTCCTCTAGACTAAACATTACAAGGATCTTAGCCTTAAATTCAATCTTAATGTAGTAAATAGATTTTCTATCTTACTTAGTATAACTAAAGTCCAAGTTACTAATGTTCTCACTTTATCCTAGTGCTTTGCATGTTTAGTTCCAATTTTGTGGACACACATATAATACAATAATACATAGAGAATAAATACCCTTTTGATGATATACCACTTGTCGTGAGGCAACCCACATGAAGGATTTTGATATATCTGATGAGCTATAGACTCATTTGGTAATCTATAGACTCACCTAATCCATTCTATATCCAGGGAGTAGACTCAAATAGTAGCTATGAAATCATCTAGCCTTGGCCTAAATTTGATTGATGAATATTCAAGTGTTTCATGGTTAAATGAAGCATATACAAATTCTCTATCACTTCATACATGATTTGGTTTAAGATGGTGAAATAAAATTAGCATTCTACAAATTTGATGATGAGCTAGTACATATCTTCATGAAGGCACTAATTAAGGATAAATTTGAGAATTTGAGGTAGAATATAGAAGTAATTTATTATCATAGATAATGGATTAAATTAAGGGGGTGTGTTGTAATTTGTAATTTATTCCACCCATAATAAATGTTTATAAGGCATGATGTTTTTTCTAAGTGTAATCAAGCAATTGATGTGTAATTAATATTGTAATATATATTGTATATCAGAAAGCAATAGAACAATTAATGTGTAATTGAGGAGAAGTATCTCTATGTTTTTCCTAAGTGTTGTAGCATCTTAGTGTGTTGCTTCATTGTGTGTTTTTTTTCTCTCACATTTAGACATCAATGGTCCTTGTGAGGTTATAAGATGGTCCTTTTGGTTGGTTTGGGTGATTACCTATAATTTTTTAGATCTAAAATTTGTAAATATATTGGTTAATAATATTATTTGATAATATTTATTAAAAAATGTTAGCTTTACCTTGACATTTACCATTTTTGTCCATATTAGTTTTCGACATAGAAGGAGATAAATAGTAATCAATAGCAGTAAGCACTAAACAACCATAATATTTATTTTTTCATTATCTCATCCATTTCATAATAACAATATAAGTAGATATTTGAATCTCAGTGATTTCATAACATAAGTGCTAATGAATGAACAAAAGGGCCATGTCAACATAAATAAATCACACATTTTTGATAAAGTAAAAAAATGTATTAAATACTATTAAGATTAAATACATAAAAATAAAGATATTAATAAATGGTAGAAATAAATATGGTCAATGCTTCAACCACTTTGCAACTTCTACTATTTCATTCTATCTATGCTCTATAGTGTATGTTCAGAAAAAAACATGAAATACATATTTGTTCGGACATGTTCAGCAATTTTTGTTCATATTAAAAAAGTTTTCAAATTATACGAAACCCATTTTGCATAGTAAATTTGAATTTTGAATTCATTGGTGACTCCTGTAAATTTCAATTGAATGCAAATGCACCATGGGAGTTTTCAAGTTGAATTAAAAGGTAAGTGAAATATTTAATATTGATTGCTATTTATATATATTATATTAAAATATATAATATTTATTTAAAACATATAGTAAAAATATATATTAAATAATGGAATATAATACTATAATATTATATATTATATAACAATATTAAATTTAAATATATTATAATAAAATATATAGTATTGATTTATAAACTATATAATTTAACATATATTATATAATTAATGTTTGATATATAAAAATATTGTGATATATATTATATAATATTTATATAATAACTAATATTATACACACATATATATTTATGTATGTATGTTTGTATCATGTATGTATGTATGTATTTATATATTGGTAAGAGGGGTTATGTTAAGTGAAAGAGTCTAAATCGATAATTAAACCTAGTTAGTCTAAACCCATGACAATGTAAAAATAAGTTCATCTAAATTAATTATGGGTACAAACCTACTAGATAAAATAACTATAATGAAATATATAGTATATAATATTTATTCATAAACTATATTAACATATAATATAGTTCATATAAAGTACTTATGGGTGAAAATCTATTGGGATCTAAATCACCATGAAATTTTCTAGTTTACAATGGCTTGAATTCCATGTGTAAAGATATTATAGCCTCATATCACATTATCTCTATGTCAAAACTACAACTCCCTTGGTTTTGATCAGGGTGCTTATGTATTCACTAAATAAGTAGCTCAACTATGGCTAATTAGAGTTTATCTTGGTGTTTAACATATTAAATATATAATTAATGTTTATTATATAAAAATATTATGATATATATTATCTAATATTTATATAATAAATAAAATTATATAGATACATATATACACATGCATACATGATATGTGATAAACATATAGACACACATATATGTGTGTACAGATATATGTGTCATGTATGTATGTATATGTATATTGGTAAGGGTGGTTGTGTAAAGTGAATGTATCATATCCCCATGGAAGGGATTATATTAAGATACTATTAATTTATATCTTCAAAACATGTGAATGAAACTACAGTTATTATGCAAGAGCCTATTATTTTTAAATCATTACTGTTAGTTCTAAAGTTCAAACTTATATTTCTATATTAAATGAGCTTTTATAATTTTTCATATGTTATTGGAATGACTATGGCCATGTTGTAAATCATAATGACATTATCATTATATCCCTGAGGAAGAGGTTTACTCATATTGACCTCTATAATAGGTGTGGGCAATACATATTAAATAATGTAATATAATATTATAGTATTATATTTATATATTAAATACTTAAAGTAATTACATGAAAATGTATAATATATAATATTGATTCATAAACTATATTAACATATAATATAGTTTATATAAAGTAATTATGGGTTCAAACCTATCGTGATCTGGGTCACCATGTAATTCTTTAATCTATGATGGAATGCATTTTGCATGTAAAGATATTAATACTTGAGAATGCATCATCACTAAAACATATGGATGAAACTGCACTTATTATGTAAGTGCCTATTATTTATAAATCATTACCATTAGTTTCAAAGTTCCAAATTCTATTTATATATTAAAACTTACGTAATTTTTCATCTATTAGTCGAATTCCTATGGCTATGTTGCAAATCACAATATGCATTCTCATCATATTCTTGTCAAAGAGGATTACTCATATCAACCTCTATAATAAGTGTGGGGAATATATTTTTAATAGTGTAATATAATATTATATATTATATATTATAAATTTAAATTAATTATACATAAATATATAATATATAATATTGACTCATAAACTATATTAACATATAATATAGTTCATATAGAGTAATTAGGGGTCCAAACCTATTAGTATCTGAATAACCATGCAATACTTTAGTCTATGATGGCTTGCATTCTTTGTGTAAATATATTATAGCCTCTTAGCACATTATCTCTACATTAAAATTATAACTCCCTTGGTTTTGATTAGGGGCTTATGTATTCATTAGATAAGGAGATAAAATGTGGCTAATCATGGTTTGTCTTGGTGATTGTAATGGAGAAATTTATTTTTTTTACAATGGAGATAAAAAAATTATAAGTGATAAAGAGCAATTTTAGGTTTATAAATTGGATATAAATTTGAAGTGGATATCTATGTTGTAAAGACACCATTTATTCCATGTATTCATATTATACCTAGTGATGATGCACTCTCATTTATACCACCACCAACTCTAGTTTCTACTTAAAACATACTATTTAATAATATTACATATCCAAAACATGTGGATGAAACTCCACTTATTATTTAAGATCCTATTAATTCTAAATCATTAGCGTCAGTTCCAATGTTCCAACTTCTATTTCTAAATTAAATGAACTTTGTTATTTTGAATTTGTTAGTGGAATGCCTATGGCCATGTTGCAAATCACAATATGCATTCTCATCATATACCCATGGAAGAGAATTACTCATAGTAAACCTCTATAATAGAAATGAGGAATATATATTAAATAATGTAATATAATATTTTAATATTATAAATTTAAAGTAATTATATTGAAATATATAATATATTATATTGATTTATAAACTATATTAACATATAATATAGTTTCATATAAAGTAATAATGGGTGCAAACCTCTCAGGATCTAAAACACCATGCAATGATTTAGTCTACAATGGCTTGTATTCTTTGTGTAAATATATTATAGCCTCTGAGCACATTATCTATATATCAAAACTATAACTCCCTTGGTTTTGATCAAGGGACTTATGTATTCAATAGATAAGGATTTCAAATGTGGTTGATCAAGGTTTGTCTTGGTGATTGAAATGGATAAATTGATTTTCTTAAAATGGTGTTGGTAAAATTAGAATTGACAAAGATGAATTTTGGGTTGAGAAATTGGATAAAAATTTGGAGTGGAAATATATGTTACAATCACACCATCTATTCCATGTATGCCTATTATGCTTAGTTATGATGCATTCTTAAGTATACCTCCACTAACTCTTGTTTCTAATTAAAAGATATTATTTAATAATGTTACATCTCAAAAACATGTGGATGAAACTGTCATGATTTTGCACTTATGCACCTTGATATGACTACTTAGATGATTGATTTAACATGCATATGATGGATTGCTACACTTTTTTGCATAGTTGGACTACATTATTATTCTGATGTGGTGGTATTGGGATTCATGTTGATATAGAGCATGTGTAAAGTGGATGTCACTATACTTCCTTGTTTAGATGGATTATATTATGAGATCTTGATGCTATGATATATGATTTTAGGTTGATACACTTATCATGGTTATGATTCTACATGTGATGATGTACACTCTATTTAATGTATGTGATATTTGATTACATTGATTATTATTTTATCATTTTTTATTGATTATTAGATTAGATACTACTGATGGACCCACTTGGTGGTTACAAGTACTAATTATGGGCTAGGCTAGATGTTGGTATTGGCTCTTGGGGTAGCAAGACTGGTTCTAAGTAGTTAGATGAGTTTTGATAGTTAACCTAATAACATTGATTTGTATCATGCTTTTATATTGTTGTGTTGCGTATGAGTTCTAGACTCAAACTTGATCATGTTATTGTGTTTGGTTGTGTCAATTGTTATTTCCTTCTTGATTGTCCCTATTTCATCCCATGCATATTTATGTCTTATATGACTTATACATTGTCCTTGTCATCTTTGTTTCCACTCTCAATAATTATAAGCCCCATTCCTTCAAGGCAATCTTAAATGAATCAAATAGTAATTTGAGATTATGGGTGGTTGTGGCCTTTGATGTGGCACACTCGTAGTCTATTGATTACCACAACGTATTGTCTGAAATTATTAAGGTATGATTATACACACATACATAGTTATGCATATACATATAGATATATATACAATGTTTTATACTTATATTATATGTTTATAGAAATGTGTGTGTGTATATAAGAAGATATATTTATAAATACAAATATATACATATAATTAAATATATAGATATATATTTATATATACACATAAAAATTTATATACTTGTATAAATGTGTATAGTTATATATAACTACATATAATTTATGTATAAATGTATTTGTAAATATTGATACATACTTATATGATTTAATATAACAATATATTTATATATATCCAAGTGGAAAGGAGAAGGCTAGGGGGATGCATTTGGAGACATGGGGGATAGGGAGTGGTTAAGGAATTGACTATGAGTATGGTGTGGAGAACTTGAGGTAGGTCGTAGGTGGCATGGCATAGGGGAGACATAATTGGAGAATTATTAAAATACATAGGAATAAGAAGATATAGAAGCAAGGAAAGGAGGTGGAAATGGAGAAAATTAAAGCCAAAAAAGGGGAATACATAACCCATAGTGGAAAGGGTGAGAAGAGATGGAAGAATAATAAGGAGAAAAGATATGCAGATGGTAATGAGAGGATGAGTACTGGTGTAGGAAGGAATAATATAAAGGAGGAATGCAATAGATATGGGAAAAGTGGACACATAAGAAGGGAGAAATACATAGCTAGAGGTAATATAGTTTTGGATATCCACCTATTGGCACTATTGTGTTTCCTTTCTCCCTGAGTTGATATGGTAAGTTTCCCTGATTGTAGCCAGTTACATTCTTAGATGGAAATGATTATATTTCAACCATTTTTTTAACCATTATTTCATTGGGTATATAAGTTGGTGATAAAGGAGTTGATGTATACAATATGGGATTTGGTTTGGTTTCAGTTATATGTAGTTAAACTTGCAATAATTTATTAATTATGAGTTATTCCCATTCCTACGTATATACCATGACCCCTTACTATAGATATCACTTCTAAATTATATTTATTGAAATGATGGTGGTTCATTAACCCACATTCTATGTTGTATAACTAAGACTAGAAATATCTAGTGCATATCATGCTTTTATTTACATGAACTTGTCTTATTAAAATATGTAATTGGCACAATGTGGCCATAATCACCCTAGTTATCTCTATTGA
Organism: Torreya grandis; assembly: GCA_037957365.1. NCBI lineage: Eukaryota > Viridiplantae > Streptophyta > Pinopsida > Cupressales > Taxaceae > Torreya > Torreya grandis. The sequence continues at coordinate 769,436 of JARHVA010005759.1, forward strand.
TCTCTAGATAAACAATAATGCACTTGTTTCTTGGTTCTCACCCTGTTCATGCTTAGGATTTGTTGAGGGTATGTTAATTCCACTTTCATGACCTGTGTATACCTCTGTGGGACACAACCTTATTATTATGATTTCAAGTATGAGGGTTCGATCCATAAACTAAATCTGAATAGTGATTGAGTCTTGCTTAGAATCATTAAGACAAAACTTATCCCTGGTTAATATCCTTTGAGTTTAATTAAATTGACATGTGTATTTAAATACTAAGGGTAAAATATTAATTGGTTATTGATATATTGCTTGAATGGTACAAATTAAGTTTAAAACATCTAAAATAAATGTGTTGAGGATTATATGTCTAAGTTCTATAATCGATTGAATTTCATATGAAAGTCAATAATGAATCAATTCCTCTTGACATGATCCCATTACCTTGGTTTTTGTAACAACCCATTGGTTTTAAAAAAATTGCTTGTGCCTCAATTGGGGATTCACCTTGAAATTAAATGCTTAAGATTTTATATGATACTCATGGTTTTATTTGGAACAAAAATAGACTAGATCCTCATATTAATGGATGTGTTAATTATGGTTCTATAATTTCTTGACCCTATTATGAAATTATATGTATATAGATGATCATTGAAATTTCCTAAAAAATATTTTGGTAGGCATGAATAGATGCAAATTAGGTGAGTCCTTAACATGGGTATTTATGTATTTTATATTTTGTCATGACTTGAGGATAAGGGTGATGTCAGGAATCTAGAACAACAAACATGCTTTGATACCACTTGTCAGGATGCGAAACCGAAAGCACACAATTTGATTACCAAATACCAAGCAACTATAATATGCAGAAATAACCAGATTCACCAAGTAACTAGAATTCAGAATAACACAGCATATGAGAGACAATACACAACTTGTATTAACACTTTATACAGAAAAGAATACAATAGAGAATATCCCACATCTTCTCCACCACCTTATAGAGGTTTCCCACACCTCAAGTGAACAGTAAATCTTCTCCCCAAAGCTCTCCCTCTCACAGGTCCCAACACCCAACTCAAATACAGAGTTGGTGTTCACCTCCCGTGCTCCACGCACAACACAAGTGCTCCACGCACTCCACAAGCACTCCACGTGCTCCACAAGTACTCAAGGTACTTCAAGTAGATCTCCCATGAACCTGCAATAACCTGCACTTCAACAGACCATACTTATGGAAGGAACTCCCTTGCCTTCCTCTTGCTCTATCCGAGTACACACCTGTACTCCAAGTAGATCCTGCCTGATATTGCTCCCTGTTGTGTTGCTGTCTATATGACCTTGCACACCTGCAAATCAAACAACGGTTCTGCTCACCTGTGAACCTTGACCTTGCACACACATACACCTGCAGATCAACGATCTTACTTACCATGTAGATCTCCTATATAGGCCATGCAACTGTGACCAAGATCCTACACTCCTGAAGAACCCAGCTGGCTCTCCAATCCAACACCAACACACCTGATACTAAGGCACTAGGAGGAACGCACCATTGCTCTACCTCACACACAAAAGGAGCTTATAATTATGCTCTCTTACTCCCTATCACACTTTTCCAATACAACCATGAGTCTATTATATAGATCTCATCCAAACAATAATTAGACATCTAATTACAATAATTAGATCCGCAGCTCTCAGTCTAAAAATAGATCTCTTCATGCAAACACTTGGTTCGTTAGCTAACTGCCTATAACAAGCGCAGTCTGAACCACACAGGCGACCGACGTCGGTCCCTATCTGCCTGGAGGTGACCGACGTCGGCCGATATATGACGGACGTCGGTTGCTTCTCAATGCTATCCTACCGACGTCGGCTGATCAGACCGACCCCAACTTCTCTGCAACTCAGCAACCTTCAGCAACCTCCTCTCCTGTTTGAATCAGTGAAGCTTTTAGCTCCACAATCCTAACAATCTCCCACTTGGAGATAAATAGCTGCACTGTACCTATACCTATACTCTGTCTAATCTATTTCCTAGTTTGTATCCCTCTTCAAGCTCCCACCCGAAGACAACCCACCACACATCCCGTGGTGTACCACCTGTCATCCGAGTACCCTGCCACATCCGAACCTACAACACCTGTAGTGAAGTCCTGACCCTGCATAGCAACACCTGCCGCCGGTCCCTCTAAGAAATCTGAGAACCCAATTCCCCAAATTGGCTCCTAACTCTGACAACTCCCACTGCATGGGAATCCTTAGGTCTATACCAGACCTCATGTGATTTTGGACACTGTACCTGTCCAGCCCTTAGTGTGCTTTGGTTCTGCATCCCGAACCTCGCCAACACCTGATTCACATCAGCTCCCACTCGAGACAAAATCAACCTGTGATCTCCATGCCTCCCATGTCAAAGAATTCCACTGCTCCAAACTCCTCATGACATGACACTGAACTAATCTTACCCTTAGCTCAGCAAAACCCTGTATGTACACCCCTGCTAGCTAGCATACTATCCACATACATCAACAGAATGATGTTGCAATCATCATCCCCCTGGTAAGTCAAACCATAGTAGTTACCTTACACTGACTGAAGCCATGCTTCGTCCTCCACCTGTCAAACCTGGTACCACTGTCCTACAGCTCCTCAAGACCATATGCCTGGTCTTCCGTCTCACGTATCCGTTCTCTCTATTCTTCTACTAAGGAATCCATTCATCTCTATGCTTTCGTCCAGCTGGCAAACCTACCAAAACACCCGTCTGGTTCTGCTCTAAGGAATCACATCCTCATCCATGCCAAGCTCACACCTGTTTCCTAGATCCTTCCTGCTATACAATCAGCAACAAGTATGAAGAAGAGGAACACAAATTTGAGGGCCTACTTATGCCTTCAGTCCTCTGTATGGGTGTTTGAGACTCCTTGACAGCGTGCTGTCCACCCAAAATTCGTTACAATGACCGACCTCGGTCACTCCACAGTCTGCATCCGACCGACATCGGTTCCATGCGTCTGTCCCTGACTACCGACCCTGCGGTGTCCCTTCTGCCGACGTCGGTCCTCCTGACTGACATTGGTCTTACATACTGCCGATGTCGGTCCCATGACCGACGTCGGTCTTACCCTGCCTGACATCGCCGACTTCAATCTGCACATGACCGACATCGGCACCTGTCTATTCGACGCCGGTTCTTCCTGACTGATGTCGGTACCTGTGTTCACCTATGAGTGATGACTTTTTACCTGCGAGCTTCTTTGAATCAAAACCCATGTCTAAACTGCTCTGCTCAGATGTATCCAGCCTCATCCACTGAACTCTGTCCGCCATCTCCTCCAAGAACACCAAGGCTTTCCAGTTCTTAAGCCTGTCAAATATATCTGTCTTCTGCTTAAGAACATGCATCTCCTTCCTGCTCATGTGACCAAGCCTACAAAGCCACGTCTCCGTAATAGAAGAAGAATCAGTAATATAAACAAGTAGATAAAGTATACCTATTTTCTTACCACCAGCTAATTCAAGTGCTACCGCTGTGAGAGTTCTTGTGCATCTCTCATCACCCAATCTTTCTGAAGAAATTAGCCATATCTCCAAACCTGGGACTTGCATGACCTTCATCAACACCTGTGTGTTGGCTGCCTGTAATTTCAGCTTCACTTCCCCTTTGCCAATTCTTTGGCAAGGCTTACCAGCACCTCTACTTGGGGCTGCATGGAAAGAGGCAACCGAATCTTTTATCCAAGATTCAACTTTATCCAAGAAACCTGCAAACACATCCTGTGCAACAACACCTACAATATCTGTATCTTCAGTTTCTTCATGCTGATCTACTACCAACCAACAATATTCTTTTACTTGCTCTTTCTTTCCATCGAACCGTGAGTAACCATCTATGCTTTTCAACTCCTCCATTCTTAGCTTACTTTCATCTGCCGTTGCTCTACTCCCACTCAATCAGAAACCCCTGAGAGTGCCCTGTAACCAAAACACAACCTGCTTCCTACAACCTTAGCTCTGATACCACTTGTCAGGAATCTAGAACAACAAACATGCTCTGATACCACTTGTCAGGATGCAAAACCGGAAGCACACAATTTGATTACCAAATACCAAGCAACTATAATATGCAAAAATAACCAGATTCACCAAGTAACTAGAATTTAGAATAACACAGCATATGAGAGACAATACACAACTTGTATTAACACTTTATACAAAAAAATACAATAGAGAATATCCCACATCTTCTCCACCACCTTACAGAGGTTTCCCACACCTCAAGTGAACAGTAAATCTTCTCCCCAAAGCTCTCCCTCTCACAGGTCCCAACACCCAACTCAAATACAGAGTTGGTGTTCACCTCCCGTGCTCCACGCACAACACAAGTGCTCCACGCACTCCACAAGCACTCCACGTGCTCCACAAGTACTCAAGGTAATTCAAGTAGATCTCCCATGAACCTGCAATAACCTGCACTTCAACAGACCATACTTATGGAAGGAACTCCCTTGCCTTCCTCTTGCTCTATTCGAGTACACACCTGTACTCCAAGTAGATCCTGCCTGATACTATTCCCTATTGTGTTGCTGTCTATATGACCTTACACACCTGCAAATCAAACAACGATTTTGCTCACCTGTGAACCTCGACCTTGCACACACATACACCTATAGATCAACGATCTTACTTACCATGTAGATCTCCTATATAGGCCATGCAACTGTGACCAAGATCCTACACTCCAGAAGAACCCAGCTGGCTCTCCAATCCAGCACCAACACACCTGTTACTGAGGCACTAGGAGGAACGCACCATTGCTCTACCTCACACATAGAAGGAGCTTATAATTATGCTCTCTTACTCCCTAGCACACTTTTCCAATACAACCATGAGTCTATTATATAGATCTCATCCAAACAATAATTAGACATCTAATTACAATAATTAGATCCGTAGCTCTCAGTCTAAAAATAGATCTCTTCATGCAAACACTTGGTTCGTTAGCTAACTGCCCGTAACAAGCGCAGTCCGAACCACACAGGCGACCGACGTCGGTCCCTGTCTGCCTAGAGGTGACCGATGTCGGCCGATATATGACCGACGTCGGTTGCTTCTCAATGCTATCCTGTCGATGTCGGCTGATCAGACCGACCCCAACTTCTCTGCAACTCAGCAACCTTCAGCAACCTCCTCTCCTGTTTGCATCAGTGAAGCTTTTAGCTCCACAATCCTAACAGGTGAAGCCCTATTGCAATGAATATCTTTTATTAAAGGTTTTAGGTCATTTTTAATTAAACCATTTATTGGTTTGCTATTTCCATTTAGACTATAATCTGATTGAAATGTTTGGGGATCATAAGAGGTTGTGAGACCTAATGATGATCCCCAAAATCTCTTATATCAAAAATTGACATTCCCATCATATGTTATTTGAATGCTCATTCTAGATAGGTATGATGTATTTGGTAATGTTATCTACATGTTGTTTATCTCTTTACTATCTTAGATGTATGTTACTTTCAACTAGCCTGGCTAGTGGTTGTGGATATGATTACCTCCAATATATTTCACATTAGTTACATTTGACTCTTGGCATGCTAACCATGTGCATGGTTAGGTACCCTTAAGAATTAAGAAGTTCAAGCTCATGCTATTGATTATGATGTAATTGTTGGAGTTTACATATAGTTATGAATTCACTCTTGGATGTACTTATATTTTATCTTGGGTTTTTAATTAGATATTCCTTACTAATGTTATAGTTTTAAACCATACCATTTGTATTGCTTACTCTTTAGTATGTTATTCCATTACCATTCATTCTTTAAACTATAACCTCTAATTCATTGACTCGCTTAACATAGTAATATTTCATTATGGCATTTGATGGAGCTTCATTATGTTCACTTGATATATATTGTCATGATAATTGAGACAAAGAATTATATAAGGAAAAATAGACTAACTATTATGGTGATTAGGCATACTTGAGTAATAAGATTTGGATTGATAATTGATTATCAATTACAAAGGACATGATAGTAAGTTTCTTTTTTATTTCATCATGGATCATATGGTATTGATGTTGGGACTTTCATAGTGGCATATATTCATTTCATAATATTATAAAATTGTTATATATTCACTTTATTTGAATCATTCTAGTAATGAATGGTATATAACTTGTGTATGTAATGAGGTTGCTTAATTTGGGTGTCTTAACATGCTTAAGTATATTGACTAAGAGCTTCAATCAGTTGGAATCTTAAATTTGATAGAATTTAATATGAGCTATATAGGTACTACTTATGGATACAAATGCATGAATTCATTTCCTTTCTATACATGTTGGAATTAGGATTGAACCAAACTAAAAATATAGAACTAATTATTATAATTTTCAATTTATGCATGGAGTATAAAGGCTCCTTACAAATTCTAAGTTGTATGTGGAAAATGAGATGTTGTACATTATAATTTTGACAACAAATTGCTAGTTATGGATAGAAAAGGTGAATCTTAGATGCCTTAAAATGTGAGGTAAATAGAATGTTATTGATACTTTTCCTTGATAATATGTTGATATAAAAGAAGTGACTAAAATTGTATTTGTAGATATCATTTTCATATGATGGATATAAATATTAACTTCCCCTCATATTGGGAAGATTTTCTCATTGATAGGTAATGTCATGGATATGAGGCTGATATGTGTGTACACTTTGGTATTGGTAGGCCTCGATAAACTAGTTTATTTGAAACCATTACATGATTGAATGAGATATTTATATTGGGTATAGGAGGAACATTTTACTCCTTCTCATTGACATGACCTAGTAATGTGTTGCATGAAGTGAGTTGATTTACCGAAGAATTACTTAGGTAGAATATGAGACTAGTGTTATAAAAATTAATCATGCACACTAAATTCTTAATTATAAAATTAGATAAAATGATAATGTGTGTCTTCAAATTGATTAGGCAAATATGTTTTCCCCACCTTAAACATCCATTGATAAGATAATAAATGTTAAATATTTTATACATAAATACATACATACATCTATACATACATACATATATGTGTAGGATACCAAGTAATTGAGGTGTATTAATTCCTCTTATGATCATTGTTAGTCTATTGTATTGGCTACTATTATTTGTGCTAAAGGATGAAGTAAGCCATGATGGTAACTTTGCTCATATATTGGGACTATGATAAGCTTGATTACAAATTGATTAAAATAATTATATAATTTATGTTATTCATATTTTATGATATTGAGCCTTAGCATAACCGACATGCACTCTTGTAGATAATGGTTGATACACATGTTTTGGATTATAGCAAATTATGATTGATTGCTAGTAGGGACAATGTCCAATTAGGTACCATGTCATGCCTCGTTATGATCATTACTAACTCAAAAAGTTCAAGATTAACCTTTTTGATTATGCATATGTGGGTACGCTAAGTGTGTATCACTTGTATTAGCAAGTGAGGTTTGGGTCCATTATGCATCTATTGTGTACTCTAATATACAACTCAAAAATAATTGGGGTTATTTCATCTAGTATCAGAGCCATGTTTCTTCTCTAAGAAGCTTTGGGATTAGTAGAGTTATTAATTGATGACCATTTAGTTCTTTCAATTAGGTGGAATTGTGAAAAATTGTTTAAGATACATAGCCTTTAGGATGGATGTTTAGGTGTTGTGTTGTTTTTATTTCTTATTATGGTAAAGTTTAGCACATTGCTTAGAAGTTGTTCTAAAGAATCTATTTTTCTCTCATGTTAGTGATTATCACCCCCCTAACCTTGGTTAGAGTCAACCCTTCCAAAATCCAATTGGGTTAGGGAAAGTCTCACCTATTAATCATTGATTTATATTATCAAGTCAAAGGGAGATAGGTGATATAGGCTTCTCTCTTAGAAGTAGGTAAATGATGCTCAAGTATATGTTGTCAGATTGTATGGGTGATCCTTCCTTAGATGCTTGAAACATTATGACCTAGGGAAGACTGAGCGTTTAACTTAATCTTAGAGGGCATGATAGGGTATGAAAAGGATTGAATATCTTTAATAAGTTAGTAAAGTTAAGCTTTCATATCTTGAAAAGGACTGCTTTAAACTATTATTAATCTACAAACTTACATTGGTATGCTAGTTAGAGTCCATACTATGGATGGTTTTTAGTGGAGTGGACACATCTCCATGGTGTGAGTTGCTTGTAGATAGAAAGGATAACCTATCTCTTTGTTTTATATCTATGACAAGTTATTTATGCATAAGCTTCTTGTAATGGCATTACATAATAACTTTGGTAAGCAATCATAGTTATAGTTTGGCCTATGAGTCACTTTAAATGATTGGGGTAACTTTACAACCTTTTTATTGAGATAAAAATGCCTAGGAGGCATTAGGTCATCCTATGTATTGGACCTTTTAGTAAATTAGGGAAGTTTTAGTTCTTTATGTTATTACCCAGTTGGTTGATTTCATCTATTATGCACCCTTAAATTTAGGCAAACATATGTAGAGCTTAAAACTTATGCATTTTAGCTAAGGTAAGCTTAGTTTTGGTTAGCCTTTGTTGGGTTAATTGGATGAAGTAACTAGCTTTGTAACTCTAAGAAGGGGCGAAGCTAACTAGTTTTGGCATGTTTATTGCAATCATATATCAGTTTCATGTCTATGACATATATTTTAATTATGGATATGATTGATTTCATCTATATGATGATTGATATTGATTTCATCTATATGTTGATTGATTTTGACTACGTTATATACCCATGGGGATGTCTATTTAGAATTGACTTATTTTTGATACCTATAAGGATGTCTATTGAGACATTGGATATGTCCTACATCCATGGGGATGTGTGTTGCAAGTTTTGATTGAACTTGATGATTGTGTGGAACTGTGATTTCAAAACTAGTGATATGGTACCCTCCTTGAGCCTTGGATAAGATCACCCTTTCTTAAATTGATGTTGTATTAAAACAAGCATCTCCCTTTGACCCTTGACATGTTGAATTTATTCAATCAATTAAATCATGATATAAGATTACTGTTAGAATTATAAGATAATGTCTTGGAGTCCATTGATTTTTGCATGAAAATGCTATCTAATGAGGTTGAGGTATGATGTCTTGGGAGGACCAAGGGTGTAGCTCAAGCCTAGAGGGCCTAATGGGGTGAGTGTGATTGACTTACATGAATAAGTTAAGATTTTGGGATTTGATTATATGATACCATTGATGGCTATATAATGACTTTATACATGACATTTAAACATCAGGTGGATTAATGTGATTTCATGGACCCTTTTTTTCACATACCTATTGTCTAACCATTATAATGTGGAAAAAATAGCTTGACATAGTTATTTATACCTGATTGTATAGCCTTTGTGTCTAACCATTATAATGTGGAAAAAACACCTTGGCATAGTTACCTATAACTGATTATAAATTTATTTAATGTTGCTCTTTCATTCATGTACATTATTATATGTTTATTTTATAAACCTTGTAAAGTGTGGAAATGATTTAACCTATGAGATGTACATGTGGTTAACCACATGAAATTTGTGAATATTTTTCTATCTATTTCATTATTTAGATGATCTTTTTGTGTTATATATTTGATTATTGTGTTGTTAAACTATAATTGTGAGTTAAGTCACTTTTGTATCATGAATTTGTTTTGTAATCTAAATCTCTCATTAAGCTACCAAGGTATAGTGTTGCAATGTATGTTATTATCTTGCATTTTTCTTATAGCTATGAACATTGATGGAAGTATGAGGTTGAGAGTAAAGAGACATTATTTTCATAATGGATAGACTAGGTACAGGATAAGGAGTAAAGTCTTTTGTAGGCTGAAAATACACTCCACCCCTTTATATGAGGCATCCATCTGATTTATTCATAGTGTGCACCATGAGAGCCACATATTGCCTATGGGACCCTCATGTATAATGGTTAGCTTATGGTTTAGTGATCTTTAACCACCATTTAGAGGTTGTTTAAAAACAACGTATGTGCAATAACCTCCTGTAAGCCTTGTGAAGAACCATTTGGTCCTATATTGTGGATGAGTATGAAGATCAACAAAGGGCACTTAAATGCATGAATGTGTTGGCATGTGTATGTACACATGCTTTGATTGAGGTATTACCTTACAATACCTATTATAGATATATATTCTTGTATGAATATATTTCTATATTATTTTATGCATAACTAGATAGTATGCTAGTTTTGTATTTGGAATGAATACTATAAGTCCTAATCAAATAATTTAGTCATTTTGGGCACCCATCTTTAATTTTATTTCTATTTAATACCCTGAGGTAAGTGTAGTATGATGGTGGAACTATGATTCCTATAACCATCATGTAAGCTCACAAAGTGTTTGGTGAACATGTGGTAAACCTTTAAGGTAACATGTATGGCTTGGGTTGGCTTCTCCTGTTGTTCACCATAGATAGTGTGGGATGCTACACTATCCTTTGAATTGTATTTTATTTGATTGGGAAGTAACCATTCAAATGGGCTAC
>JARHVA010005759.1:785000-790000 GCA_037957365.1 Torreya grandis
TATTTTTTTGGTTCTTGCATATTTTGAGATCAGGTTTCCCTACCAATGTGATTGCACAACATGATTCACACTAGTGAAATAAATTTTAGAAATATTTTGGGTGTGGTATATTTTTAGTTGGGTTTCTCATACCAATGTGGCATAATTTATAACATTGGGACAAATTTAATAAATATTTGGTGTGTTGCATATTTTGAGTTGTGTTTCCCATACCAATTCCATTGCATGGCACAATTTGCAACATTAGGACAAATTTTAGAAATATTTGGGATATTGCATATTTTGAGTCAAGTTTCCCATACTAGTTTCATTATGCAATATAATTTACAACACATGGACAAATTTGATAAATATTTTGGGTGTTTCATATTTTGAGTTAGGTTTCCCATACTAATTTCATTGTATGATGTATTTTGTAATAGTAGAAAAAAATTTATAAATATTTGGGTTGTTGGATATTTTGAGTTGAGTTTCTTCTAATAATATCATTATGTAGTGTAATTTTCTACATTGGGGAAATATCATATTTATTTTGGATATTGCATATTTTGAGTTAGTTTTCCCATATCAATGTTATTATGAGGCACAATTTACAACATTAGGAAAAAATTTGAAAATATTTTTGGTGTTTCATATTTTGAGTCAAGTTTCTCATTACAATATCATTGTGTGACATAATTCACAACATTTAAAAATATATATATGTATATATATATATATATATATATATATATATATATATATATATATATATATTTGGGGTGTTACATATTTTGAGTTAGGTTTCCCATACAAATGTCATTATGTAACACAATTTATAACATTAGGAATTTTTTTGTAACTATATGGGGTGTTGCATATTTTTATTCAAGTTTCCCATATCAAGTACCAATGTCATTACATGAGGTAATTCACAAAACTAGAAAAAATATCATAAATATCTATGGTGTTGCATATTTTGAGTCAGAGTTCCCATACCAATGTCATTACATGATGTAATTCATAAAATAAGGACAAATTTCTTTAATATTCAAGGTGTTCCAAATTTTTAGTCAAGTTTGTCAAAAAAATATCATTACACAGTACAATTTGAAATAATGGGACACATTTTATAAATATTTGTGGTGTTGCATGTTTTGAGTTAGGTTTCCCATACCAATGTCATTACAAATTCCAATTCACTAGAAATATTTAAGGTGTTGCATATTTTGAAACAAGTTTTCCATACTGACATAATTATGTGGCCCAAGATGCAGCACTAGTAGAAATTTTAAAAATATTTATGGTGTTGCATATTTTGAGTTGGACTTACCATACCAATGTAATTACATGACACAATTCACAACATTGGGAGAAATTTTAGAAATAATTTTTTTATCATATTTCTAAGTGGGTATCCCATACAAATGTCATTAGATGAAACAATTTGTAACACTAAGACAAATTTTAAAAAGATTTAGTGTGTTTAATATTTTGAGTTATGTTTCCCATACCAAATTCAATATATGAAGTAGTTCCAAACACTAAGACAAATTTAGAAACATTTTGGGTGTTATATATTTTGAGTTGGAATTCCCATAAAAATTTCATTGCACTGCATGATTCTTAACACTAATAATTTTTTTAGAAGTATTTTGGGTATTTCATATTTTTAGTTAGATTTATCACAATAATGTCATTGTGTAATGAAATTCACAACATTGGGACAAATATGTAAAATATTTGGGGTTTTGTATATTTTTAGTCAAGTTTCCCATATAAATGTCCTTACACTATGTGCTTCACAATAATAGATTATTTACAAATGTATGGGCTGTTATATATTTTGGATATTGTTTTCCATACCAGTGTCATTACACATCATAATTTATAACACTAGTTTAAATTTAATAAAATTTTTGGGTGTTACATATTTTGAGTTGGGTTTCTCATACCAATATTGTTACACATCATAATTCACAAATTAAGACAAATTTTATAAATATTTGGGGTGTTGTATATTTTGTGTCAAGTTTCCCATACCAATATCATTGCATGATATGGTTTACATAAGTGAGACACATTTCATTAATATTTGGGGTGTTGAATATTTTGAGTCAGGTTTCATGTACCAATGTTGTTGTGCAACATAATTCACAACACTAGGAAAAATAACAAAAATATTTTTGATGCTACATATTTTGATTTGGGTTTCTTTTACCAAGATAGTTTCACAACACAAGGATAAGTTTTTAAAAACTTTGGTTTATTTCATATTTTCATTTAGGTTTCCTATACCAATGTCATTGTGCAGCACAATTCCTAACACTAAGACAAATATTGAAAACATTTAGGGTGTTTCATATTTTGAGCTATCCCATACTAATGTCCTTGAATAGTGAAATTAAAAACACTAGGAAAAATTTATAAAATATTTAGGTTTTTTCATATTTTGAGTCATGTTTCCCAAACCAATGTTGTTTCATGGCAAAATTCACAACACTAGCAATTTTTTTTAAATTTAGTTGTATATTTTGAGTTAGTTTTCCCATACCAATGTTGTTATGTAATGAAATCCAAAACACTGGGATAAATTTTAAAAATATTTTGGGTTTTACATATATTGCGTTAGGTTTCCTCTAACAATTTCATTGCATGGTGTAATTTTTAACACTAGGAAAAAATTTAGAATGACTTGGGGTGTTATATATTTTGAGTTAGTTTTCCCATACCATTGTTATTACAATACATAGTTCATAACATTGAGATAAATTATATAAATATTTGAGGTGTTATATATTTTGAGTTGGTTTTTACATCCTAATTTCATTACCCTACATGGTTTAAAACACTAGGACAATTTTTATAAATATTTGGGGTGTGGCATATTTTTAGTCAATTTTCCTATACCAATGTGGTTGCATAATGCAGTTCATAAAAGTTGGAAAAATTTATAAAATATTTTGGGTGTCACATATTTTGAATTAGTTTTCCCATACCAATGTCATTTCATATTATAATTCACAACACTAGGACAAACTTCAAAAATATTTTAGGTGTTGTATATTTTAATTTGGGTTTCCCTTACCACTGTCTTTGCATGGTGAAATTCAAAACATTGGGACATATTTGAGAAAAATTAAAGGTGTTACATATTTTTAGTTAGGTTTCATGATCCAATGTCCTATCAAGTTGTAATTCATAAAATTAGTATGAATTCTAGAACTATTTGTCGTGTTGGATATTTAAAGTTAGGTTTCTCATACCAATGTCATTGCATCACACAATTCACAATATTGGGATAATTTTTATAAATATTTTTGGTGTTTTATATTTTGAGTCATGTTTTTTTTTAATGATGTGGTGTAATTTATAATACTATGAAAATTTTTGGAAATTTTTTGGTTTTTTCATATTCTAGTCAAGTTTCCCATACCAATATGTTTCATGGTGAAATAAAAAATACTAATACAAAGTTTAAAAATATTTGGTGTGTGTAGTTTGATTTAGTTTTGTCAAACTAATATTGTTGCATAGTGAAATTTACAACATTGGGATGAAATTTATAAATATTATGGGTGTTATATATTTTGATTGAAGTTTCCCATGTTAGTGTCATTTCACTATGCAATTCACAACATGAGGAGATTTTTTTTAATATTTGTGGTGTTGCATATTTTAAGTTTTGTTTTCTATATCAATGTGGCATAACTAACAATGTTAGGACAAATTTTGGTAATATTTGGGGTGTTACATATTTTGAGTTTGTTTTCTTATAACAATTTCATTGGGTGATTCATTTGTAACATTAGGAAAAAATTTAAAAATATTTGGGGTGTTGCACATTTATAGTGGGGTTTCTTCTACCAATATGGCACAATTTGTAATACTAGGAAAAATTTGGGGTGTTGCATATTTTGACTCAATTTTCCCATACTAATGTATTGTACAATACAATTCACAACACTAGGAAAAATGTCAAAAATATTTTGGGTATTGCATACTTTGAGTAGAGTTTCCCAAACCAATGTCATTACACAATATAATTTTCAACACTTACAAAATTTTTGGAATATTTAGGGTTTTACATATTTTTAATTAGGTTTCTCATTCTAATTCCATTACATAGTGCAATTCACAACATTGGAACACATTTAATAAATAGTTAGGGTGTTGCATAATTTTAGTTTGGTTTCCCATATTAATGTCATTACATGATAAAATTCACAACATTAGGACAATTTTTATAAATATTTCAGGTGTTCCATATTTTTAGTTGGGTTTATCATAATTCTTTTTGTGCATCATAATTTATAACATGGAGAAATTTTTGAAAAATATTAGTGGAATTGCATAGTTTAAGTCAATTTTTGTATATCAACATCATTCTGTGACATAATTCACAATACTAATATAAATTTAATAACTATTTTAGGTGTTGCGTATTATGAGTTGGGTTTCCCATACCAATATTTTTGTGTGAAAAAATTCAAATCACTAAGAAATGTTTTATAAATATTTTAGGTATTACATATATTGAGTTGAGTTTCCCATGCCAATGTCATTGCATAGCATAATTTGAAATATTGGGATAAATTTTATAAATATATTAGGTTTTTCTTATTTTGAGTTATGTTTCCTATACTAACATACTAATGTTGTTTCATGATTTAATTCTCAGCACTGGGATAACTTTCAAAAATATTTGTGATATTGCATATTTTGAGTCTTATTTCCCATACTAATGTCATTATGTGGTGTAATTCACAACACTGAGATGAGTTCTGTAAATATTTGGGGTTATTCATATTTTGAGGCAAGATTATAGTAGTAATATCATTATGTACTATAATTATCCACACTGGGAAAAAATTAAAAAATATTAGTTGTTTCGCATATTTTGATTTAGGATTCCTATGATAATGTCATTGCGTGGGGGAATTCACAACACAAGGAAAAAAATTTAAAAAAAAAGGTATTACATATTTTGATACATGTTTTCCATATTGAAATTATTACAA
>JARHVA010005759.1:795000-822500 GCA_037957365.1 Torreya grandis
TAGGTCAATATAAGCTTAAACATTCTATCCTAATAAGATAAACAATTCAATAATTCATTCTATATTAATAAAAATTGATCTAGAGGTTTCCCAATAAATATTAAACCTATTTAATAAAAAACCCTACAACTAAACTAGAATCTATATACCACTCACATATAAACATAATGACTAGATATATAACCAACTCTATCTCAAAACAAGTATCATCTAAGCCCTTAATAAAGATATTTTCAACCCAAATAATTCTGATTTTTTTGTCTCTTAATCACCTTATTAACAACATATTTGTACAACAAAATGAAATTCAACCATTAAAATATTTAATTAGAGTAAATAAATCTTTAATCCATCACATATTACTTGCTATGCATTGTTTTCATCTATATATTATCACCTAGTGCCTTTATAGATATAAGTAAAACTTATAAGGTGAAAGAAAATTCATTAGATTAAGTTTCCTCAAATCATATATTGTAATTAGCTAAAAAAACACAAAACTCATAATGTTATATCCATATGCAAGACATTTCATCCATTTATGTCAAATGATATGTTCACTTAGAGACATTAGAGTATACTATAGTCATTAAACATGGATGAAAATGCACTAACTTAGAACCAATGTGAAACTACAACCATGTTGATTAATCATCAAAGAAACACATTCTAATCACTATATATAGATATGCATCTTAAGATTTTAGTTTTAAAATATCAAGGATGGTTGGAAATGTAAAAAACTCCCTTGTAGTTTAAAACTATTGCCATGTACCTATCCGAACAATTATCAAAATTATATTCCCACTATCATATGAATCAATGGGTCATAAATAATCAATTTAGATAATCAATCATGGCTACAAATACATAAACCATATATCCCATTGTGCAACTTCAGCCAACCTATTAATCTCAACAATTATAAAAATTGAATTCCATTTACTATGTGTATTATGAGTCATCAAGAGTCAATTTTAGAAACTCAAATATGGCTAAAAAACACATTTATACTTTGATGTATACTCAAACTAATTTTATAGCCAACTACTAATCAATGAAAAATGTTTAGAAGAATAAGAAACAAGAATATAGTAAAATCATTGAGTTCAACTCTATCAAATGAATGTTCAATGTATAACAATAAACTTAGATTAATTTTCCCATATTGTCAAGTATCCTAAAAACATTATTTATGAAAATCAAATATCCCACATGAAAGAGTATATTACAAGCATAGATTCAAATATAGCTTGATTATTAAACTAGTAATGGTAACCAAGGAATAAAATGCATCTTGAAATATTGTAAAGTAAACTTCATATACAAAAAATTTAACATAAATCTGGTTATGGTATGTACATTTTTAATTAGATAAATATAATAATAAAAATCCCTAGATTAATAATTTAAAATTATTATTAATATACATAACCTTGTTTTCTAATGAAAATAAAACATGCTAGAATTAAAGAGAAATCCAACATAATAAAACAAAATGGAATAGTTTAACACCAAATAAAAATTTACTATAAGCATAATAAGGGTTATAATAAAATAATACCATCTTCATTTATATATGAAAAATTCTTCAAAAGAAAATGTACAAGACTAACTACCTCAATCATGCAAGCATAATATTTATAAGACATGTCTATTGACAAAGGGATACATAATCAAAGTAAAAGACTAAAAACTATACATTTACATGCATAGTAGTGCAATTCAAAGGCTTATAAAATCATAAATACCAACCAATATTTTGTCCATCACACATAAAAAAACACCATTTTTACACATACATGGAAGTGGACATTGGGGAGGATTTAGTGGGTGAAAAAAAATTAACATATAACCCTACTTTTTTTTTCAAACACAAATCAACATAAAAATAACACATGGTTACCTATGTTGGATGCATAAAGTATAAATTAGATATTATTCAATTTATCTCACCGTAAGTCATGAATGGGATTTCCTATGCACATCCAGGTATGCCTTTGAGTGTACATGCCTAAATAGGAAGGCAATATACCATTTTCCCTAAGTTCTTCATCACTAGAAATATCACCTCCCTCCTTTCTACCACTATGCCATTGTATAAAATGGTGATTTTAAATTATTAAAACCCTATGATATAGCATATTTATAACTAGAAGCAAAAAATGACCATGTTTAATAGTAAATTTATCTTTTTCTTACAAAATTAATAGTTCCCCAATTGCACCATGCTTTTCCAATTCTTTGACTATTTTATGTAATTAAATAATAGTGTCAATTTTAATATCTAAAAACATAGTGATGGTGTTTCCACATAGTGCCTAGGATACCAAATGTCATCACTATGTCTCAAAAAATGTGCCAAGGTAATGTACACTTTTTTATTTTTGAAAGGTCATAACTCATAAAGTTAATATGATCATGGCTTAAGGTCTATATACATGCCTATAAAATAGTTATAAACTTTTCCAAGATTTAATCTCCCAAAAAGATTATTTTAATATATAATTAATCCTAAAATTACTTTATCCAAAATTATATGATTGATGTTATACTAAACCAAGGTAAAATTGGCCCAAGCCAATGATGACCTTCCAATACCCTAGGCTAGCATAACAATTATGTCTCAAACATAGTTAAAGGTGAAAAATATAATCACATAAATGGATCCATGAGACTTCATAATAAATGAATTAAATCAAGGTTATGCCTTTTACAAGCTTAAGTAATAAGTTTTCAACCAAAAAAGGCAGAATTAAATTTACCTTAATGATGGCTTGAACAATAACTAGACTTATAAATTGTTGACAACAAAGCTTATCATGAGTCAAACAAATTCATCTACATAGTTTAACTCATGAAAATTACAACATATAGGATGAGGTATTACATTCCTCCCCTCTTATAAAGTCTTCATCTTTGATGTAAAAATATAAAATTAAAATAGAAATAGTATGTGTAATGCATGTATATGCATCCAAAAGTACACATATACATGTGTATAGCCAATACAAATTTTTACATTAAAAATAAATCATAAAACAAAATACAATAGTAATATCAATTATATATATTAACCCAAAACATCATATTATCATATAACTTTTTCAACTATATGAAAATTAGGGTATTAATAATACCATTCATCCTTGATTACTAGACAATAAAGCCAAACATTACACTAATATAGTCATATTTTATAACAACTAATTAGATCATTATCAAATATAAAATAGCAGAGAAATCAATGTGCTAAGAAACTGACCTACTTAGATCTTCGAGAAAGTTCCTCCTTAGACCTTCTAAACAATAAATTCTCCTTAGACCTTGTAATCAAATGCTCCTTAGGCCTCTAAAATAATTATACTTAGACCCCCCATCAAGATATCATCATAAAACCACCATGTATAGTGACTAGGAAGGATGGCATCATGAACTTGTCTGATAGGTTACTATCATGACCCAATAACCATTTTCTCATCCAATTATCCTCCCCCATAATATGTACACTACACCACATTATGAACATATAAATAAACCACCATTACACAACATAACTAATTAAAATATATGTAATGATATATAGAACTAAACACCAAGTGGCCATTAACTAAAATTATAGGTACATGTTGGTTTCATAAAATAACCAATATGTAAGTCAAATGAAACTAAATTTAAAATAAAAAGTAGGAAAAAAATAAAACATTCTCATAAAATTTCACATCATAGAATTATGTCACTAAGGAATTCACTCAAGGGGAGAAGGATTAAAAAACATAAATTACCTCCCATAGTTAAGTACAACATGATCACTCTCCTTTGACCTCTTGAATGGTTTCACAAGGCTACATCAGAGAAATTCACAAGGATTTTTTTCACACAACCACAAAAGGGGTGGGAAAAAGTACACAACACTCAAAGTGTGGTTATTATTTACAAATATCCCATGGTGCTCATGACACTCATGGTTCATACACTAGAATATCCATATGAATACCTCAGTCAAAGGGGATAAGTCTATTTTTATCCCATGAGGAGTTCCACTTACTAAGATATAACCTCACATTGGTCATTATGAGTAAGGTTCTACTCAAGCCTCAAACCCCCACACATAAAATAATGCTCACACATTAGAGCAGTGATGCAGGGAATGCAACACCATACTAAAATGCATCATGGTAGTTTACAAACACCATTGATTTATGTCAAGGTGAAATTTACATTACACTAGTTTACACAAATAGTTTAATATCACATTTTCATTCACAAGTATCAAAGGCTAAACAACACATGGTCACACTTATTCCATGACTTATACTAGAAAAACTATACATGACACAATAATTATGATAAAATATTAAAAATCTTAGGCTAACATGGTATGATACAGTCACACTTGATGAATGGGTTTACACGTAGAAAAATGATTTCACATATATAAGGGAAAATACTTAGGTCAAGAATACATATGATTAACTTATATGTCTTTCTTAGGTTAACTTTTAATATATATAAATTCTCATCAAATCACAATATCACATTTACTTTTGAAGCATAAGGGTCCAATAATCTCATTGATCCAAATGATCCTCATATGTCATCCAAGATGACATCCATTATCCATGATTAGTGGGGTCAACAAAAAATGTCGCACATCCATCCCACTCATAACACATAGTACTCCATAAACATATTTTGATCCAATCAAGCTTAAATATTAGAACACTTAGTATTCATATTAGTTAAATAATAAGATAAATCTAATGAATTATAATCATGAAACTAACAAGCATACATTTTTTTTACATGGTGCGTTATCGACCTTAATTCCTGAATTCCCAGTGTTAAACCTAGTGACTTTGATACTAAAATGTAATGCTTGAATTTTTGAGTCAAAATTTTGAACAATTTTTTTAACACCTACTAAAAATTACTGACCTATAAAGAGTTATCTATAGTATAATATGTTCATTTAAATATAATATTTGTTGATGATGGCTCAAGCATTGATAAGTAAAATCATAGTGTAGTACTCTACAAAATTAATAACTCATTAGATCCAGACATTTATCTCTACAAAACCTCCCTAGGTCAAGATAAAAATTAAATTTTGAATAAGATACATAAATATCTACTAAACACAAACCAATAGTTAAGGCAAAAGAATCTTAATATCATAAAAGAGATTAAGGTCTTATGAATTCAATCACTTGTAATCTTGGTAATGAAAGGATCAAAATAAATCATAATAAATATTAAGTTCTATCATATCAATGATAAATATTATCTTAGTGATTGACTTCATGAGTCTTTAAACATATAATTTCATAAATTTATTATACATAAATTTATCAACCTTCAAATGTTAGCTCATAAAAAAAATCAATGTCACTACAGGGTATACAATAAATCACCAAATTACCTATTAAACATGATATCATGAAAGTTAATAAATAATCATTTGCTTTATATGGATGAGACAAAATTTTGGTTTTAAAAAATAAGCATTATGATTTTATAGTAATAAAAGAGTAAACTAACTAACCTCAAATCTAGAGACATACCAAATGGAAACTTATGTTTTATCAAGTACAACATTAACTCCCAGCCCTTAACCCAATAACCCAATAGTTTAAGTGTGATTACACTACTTATATACATGAGTAATTACCTACACATATAATTACTTAATCAAATGAATAACCTACCTTATGATTAACTTTCATTTCCTCAATAAATAAATAACTAATGCACTTCATCTGAGATTGATTATTATTAATTATTGACTTGATATTATTCAAATGAGTGCATGGGTTACGCATAGGAATGCCTTATCTCTTGTTTTCTATCAATATTTATACTCATAATGATTAACATAATTTAAATTTCTTAATTAATTCAAATTTCAAACCTAAATTCTTACTCAACTTTGATTGTTAAAAGGCCTACACTAAACTAAATACCACTTCCACATGAAACTTAAGTTCAACTAATTTGTTTCTTTTATTGATAAATTCAATAAATATATAAAACTGTGCCTTAATTTATGAATACAATACATCCTCATTACATCTCTCAATATGAGACAAAGATTATGCACATTTTCATATGTTACATTTACTTTTTAAGACTAATTTAAATATTATCTGCATCCTATGGTATTAAATATCTAAAATAACTATCACTTAGAATTTATAACATATATTCATTAAGTTCATCTTTAAATTCCATGCCTTAAGATCTTATTTCAGGTATATTTAACTAAGCCAAATGAACTATTTACTTACCAACCATATACTAGTTAATGATTACTCACCTTAACATGTTATCACTTGATTTTTTATATTACCATTCTTAAATTGCAACAAATATTATTTTTTTCATTCAAATTATTTGAGAACCTATGAATCACTATATATCAAGTTCAAATTGTTGAGACTAACTATACAAGTAAATCACTCAACAAACTAAATAACCTCTTCATCTTCTTAGACAGAATACCTTATTACCACAATATCATTGTCAATGCTCTCAAAGTTTGTATAAAGTGAGGGAATCTCAAAATATAGTCCTTATTGTTTTATAGATCATAACTTTTAGGTTGAATATATTCATTATCTAATAATATGGAATCAAGATTTCAAAACCTAGATAAGACAATTCAAATAAACTCATATAGTAAGTCCATAGACATGATACCAATTAAATTTTGACCTAATACTCTTGTGATAATATATTCATGTAAGTAAAATATCTTATGCTTCTTGAAAAGATAATTCTAGCCATATATTTTATAATTTCCATACTTATGATGTCAATTATGGCATGTTCAAATCTAAGTAAGTACTCAAAGATAAATGTTTAAGGCATTATAACCTATACTTAGTCATTCATATTATATTACAATAAATGGAATAAATATAATTTTGTCACTCATGACCCATTTAAATTAAAAATACATATATAACCAAATCAAAATAATAAATATTTTAGAATAGTGCTACCAACAAGTGATAGAAAAAAATTATTAAGCATTAATATAACCATAGAGATATTCTAATTTTTATAGCTCCCCTCATGGGAAAATAAGGTGATTATGAAAATCAATTAGGATACTCCATATATGGTGGTAATTTCAAAGTCAATGAATCATGGATATGGTGAGAGTTAGCTAAGAAATCATTGAATTATTGCCTTATGTTGTAATTAAAAATATACATGCATTAAGTGCTACATAAATATCACTTCATGAACTTATGAATTTATTGGTAAGCTAATTACATTAGTTTAAATTGAATGATATAGCATGATATGATTATAATATTTTTATATTAAGATATCATATTTCATTGATGAAATAAGTGTGCAAGAACATGTCATTGCCAACAAAGGTTGAAAAACTATGCTACACATTGTTGCATCATGTGTGTTCTCATATCTAACCCAAATCTTGTATTGAACATTGTTTGATCATAATTGAATGCCATTAAACCCCTTATTATGTTTTTTCATGCCTAAATAGATGGTAATCACTACTAGGATGGTGTACCCACCTTTTGTCGATCATCTTCAATGAATGAGGATAAAGTCGACCAATGTTTAGATTGCTTATAGAAAAATTATAGACTTGTCCATTAATTTCCTCTACCTTGAGCCCTATGGATGGAGATGAATTATCTTAGAATTAACCATATGAATATATTATAGCCACCATATAACATTATAGATAGAAAATGAGATCGCCATTAAGAAGGCATAGGTTATCCAGTAGAAGTGGTTGGCTAATCTAAGGGAAGATTAGACACATGTCATATTTTGATTGGGTTTCATGAAGGAGAAATCATCTATTTGAGGAAGGTAGATCTATGGGAAAAGGGTTTTTTCTATGAATTTTGATTTATTATGATATTTTGAGTGAAAAACCTAAATGATTAAGTAAGAACAAGTAGAAAGTTGGGAGAGGGAGATCCTCTATTGGTAAAAACCTATAAAAAAGATCCATGGAAGGGCATGGATCATTTGGTAAGTATCCTATTAACTAGAATATCCTATTATTTGGATAGATTAAGTTTGTTTGATTCTTTATTGATTTATTGTGTTCAGAAGGAGAAAGTTCACTTGAATTACATATTTTTTAATTTATTTTTCCTATGGATGTGCTTAGGTCACCCCATAGTCTTTCTCACACCTAGGTGAGAGTTTAGAGTTGAGGTGTTCCTCAATGATATTTCTAGACATTAAGACTTATAATTGATTTGTTAGTAAGTTACTATTGTGGAAATTTTTTTATGTTTTAAAAGGTCATATTATTCATGATGGAAGAATTATTAGGTCTCTCATGTAGGACATGATGGTATATTGAATAAGCCATCTCATGACTACTTATAAAATTTATATCTCAATAGATATATGCATGTTTATTGCTACATGTAGGTGTTGATTATTACATTTTTTTACTTACGTAAGTAGATATGATGTTGGCAATATCTTGACTTAGTGATTCTTAGTTGTTACCTTATGAGTAGATATCTCCTTGATCCCAAGACATCTTGATTGATATTTTCCTTTGTCTAATTTTTACCATGGTGTGTACATGTTTAGACCTAGGATCCCTCCTCAGGGGTGCCTAGAGTGATCACTTGATGATGGGAAAAGGTTGGGAGGTGATCCCAACTTTAGTTGTCCAAATTTACACTTAGAGCAAAGAGGATCTCATCTTGAGTTGTAATCCACTTATGTTTTGTTTTCTTCTACAACTAGATATAAGCTAAGTATTGATTATTCTCAGCTAAAATTTTTATATTTATGATTTAATGATTTTTTGTGGGCTATGTGCAAGCCACTATATTATGTATTCACCAGCTAGATGTACTTTTTATATTTACATGAACTATATTATATTGTACTTAGTATATAGGATTAATATGTCTCCTTAAGATGGATCTTATATAGCCATGATAGATTTTGGCCAAGTTAATGGCCTTAATACATCTATCATATCTTTAGTTGAATATTTTATTGTTATTTTGTACAATACATCTTGAGTTGATTGTAATTGTATAGATTTGTAAAAACCATATGTATATATAAGAAAAATGAGTCTTATGTTCAGACATGTGATATATTTTGCCTATGATTTGTAAGATTAATTTATAATTTTTATTGCTTTTGTAATTCTAGATAGGTCATCCAATTTATAATATGGATTATGTTTAACTACTCTAGGTTGGGTTGGCCTTGTTAGCATTGATAATCTTATTTTAATCTAAATGTAAAAATATAATGCAATCTACCATATTTAAAATAAGTGGAATTAGCTATATGGTTATGGGATTGCTTTTTAGGAAACTAATCAAGATTGTTGAAATCAGCTAAGCAATAGTGCTTTCCATCATAGTTATCCCTGTCATAAATAAGGACTTATGTTATATTTGTGTTGAATATTTCTTAAAAAATTCAAAAGTAGGTTATGATTATTCATTTTTATCATTGGGAAGGAGTCTTTATGTAAAGTAATTTATATGACCTTATGCCCTTTCTAATAAAAGACTGTGAATTATGTGATTAAATCTTGTTAAGAACAATCTTTATATTTTATTTTGAACTCTCCTTTAAACATGTATGGAATTTATTCATTCAAGATTGTGTAAGGATGAGAAAAATGCAATGATTAAATTACATCATTTGATATTTGGTATAACATATAGAAATTTCATAGATTTTTTAAAGATTTGATGTTTGTGAAAGAATCCCCTTGGCCTTAGTAGTGGGTTATTGCTTGTTTATACCTTTAATTAATTTAGATCATTTATAAATAATTTTAGTTATCGATATTAGTTATCTATGTTTATTACACACTTCTAATATGATTTTTAATATCTTAGAATTGGAATAGTGGAATGGGTACCTAAAATCTCCTAGAAGTCTTCCATTGGGATGATCCAATAAGTCAGCAAGCATGTTACACACAAACATAAAGGTGTCACTTGATTGAGTTTTTTTTAGATATCTTGTTAATCTACTAAGGTAATGAGAATATTATTTTAGTTTCATAATATTTATTTAGATTAAGAATTAATATATTAGTAAAATTGACTCTATAGTTTAGCCTTAGATATTTGTTGTGTTTTACCTTAAAATTTGGCTCATAGCTATACCAAGTTATTCTATGTAGACTATTAATTGTCTGGTCATAATTACCTTAGTAATTTATCTTTAATTTTGCCTTAATCTTTATCATTTAGTCTAGATACCATGTGTATGGATCTACCTTGGCCATATTTTATTTAGGGATTATCTTAGTGGCTCTCTTGTTAGTTTGAACAAGCCTTAGACTCTTTTAAGCTAAGCCTTTTTATGGCTTTTTACCTTAGCCAATTAATTATGTTGGACCTTTTGTTTGAATTTTTTCCTTAGTCATATTCATTAATTTATAGAGTGATTCATAGGAACCCACATGTCATCCTCCTACTAACCTAGGAGTGACATCAGTTTGGTTTGTAGTACGTTCAGTACTAGGCTAGTGAGATAGTGAGATATTGCCACATGGAATTATTTTAGAAACCCATGATCCTAGGTAAGGTCATACCATTTTTTATTCCTTTGTAATTTTGGGTTAATGGTATGTTACCCCTTGGAATCATCCTTCAGAGCCATAGTCGTGGGGATGGTTGTATAAAGAGCTTTGCCTCTAAGTAATCGGGTGAGCAAGATGTTTTCACATGGTAACATCCTAAAAATCCATGATCCCAGAGTTGACCATAAAGGGAAAAATGCCTCAAGGATATTGGAGGATTGGTATGTTTCCATGTGGAATCATCCGAATGACCTTCTATTCCATATATGTCCATGCAATTTGCAAAACATTTGGGTAAGTGGGTTTGTGGGATGCTACCATGTGGCATTATCTCAATGACCCAATGTCCTAGGGAGGTATGTTTAGAGTGTAAATCCTATAGGAATGTGAGTTAGTGGGATGTGGCCATGTGGATAAATCCTACTACTCCATTATTATGAAAGTGTTTATATCACGTGTCAATCTTGCAAGCCAGTGGCCTAGTAGAATGGTACCACATAGCAGAATCCCACTACTCTACATCACTAAGGATGTTGTACTAGCCTTAGGAAGTGGAAGGGTACATAGTAATATATTATCACCACATGGAACCTTTCATGGAGTAATCTAGGAGATGAAAGGTTTTAAGAGTGGCTCAAAAACCTAAAGGGAATTAAACAATGCCATATGTCCTACAAAAGTGAACATGTGGAACTTGATTGTGTAAGTAGTGGCCAAGTTCAAATTTTATAGTCGTCTTAATGTCATTTATGTCAAAATCATTTGTCATGATCTCAGGAAGAGATATAGAGTGTTAGGACAAATATATTAATACTAAGGTCCTTTTAGTTAATGACATACACCTATATGAATATTTTGGTATTTAAATGATATTATGTAATATTTTGAGTGGATTTTAGTTTTTCTTAGATTGAATGCAATTATCCTTGTTTATTAATGTGTTACTTGTTGTAATAATGTATTCCTACCTAGATTTTAGAGAAAAAAAATGGGCATGATATTTTTATTATAGCTAATACACCTTAATAAATTTTAAATTAATGATCCAAACCCACAATAAATGATTACCCCAAATGTGTATCCATATGGACTAAAGGTTATGCTATTAAACTAGAATTAGGAAAATATTACTTTATTGTCATGATTTACTGCAAAATCATCTAAATTATTAAGTTAACCAAAAAGGTAACCATGCCAAAGGAAATCTTACAAATAATAAATCATTTTTTCACGTAATATTAGCTAATAATTTGTATTTGACATCAAAATTTAGCACCTACACCAAGGATGACAACATGGTGGGTCAACATAAGCTAGAATGTTCCATCCCAATAAGATAAGGAAATAAATAATTCATTACATAAAAAGAAAATCAAATTCAAAGGTTTATTAACAAATAAAAAACCTATTTAATAATAAAACCTAAAAATAAACTAGAATAGATACTTATCCCATATAAACATAATGATTAGATAAGTAACCAACTCAATCTCAAAACAAGAATCATTTAAATTGTTAATAAAGATATTTTGGACCCAACTCATGCCAATTTTTTTATTTCATAATAACTTTATTAACAACATATTTATATATCAAAATAAAACCTAGCCTTTCAAATATTTAATTTAAGTAAAAAAAATCTTGAATCCACCAAGTATGACATGGTATGTATATTCTTCATATATCCATAGTCACCTAGTGACTTTATGGATCCAGGAAAATCATATAAGGTGAATGATAATCCATATGATTAATTTTTCTCAAATAATATATTATACTCAGCTAAAAAGGTAAAAAAATCATAATACTAGATCCATATAGATGACATTTCAACTATCTATCTCAAATGATATGTTCACTTGTAATATTTACAAGCCAATATAGTCATTAATCATTGTTGAAAATGTACAAACTTAGAGCCAATGTGAACCTACAACCATGTTTAGTAATCATCAAAGAAACACATTTTAACAACCATATGCATGTATGCATCTTAAAATTTTAATTTTATAATCTCAAACATGGGTAGATATGTAAAAAAATCCCTTATAGTATGTAACTACATCTAGTGTAATAATCCAAACTATCAAATTACATTCCCACTATCATATATAACAATGGGTCATCAATAACCAATTTAGATAATCAATCATGGATGGAAATGCATAAGAAAACTTATCAAAATGTGTAATTAAAATGAACCTATTAATCTAAACTCTTAAAAATTGCATTCCATTTACAATGTGTGTAATGTGTCATGCCCATTTATTTTTAAAAATATTCACATGAACACATGATTACAATGAGCAACACATCAATAAACATGGGTAAAACTGAATTTAATCCAATCACAACAAGAATCCACTTGAATTCCAAAATAGTATCTTGTAACTACCAAAAGGCTGAAACAAATGTAAGCCTTTAACTCATAAGCCCACAATATTAATTTGTTCATCTCTTCACTTAATCCATTTTCCAAAATTATTTCTACATAATTAATGTTGAGATGGTCATTAAATTTTACTGGAGTCAGTGTTTACATAGTTAAGCTCCATGTGTTCACTTTAGTAGGCTATATGGCTATGTGTAATTCACTTTAGGCTCTTAGGGTGACTCTTACCACTGTCACTTCTCATATAACTTTGTGATAGGATCCACGTGGTGATAATCTACTACTAGCTACCCTACCACTCTATAAGGTTATCATGGTTTCTATGGGGCTACATAGTAGTGATATTGTGTCATATGGTAACATCCCAATATCCCATTGGTAAATAATCTTTGATCCCATTACAAATCTCCTTGGGATATTAGGTCACCAATATGATGCATGTGGTATCATCTTATGAGCCCACTTGTTTTAACACTTTATAGTCTACATGGATATCTTTATAATACTGGGTCATCAGGATGGTGCCATGTGGTAGCATATTAGTCCTCTACTAGTTCATGTACACTACTCCTTATATAGTCATGTCTAAGATCATGGGTTATCAAGATGATTCCACATGGAAACATCTACTTCTCCACTAGCCTAGAGGTAATTCTATTAATATGGCCATTGTTGAGACCATGGATAATTAGGATGATGACACATGATAACATCTCACTCATCTATTTGCATAGAGGAAAGACTCATAATATGGTCATCTCTAGGACCATATATTTTTTGGGATGGTGCCATATAGTAGCATCTACCTGTCCACTAACTTAAAGGATAAGTTCATTGTATGGCCATACCTAGGTCTGTAGGTCACCAAAATAGTGCCATGTGGAATTATACCACTTCTCTACTAGCTCAGAGGCATATGTATAGTGGACAAAGTGGTCATCAATCCTAAGTGAGAAAGGTGACAATACATGGCTCCCTCTGAACCACATAATAAAATTTGAAAAAATGACTAAAGTAAAAATGATAATGAAGGATCTTATAAAATGTCTAAGGAAAGCATTTTGAAATTAAGGCTACACAAATAATTTTCTTGTAGCTAAGGCAATGCTTCATAGGGTAACTTTTTTAATAGATAAAGTGAAATCCAAAAAGGAAGCTTGAGGAAAATGACTAAGGCAAGACATAAATTTATTCAAAAAGGAAAATGACTAAGCTAAAATCAGTAGGCAATTCAAAAAGTGGCTAAGTCAATATTAAATATAAATGACTAATGCAATTACATTTAAACAAATGAAATCCTATACAAAATAGTTTTGCAAGGCTATGGGCCAACTCTTAAGTCAAACATCGTAACATCTAAGGCTGAATTATGTAGTGAGTTTTAATGACAATGTAAACTTGAGTCTAAATCAATATTATGAGACTAAACCAATATTCTCATTGGCTTAATCTATTAATTATAATATCGATAGATAACTTAATATATCCAAATCACCTTTATGATATTTGAAACCTCTAGTTATCCTAGTATATGGCTTATAAGATTATTACATAGGCCCATTTTAATTATTCCACATTAATATTTTATCTTAGGATCCCCAGTCAACAAGTATTCCCATTTTTATATAAGATGGTCTTAATGTATGGAAAGTCTAAGGCTAATAATTTGCTCAAGTTTTAAATTTATAACTCTTCCCTAAAAATTTTATTAGTTATAATTTAATCAATACTTAGACTATATCTTATTATGTATTTATTCCTAATATCAATCACTCAATCCTTTTTTTTAAGATCCATTCATTTAAGAATAAACTTAGTTTATACTATAATTTTCAATAAAATACCTAAGGAGGTAGAAAAAATATTTCTTAAGATGATTATCAAAAAATTTGAACCAAGAAAGGCAAATTTATCATTTTATTGAAAGGGGCATGAAGGTCTAAGAGCTTTCTTAAGACAAGACTCCTTCTTAAGGGTCTGAATATAAATGGTCATAACAAGGCATGACCCAATTTACCAAATAGGTTCAATAAAAGAGTACATAAGTATATAATCATGGTAGGCATAGCCAATGCAAAAAGCATTACTGATTAACTTATTTTAACAAGCTTGATTTTTATTCCCAATAACAATCCCATAGATATTAATCTAAATTCCACTCATTCTTAAATACATTAAAATTCCATTAACTTTTTAAATTTATACTAAGAAGAGATAATTAATGCAAAAAGGTCTAACCAAATGTAGGTTAGATAAGCATAGTCCATATGATTAATGGGTTAACCTAACCATATTCACCAAAACAACACACCTTAATTCATAATCTTCCATATCATAGGAAGAATATATCACATGCCTTGACATAAGACTCAATCTTCATATGTAAATTTATATTTTATTTAAGGTAATACTATTTAAATCAAATCAATAGTCAATGAAAATCATTCACATAATATTTAATATAACGGCACCAATGTACTTATATATTAAGGACATTAACTTGGCCAAGCTCAATCATGAATGTAAAAGCTTTCACTAGGATTCGATTGTTAACGAGAAACACTCTAAAGAAGTCCTATTTATCATATACAAGAATAATACTATAAAATAGTTCTCTATAGTAATAATAAATAACTTCAATTGGATAAATATATAATACAGTATCTTGCACATAGCCCATAATCAATCATTGAAAAATAATTACAAAAGATTCAACTATGAGTAATTAATCCTTGGCTTCTAGCTAGTATAAAAAGAAATAAGGTATGAGCAATCAATAGTTAAAAACAAGATCTTCTTTACTCTAAGTGTAACTGTGGCCAACCAAAGTTGGGATCACCTCCCACCCTTTTTCCATCATCATGTAACTACTCTGGTCACCCCCAAGTAGGACTCATAAATCAAGGCATGTTCACATCATGGTGTAATTAATTAAATTAAAATAATAATCAAGATGTCTTGGGAATAAGGAGATAGTTACTCACATTGAGTTGAAAATCCAAGCATCTCTTAGTGAAGAGGTTACCAACCTCAAATCTATTTTTAACAAGAATAAGACACAAAATGGAAAAACACTAGAATCATAAGGATAAAATCTTATCAGGTGTACAACCACTAATATATATTCTATAATAAGTCATGAGAAGACATAGGCAACCTACCTTCATGTCCAACATGAGATACCTAACCCTTCCTTGATCATGAATAATATGACCTTTCAAGGTATTAAATGCCATACATAATGAAAACATAATTTACATGTAAGTATAAGTACCATAGTTAAATCCATCATGAGAAATATATCAACTCCCAACTCCCAACTAAGTGAATAACACTATGGGGTGACTTAAGCATAAAAATAAAGAAAATAAATAAAAGGAGAAAGTAAACCAAGTGGTCTTACTCCTCTTGAACATAGTATATCAATCAAGAATCAAACATAATTAATTTAGTTAATCAATAGGATATTTCAATCAATAAGATACCTACCATATGATCCAGGCCCTTCCATGGATATTTTTTTTAGGTTTATACTAGTTGACACTCTCCCTCTCCTACCTCTCCCTGTTCTAGGTCTCTTTTTGTTCTTCATTCTTTTAAGTTGGTCCCTAAAAATATCCAAAAAATCAAAATTCAAATAATAAAACCCTTGTCTAATAGATCCACCCTCCCCAAATAAGCATTATGTCCTTCTTTCAACCTAATATGAATATGACACATGTATGCTCTTGCATTCAATAAGACAACCACTTCTTCTATCCAACTCATGCCTTCTTAATGGAAAATTATTTACTAGTCCATAATGGCACATGGTGGCTCTATTAAAGTCTTATAGTTACATCTTAGATAATTCAACTCCATACAAAGGGCTTAAGGTAGAGGTAGTTAAGGGATAATACTATAATTATGTAAAAAATAAATTTAAACATTATCCTACTTTAAAATCATGTATTGAAGATGACCAGCCAAAGGTGGTTCAACCAACCTAGCAATGATTACCACCCATCTAGACATGACAAAACTAAATAAGGGGTTAAATGGCATACAAGGCATTAAACTAGGATCAATCAAGGTTTAAGATAGGGTTTGAGTTATATGTGGGATCACACATGATGTAATAATGCCTTGTGTAGTCCTTTCTACCTTGGTTGGCAATTCCTTGTTCCTACACACTTATTGCACCCATCAAATCCACTATACTAATAGTTAAATATTATAATCATAGCATGTTAGATCATTCAATTTAAACCAATGTAAATATCTTACCAAGAAATTCACAAGGTCATGAAGTGATATTCATGTATGACCTAATGCATGTATAACTTCAATAGGAACATAGGGAAATAATTAAAGTATTTCTTATATAATTCTTAACATTTGCATGAATCTCGTACCTTACAATCAATTTCACCAAGGGAGTATCATTGTTGAATTGAATAATCACCTAGTTTTCTCACAAGGTGCCTTACATTCTTCCCCGATTAAAAAGGGCATCATCCTTGATGCAAGACTACTCTATCAATACAAAAAGGTTCTTATATATCTTCCTAACTATTGTAAAATCATTCTAAGTTATCTATGTGCCATCCCAAATAAGCACACAATATAGGTTATTTGATGCATTCTTAAAGAACATTTTAACATATGGAGATCAATTACTATATGGAACTTGATGTACCATTAATTTTGTAATTTAATAGACCTTTGAGTTTATTCATAGTTTATTCAAACCTAGATCATCAATTATTTGGTAATAAGTTACTTATTATTTAATGTTAAATAAATTTACTATGTAAAGTTCATGGGAGGATAAAATGACCTTTCACCTTGTCCCACATGGAAAAGATTCGATACAGTACCATAATGAAGTTATTTTCACATACCACCATCACTCATTGTCACAACAACATTTAATAACACTCATAAAATAACTAAAGCACTTTATGACATCAAGGAAGAACCACCCTTCATTTCCAAAATTTTCTTATAAGTCTATTAATATCATTTCAACAGAACAAAAATTTCATATTACCAATCCATAAGGATGTTAGGATTAGTTTTCACATTATTTAATTTTGGGTATTTTCTAAGAGGTAAATATTAATAAGTTATTTAATTAGTATTTGTTATTAATATTTTTATAAATAATATTAAAATATTAGATAAAATATATTGTTGTTGAGATATATTATTATAACAATATATCATATATAGGTTTGTATAATCATAGAATTTTAGGTTAGATAAATTAGTGGAAATATTATAAGAATCATATTCCTACATATTTTTAATGCATCCCAAATGATTATTATTCAACTAGTATGAAATTATTATGTGATTAAAATTCTCTCCGTACACTATTCATATTTGTGTTTAGTTCTTTTAATTCACAATAGTGGTATTAAAGCATGGATTATTCTATGACTTTAATATGGAGTATTACATCATAAAGATAAAATATTTTTTGAATATTGTCCCTATAGATGTCCTTTTGATATGAGATTTTAGTGTTTATTGGGTCACTGAGTAGTTATGATTGTTGTTCTTTATCTTTTGTATGGCTTAGACATGTTTAAATTCTTGTCTTCTATTATCATTTTGATAGTCTATATTTTGGGGAGTTGACATGCTATATTTTATACCTACATCCATCTTCAATATCACTACTGCACATTTTGGATTCACAAAAAATTCAATCCATATGGATCTATCAATAGTCACCTCACATGGCCTCTCCAATAGAGTTTGACTTTAGAAAATGTCTATGTACATTTTAATTTATTGTCATATCTCATTCCCTTTGTTGATTTGGGATTAATAAATAGTCAAAATATTCATGCACTATACTAGTATTCACTCACATTAAACACACACAAAAATTTTGTTCTAGGATTCAATCCTATGCCTAACTTTCTATGTTAAATCCATGTCAAATAGAGTCAGTCATTATTCACTCCATGAAAAATCATATAAGATTAGATTTGTGGTTTATCTTGAGTGTAGATTCTCTCATGGCCATACTCATGCCTCATTCAAATCATAATTTCTAAACTATTTTGCATCATCAAATCAAGAGTGTTGATCTCCTTACACCATATACCAAGTCTTCTAGTTCACAGTCAGCTAACTTGTCAAGTGAGGAGCTTACTATGGGAATCCATGAGCTATCACATAACTTTGGAAATGAGATCTTAACTTGAACCTCAAGTCAAAGTCAATACATTGTAATAGTTTGGTTTAGATTTTAAATACTGCATCACAGTAAGCATTATTTTAGTTATATTTTGGTCAATAGTATTTTAGATTATAGCATGTCATTTTTTATAAGCTTTGAGCCTTGGTTTATTAATTAAATATTTATAAATTTATAAATCAAAATATTAAAGTATATCATTTGTGTCATATTTTATGTTGACTTAAATATATTTTATAGATAATAAGAGTCAATTTATCAATTGTAGTTTTCAGTCATTTGTCAAAATAAAAAATGAATCAAGAGTTGTTTTTTATAATCTAGTCGTCAAATATTAAAAATTTAAAAGTGTCAACAATTGTGTCATTATTTCTATCAAAAGACTTTAAAATGTTAAGTTTTATTAGAAAAATGTCAAAAGAGTCATTTTTTAAGAGTGTCATTTTTTTCAAAGAGTCAAATAAAAGGATGCATTTTCGGGTGACTCTGACATCCTATGTAGACATATTATTTAACATTATAGGGAGATTTCTCTTCAGAAAAATTATATTGCTTAACTTCATGACATCATTAGTTTAGTAAGAAGTATCCCATACTGAAAGCTAAAGGATACATGGAGGATGGAGGTCTTTTAATGACATCTCATCAATCACTAACAATGGGGCCACACCAATGATGTGGTGAAATTTTGTTTGGTGTGTTATTTTCAATTGTGTGGATTTTAGTTTATTTAGTATGGTGTGGTAGTTACATTTTTTTTATCATGTGTGAAAAATAAGAATAGTTGTACCTATTCACTTGTGATTGATATTCCCATGTAACCCCTTTTGTATATTTACATTGGAGAATGTTGATCTAAAAATCATTATATAAATCATGATGAAAGATTAGTGGTAAACATGTGAAAACCATTTTGTAAGGTTAGTGGTGAGCTTGAGAAAACCATTTTACAAGGTTAGTGGTGAACCTAAGAAAACCATTTTGTAAGGTTATTGGTGAACCTATGAAAAGCAATTTGTAAGGTCATTAGTGAACCTGGAAAACAAATTATAGATGAGTGTGAAGGAATAGATGTGCATGGAACATGCATGCAGATAAGATCATGAACACACAAAGGTGGCATGCTACAATTAGAAAATGAGATATATTATACCATGTGAAAACTTTGGGTGGAATGTTAGGATTAGTTTTCACATTGTGTAAATTTGTGTAGTTACCAAGAGGTAAATAGTAATACGTTAGTTAATTTGTATTTAGTAGTAATATTGTTATTAATAATATTATGATATTAGATATAATATATAATATATTATTATTGAGATATATTATTATTAAAATATATGGTATATAGGTTTACATAATCAAAGGATTTCAAGTGAGATAAATTAGTGGAAATATTATAAGAATCATATTTTGTATAATTGTAATGTGTCT
Organism: Torreya grandis; assembly: GCA_037957365.1. Classification (NCBI taxonomy): domain Eukaryota; kingdom Viridiplantae; phylum Streptophyta; class Pinopsida; order Cupressales; family Taxaceae; genus Torreya; species Torreya grandis. Next base: position 815,596 of record JARHVA010005759.1, read on the forward strand.
CAAAAGATTATGATTTAGATAGTATGAAATAATATAGAATAATATTATTATGTGATTAAATTCTCTCTATGCATTATTCATATTTGTGTTTGGATCTTTCAATTCACAATAAAGTATTATTCAATTCTTGATGGTAAAAATTTAAACTGAATTTCAACAACACCTTATAATTTAGAGGTGAAGGTGGTCCAATTAAAATCCATGTCTTGTTTTATTTAAGTCTATAATACCATTATTTATTCTACTCATTAAAATAGATAATGGATTAATTATAATCAACTCCTGGAGGGGTTATTTATTTTGATGTACATAATTTTGGAAAACACATTTGTCTCAATCTATTGAGACTCATAGTATCCGTGTTATATGCATGAGAGTTCATATACTCATTGAATATTCAACTTTTTCTTATGAAAGGATGATAATTTCTAATCACAATAAAATTACCTTCTTAAAATTAACTTAAACCCTTATTCATACTATTATGGGATCATATAGAATTATTAGAACATATGGGGAAATTTTGGGTTACCATAGGTAGTGCCATTTGAAACACAATGGATCTTATGAATAAGTAGATCATGGGGAAATGCTTCCTATGATTTCAATTATTCTAAAAAATAATAAAATCATGTAAATTCATCCCTTTTCAATATACCATGCCATTCATGGAAGGTTTTAAATAACCTACTATCATACTCTTTAATATCATTATGTTATTAGTATCTCAGCCTACCAGCCCAAGTATCCTATGCAACTCAATATGCAGGGGGCTCTCTATCCCAAATACCATAAATGGAACAATTCATTTGATCTATCAAGTTAATAAAATTACTCATAATTAAAATATTAGAAATAAAGTTATTATAACATAATAATCTTACTACAAGATTGGATTAATAAGAAGAGGTCTCAATCTATTGCTTTGTGTCAATGGATATGGAGATTTGAACAACATACCATTATTCCATACGTAACAGGACTTAAAAATACCTTAATTACATATATGGGAGGATGAAACAACCTTTCATTTTCCCCATCATATAAGTACTTTGATATGCTACCATCATTCAAGAATTATCTATTTTGCAATATGTGTGTGGCCCTCAAGACATCAACACATCAACTAATATAGTTGATATTAAAGGGGATATCACGACACTATTTCCCCTACCAATGAATTACAAAGAGTGAAGAGAATAATATATATGTAAGAGGATATCATGAAATGGGTCCCCATATAAATGCAATATGTAGAGTGAAGAGACACTACAATGCTATTGAGACACCTTGATGTTTAAGACCCCCATGTCTAATGGGTAAGGAAGGAAGGGAGATTTAACCTATGCAATAGAATCCCATCATGACCCACTTGGCTATTATTTTTAATCTACTTATTGTGCTTTATCCTTTCCCTAAGTGATAATTATGCACATACTAACACATGAAACTAGTACAACAAAACATCACAATCATTTAAAGAAGCATAATATGATCATGTAAGCAAAAAATTAATAAAATGAGGATAAGTAGTATCAATAAGGAAATAAAATCCAACTTAGAGTTAATCAATGAATTCCATGATAAACTTTTAACTTAAAAAATTGAAGTCAAGAAGAAAAATGATGTCGGTTTCCAAGCAATAAAATAAAACTCAAACAACTTAAAATAAGTTTGGTAAGCACATTTATTAAAAATCATATCATAATATGATTAGTATGTGACTTATGGAGTTAATAAAAGGGGATAAGTAATAATTTAAGAGGGAATTATTCTTACTATACATTACCCATAAGTCTCATTGTGGAGTTAATTAATGATAAGACCTTATCATGAAGCCAATTACTGATTTATCATGTTTAATTCATTATTATCTGAGTTCAGGTAATAACATGTAGGATGACACTACACCACTTACACTACACAAAATTATACTATTAACTTTAAAAACAATAAGTATAAGGGTGTTACACAACTGACACTACATAAAAGGATAGTATTAAATTTAATAATAATATGTAGGATGGAGTTACACCACTTCCAATACATAAAAGGATATTGTCGAGTAGGTGGTACCCTATGCCTCTATAGAGGTCATCCTTATAAATCATCTATATTAACCACCTACCAAGGTGTGATTTGGAATTGAAATAAAAACTTACCTAATTTTAAATGATAACTAATATATATTTTTTACTACAATTAGGTCCCACCTAATTTTTATGGTAAGAAAGATGTAGGCTACCATTTCAAGAGAAGGGCACCTCCATGGTTTCCCTCTTCTAATTAATGCAGACACAATGATTTACAAGTTCCCAAGATAGTTAGCATTTCCTTCTATAAAAATAAACAAGTTATAAATATTTTAAGGAATGGAGACATGAAAAATTATTCATTCAAATTTACATTAATTCTTAGTAATTCAACATGATATTTAGCTCATCTAGTATTTTATTCATCCAATCAACATTATTTAATATGAAAATGCACCTACTGATTGATTTATCACCATAATATCAAGAATGTGTAAGGCTACCTTAATCCATTTAGATGCTTCACAACTAGGAAGATAAAATCATAATCATTTATCTTTCACTCATAAATAGAAAATATTAGTATGTGTTCATGTATTTAAATAAGCTAATTAATAGCCAAAAGTTAACCAATAATTCATGAAAAAATATTTATTTACAAATTTTTTTACTTCAATATATTACAAGGACATTCAACTTACTTCATAATCAAAATATAATATTATAGTTCATCCTAGTTAGTATAATGTAATATTAATCTATTCATAGCATAAGTCATAACCATATTATAGGAATTTTACCTCATCATGGTTTCTTGAGTGGTTTTAATGTTCTAAATAGAAATAAAACATCCTCTAAAACATTCCCAAAATTCAAAAATACATAATTAATGTATCCATGGAATTTCACAAATACAAAAGAGAGGTTATTACAATATTTTCATATCCATTAGTTTAATTAACAACATCAAAGATATAGTTCTAGTATTACTAGCCAACATCAATCATATTTTTTAGTCCATCATTAATATAATAACAACATTAATAATTGCCACTATTTATGCTAATCACCATAAAATATAATTAACATGCACATTCTTATATGAAATTATAGCTATAACTTTTACATATATCTAGCACTAGGTGTTGTTTAATAATAAGGCCCATTGTTCCTTAAAAGATAATGGTTTATCACAAGCATTTCACACTTTATCCTAATATATTAGTTGAAATAATTATATAAGGGATTATAATTTATTTTCTTTCTCACAAATAATTCATAACAGGACTTAATCATCCCTTAATCCATAATTCTTTAGGAAATTTCATGAATAATGACAAATAGATCCATACCTAAAGCACATATACTGAGAAGGTAGATTCCCAGTTTATTTTCTAGAGATATGCCTCAGTATTGCATTTAGAGTCTTCATAGGTCAATATCATGTCTAATTACCATTGTTACAATAATCATGAAGGTCGTTTCAACTTTTATTTCTATGATTAGGTGTTGAAGATTTCCCAATCCAACCATCCCTTGTTTAGAGTGGTGAGGCTTATTTTTGGAACATGAAAACCTGGGGAAGCATTTCATCTAACACGTCCATCACTCATTATAGGGTCTCAAGAATTTGAATATGGATTTCAACTAGATTCATTATTTTATAATCTTAGTCACACATATCTTTAGCATTTTTCATGCCTTCTTATTATGGCATCTTCTGTACATGAACTAGATTTTTAATATCAATTATAGTAATACATAAATATAATTTACACAAATCATAATCAACTATACTTAAAAAGGTGTTGAACCCATACATAACATCCCTAGATCTCCATAAGTTTAACTCAATGCTCTAATACTAAAATATCATGCCCATTGTTTTATCAATAAGATAGGCATGAACATAGGACTACAAAGATCAAAACATCAATGAGCATGGATATAACTAAATTAAATCAAAGCACAACAATAATCCATTTGAATTACAACATAGTATCATGTAACTATTACAAGGCTCAAATAGTCATAAGACATTAATTCATAAGCCCATAGTCTTAATCTATTTGAATCCACACTCAATCCATTTGCCCAAATGATTTTTTTATAATTGACATAAATAAGGCTATCAAATTTTACTCATGCCAATTATTATGTATTTGAGATCCATATGTGCACTTTGGTAGGCTATATGGCCATCTTTTTTTTCCATTCAAGATCTTTGGGTCACTCTTTTCACATGTCATCTCCTAGGCAAATTCAAGATAAGCTTCACATGGCAATAATCCATTCATCACTAGCCTTCCACTCTATAAGGTTAATATGGTTTCTATGGGGATAAAAAGCATCAATATTATGCCATTTACCAGCATCGCACTAGCCCACTAGCCTATAGGGTTCGATATTAGTACATACCTCCCTAGGATAATGGGTCAATGGGATGATGCCATGGGGCAACATCTTATAATCCCACTTTCCCAAATGCTTTTTGAACTACACATACATCTCTAAGATAGTAGGTCAGTAGGATGGAGATGTTTGGTAACATTCAACTGATACACTAATGCAAAGGCATTGCTCCCTGTATGATCATCTCTAAGATTATGGGTTGTAAGGATGATGGCATGTGGAAATATATTACATAAAAACATCCCCAAGACCATAGATTTTTAAGATGATGCCATGTGGAAACATCCCTCTCACCCACTTTAATAGAGGCAATACTCATAATACCATAATCTTTGAGACATTGGGTTATTAGTATGGTGCTATATGGAATCATCTCACTCCTTTGCTATCCCAGAGGCCAAGTAAACTATACAAACATTCCTAGGTCTATAGGTCATTGGTATGGGGCTATGTGGTGGCATATCACTCATCTATTATCCCTTAAACATCCATACATAAGACTAAGTTTCATCACTCCTATGGGATTGGGATGATGATATGTGCCTCACTCTAAACCACACATAAAAATTCATAAGAATGACTACTCAAAATAAAGATGTGAAGTCTCCTATTAAATGGCGAAGGTAAGTGTTATGAAAGCAAGGCTACATAGATAATGTGTCAGTAGCTAAGGAAATATTAGACAAGGTAACTCATTTCCCAACTAGAATAAAATAAAGAAACAAAGCGTAAGTAAAATTTCTAAAGCAAGACATAAATTTAGATGATAAGGAAAAAGATTAATATAAACTCAATAGGCATTTCAAAAAGTGGCTTAGGCAAAATTCAAGATAAAAGACTAAGGTAATTAAATATGAACAAACAAAATCTTGGGTATAATAGTTTGGCAAGGATATGAACTAACACTTAAGGAAAACAAAGTAACATCTAAGGCAAAACTTCACAGTTAGTTTTACCAACAAGGTAAGACTAAGTCTAAATCGATATTATAAAACTAAACCAATATTCTAATTTGTTTTGTCAATTAATTATAATACTGATAAATAATTTAATAGAGATAAATCACCTTTTTGATACTTTATAACTTATTCTTATCCAAATATATGATTTATAGGATTATTATAGAGGCCCATTCTAATTATATTGCATTAAATTTTTCAACTCAAGATCACTACTCAAATATTATTCCCCTTTTTATTCAATAGTGTCTTGATTTAGAGAAAGTCTAAGGTTGATAACTTTCTCAAGGATTAAATTCAAAAATCTTCCCTAAAATATTTCTTAACCACATTGAATGAATACTCATACTATAAATCCCTATTATGTATTTAACCATAATATCAATCACTCAGTGCTTTTTCTTGAGATCCACACATTTATGAATAAGCTTAGTATGAACTATAATTTATAATACAATACTTGAGGAGACACAAATGTTGTTTTTGAATTTAATTATTAAAAATTTTGAGCCAAAAAAGGCATAAATATCATTTAAAGGAAAGGGACATGAATGTCTAATATCATTCTTAATAAATGAATTCTTCCCAAGGGTCTGAATATAAATGGTCATAACCAAACATGACCCAATTTACCAAAAATGTTCATCATAAGACTACATAATTCTTTAATCATGGTGGGGATAACTAGGCTAGAAATAAATAGTTATTATCTTATTTAAACAATCTTGATTGCTATCCCCAATAACATCCCATAGCCATTTATCTAAATTTCACTAATTCTTAGATACACTAAAACTCCATTAACTCTTTACATTTAGATTAAGAGGAGATGGTTAATGCAAAAAGAGCCAACCAAATATGCATTAGATATGCATAATACATATTTTTAATGGGTTAACCTAACTAGATTCACCAAATCAACACACCTTAAATTGTAATCTTCCAAAGCATGTGGAAAATATATCACATGCATTGACATAACACTCAATCTTCCTATGGAAATATATAGTTCATTTAAGTTAATATTATTACAAGAAACTGAAGATGCAATGACAATCATTCACAATATATTCATAAAAATGACATCAATTCACTTATATATTAAGGCCATTAACTTGCCCAATCTTAATCATCAATGTAGGCACCTTCACTAGGATTCCATTTATAATAAGAATCCATCTCAAGGAGGCCTATTAGTCCTATGTAATAATAAAACTATAAAATAATTATCTATAGTAATAATTAGTACATCTAGCTAGAGAAATACATAATATAATGGCTCACATGTATCCCATAATCAATCATTAAAACATAATTACAAAAGGCTCAGCTTAGAGTAATTAATCCTTGGCTTCTAGCCTATATAAAAAGTAGCAAAGCATGAGTATTAAATAGTTGAAAACAAGCCCTTGTTTGCTCCAAGTGAAACTTTGGTCAACTAAAGTTGGGATCACCTCACACCCATTTTCCATCATTAAGTGACTTCTCTAGGCATGCTCGA
>JARHVA010005759.1:830000-995000 GCA_037957365.1 Torreya grandis
TGCATATTTTGAGTCAGGATTCTCATACCAATGTCATTACGTAGTGTGGTTCATAACAATGGGATGAAATTTTTAAGAATTTTGGGTGTTGAATATTTTGAGTCAGGCTTCCCATACCAATGTCATTTCATGATTTAACTCACAAAACTTGGAAAAAAAATTAAAATGTTTGGGATGTTTCATATTTTTAGTTTATTTTTCAATACCTATGTCATTACATGATGCAATTCACAACACTAGGACAAACTTACAAAATATTTTGTGTTACATATTTGGATTCAAATTTCCCATCCAAATGTTGTTACATGGTACAATTCACAACACTAGGAAAAAATTATAAATATTTTGGGTGTTACATATTTGTACTCAGGTTTCCCATACTAATGTTGTTACATGACATAATTCAAAACACTGGTATAAATTTTATAATATATGGGTTGTTTCATTTTTTGATTCAAGTTTCCTATACCATTATCAATACTTTATTCAATTCTTGACATTGAGAAAAAATTTATAAATGTTTGGGTTGTTTCATATTTTGCATCAAGTTTCACATACCAAGGTCATTGTGCATTGTAATTTTGAACACTAGGAAAAATGCCATAAAAGTTTTAGATGGTGTATGTTTTGAGTCTAGTTTATAGTATACATGTTATCACATGGCATAATTCACAACATTGGGAGAAATTTTGGAAATATTTTGGGTGTTTCATATTTTTATTCAAGTTTTTCATACCGCTGTCATTATTCCACACATTTTAAAACACTAAGAAAATTTTGGAAAATATTTGGGGTATTTCATATTTTGAGTTGGGTTTTCCTTAAAAATGTCCTTGAATGGTGAAATTAACAACATTAGGATAAATTTCATAAATAATTTGGGTGTTGCATATTTTGAATCAATTTTCCCATACCAATATCATTGTGTGGGGCAATTCATAACATTGGGACAAATTTGGAAAATGTTTAGGGTGTTGTATATTTGGAGTTAGGTTTACAATACAAATGTTGTTTCATGAGAAATTCACAACATTTGGGAAAAAATTAAAATGCATAGGTTGTTGCATCTTTCACTTCAATTTTCCCATACCAATGTGGAAAAATTTGCAACACTAGGACACATTTTGGAAATATTTATGTGTTGTATATTTTGAGTCTAGTTCCCATAACAATGTCATTAAGAGACATAATTCACAACACAATGACAATTTTTTGGAATATCTGGGGTGATGTATATTTTGTGTTGCATTTTTTATAGCCATGTTGTTTTAGGGTATAATTCACAACATTATGACAAAGTTTTGCAATATTTATGGTTTTACATATTTTGAGTCAAATATCTCATACTAATGTCATTATGTATCATGATTGGAAATAAAGATTCATGTTTTGATTAGCATTTCCCATATCAATTTTTTTGTATGGTGTTATTCACAACACTAAGACAAATTTTATAAATATTTGGGGTGTTACATTTATGGAGTTAGTTTTCTCTTACTGATGTCATTATACATTGTAATTCACAATGCTAAGATAATTTTTTGAAATATTTTGGCATGTTTCATATTTTGATATGGTATTATTCTACTAATGTCATTGTAAGTAATAATTTACAACAATGGACAAATTTCAGAAATATTTTGGGTGTTGCATATTTTGAGTGAGGTTTCCCATGTAATTACCATTACACAGAACAATTCATAACATAGAGAAATTTTTATAAATATTTAGGATGTTATATATTTGTGTTGTATATTTTGAGTCAAGTTTTTGATACCAATGTCATTGCACAGTATAATTTGTAACACTAAGACAAATTTTGAAAAGATTTATGGTGTTGAATATTTTTATTTTGTTTTCCCATAATGATTTATTTGAATGGTGTAATTTAGAACATTGAATATTTTTAAAAATGTTTAGGTTTTTGCATATTTTGATTCGTGTTTCCCATATCAATGTTTTTGCATGGTAAAATTCACAACATTATGACAAATTTTTAAAATATTTGAGTTGTTATACATTTTGAGTTGGGTTTCCCATACCAATGTCATTACATCATATAATTCACAACACTAATAAAAATTTCATAAATATTTTGTGTGTTGAATATTTTGAGTCATGTTTCCCATACAATTATTATTGCATGGTGCAATTCATAAGACTAGGATAAATACTAAAAATATTTTAGGTGTTACATATTTTTATTTGATTTTCTTGTACTGATGTCATCATGGGGTGTAATTGGCAACACTAGCATTATTTTATAAATATTTTGGGTGTTACATATTTTGAGTTAGGTTTCCCATACCAATTCTTTTCCATGGTATAGTTTCCAACATAGACAAATTTCAAAAATATTTTGGGTGTTTCTTATTTTGAGTCAAGATTCCCCTAACAATGTCATTGAGTAACTGGTTTTCAACAATGAGATTTTTTTATAAATGTTTGGGTTTTTGCATATTTTGAGTCAAGTTTCCCATACTAATGTTATTTCACATCAAAATTCACAACACTAGGAAAAAAATGTATATATTTGGGGTGTTACATATTTGGAGTTAGAATTCCTATAAAAATGTCACTGTGTGATGTAATTCACAACACTGGGACAAATTTTATAAATATTTATGGTGTTACATATTTTAAGTCAAACTTACCATATTAATGTCATTACAGGTCCTAATTCCCATCATCATGTCAAATTTTAGAATTACCTTAGGTGTTGTATTTTTTAAGTTCGGTTTCCCATACCTTTGTCATTACATAGTGTAGTATATAACACTAGGAAAAAATTTAGAAACATTTATGATGTTTCATATTTTGAGTCAAGTTTATATCACCAATATCATTGTGAGACATGGTTCATAAAACTAGGATAAAGATTAGAAGAATTTTTGGTGTGACAATTTTTTTTTGGGTTTCCCATACTAGTGTCATTACAATATGCAAGTTATAACACTAGGATAAATTTTATAAATATTTGGGCTGTTGTATATTTTGAGTTGGGATTCCCATACTAAGGTCATTACATGATGTGGATAGCAACAATGGGAAATTTTTGGAAATAATTATGGTGTTGCATATTTTGAGTCAAGTTTCATATAACAATATCATTTTAGGAAATAATTAGAAATATTGGATCATATTTCATAAATAATTGGGGTTTTTCATAATCTGATTCACATACTATGTACTAATGTCTTTTGCATGGTGAAGGTTTACAACAATATGACAAAATTTAGATATATTTAGGACGTTTCATACCTTGAGTTAGGACTATTATACTAATGTTGTTATGTGGTGTAGTTTATAGCATTGGGATAAATTTTATAAATATTTGGGTTGTTTCATAGTTTGAGTTGGGTTCTTGGTATAGTGTCATTTTGTAACATAATTCCCAATAGTAAGATTTATTTGAAATATTTAGATTTTTGTATATTTTGAGTCACATATCCCATACCAATATCATTTCATGATGCAATTATAAACACTAGGAAATAATTTAGAAATATTTTTTGTGTTGCATATTTTGAGCTAGGTTACCTATACCAATGTCATTGTACATCACAATTCCCATCACTAGGATAAACTTTCAAATTACTTGGGGTGTTACATATTTTGAGTTAAGTTTCCTATACCCATGTCATTTTAAGATTTAATTTATAACACTATGAAAATTTTCAAAAATATTTATGGTCTTTGATATTTTGAGTCATGTTTCTAGTACAAATGTTGTTATGTGGCATGGTCCACAAAAATAAGATTTTTTTTTAAATGTTTGGGGTGAAATAAATTTTTGTGTGTTTCCCATAATAATATCATTACAATAGATAATTTTAAATATTGGGATAAATTATATAAATATCTGGGGTGTTTCATATTTTGTGTTAGGATTATTGTACAAAGTCATTACATAATATGGTTCACAACAATGGGACAAATTTCAAAAACATTTGAGGTGTTGAAAAAAATTATTCATGTCCCCCATACCAATGCCATTTAACAATGAAATATTTGACATTGGAAGAAAATTAAAAAAAGGTTGGGGATTTGCATATTTTGAGTCAAGGTTTCTAAAATTGATGTTGCATAATGTAATTTGTAACACTATGATAAATTTACAAAATATTTTGAGTATTACATATTTTGATTTAAATTTCCTAGCCCAATTTCATTTCATGGTGTATTTTATAACATTAGGAAAAATTAAATAAATATTTTGGGTGTTGCATATGTTGAGTCAGGTTTCCTATACCAATGTCATTGCATGAAACAATTCACAAAACTAGTTAAAAAATTATGAAATATATGGGTTGTTGCATATTTTAAGTTAGGTTTCTCATGCCATTATCATTGAACCATTCAATTAAAAAGTTATGGACAAATTTCATTAATGTTTGGGGTCTCATATTTTTAGTAAAGTTTCACATAATAAAATCATTACACATCATAATTCTTAACATTGGGAAAAAATTTACAAAATATTTTGGGTGTTGCATATTTTGAGTTGGGTTTCTGATATAAATGTTATTATGTGGAAAATTTCACAACACTAGGAGAAAATTGAAAAATACTTAGGGTGTTGCATATTTTTAGTCATGTTTCTCTTACTAATGTCATTGTATAGTGCAATTTATAACACTAGGACAATTTTTAACAATATTTGAGTTGTTGCATATTTTGATTTAGGATTCCTATATTAATCTCTTTGTAGGGTACAATATTTAACAATAGGATAATTTTTATAATTATTTGGGTTGTTTCATGTTTTGAGTTAGGTTTCTCATACCAATGTCATTTCATAATATTATTTTATAACACTGGGACAAATTTATCAAATGTTTGTGGTGTTGAATACTTTGATTCAAGTTTCCCTTACCAATTTCATTGTGTAATGTAATTCATAACACTAGGATACTTTTCGTAAATATTTGGGTTGTTGCATATTTTGAGTTATGTTTCCCATATTAATGTTATTGTACTATGAAATTCACAACAATGTGACAAATTTTAAAAATATTGGGATCATTACATATATTGAGTTTATTTTACCATACCAATGTCATTATGAGTTGTAATTCACAAAAATGTGATAAATTTCATAACTATTAGTTGAGCATGGTCATTGATGTTAAGTTTTCATTGATGTCAAAGAGATCATGCAATACTACTGAAATAAAGACAAATAAGTTGTGTTTGATAGCTTAGACAATATATAACACATATCCATGTGTATAAGGATAAAGAAGAAGTTATGAGGCATCAATATATGTATTAGTGAAGTTCTAGTGTGTCACTTGATCATTTAGAATGAGAAACATGTATCTTATAGATTAAGATAAGTGAAACCATCATTGCTCATCATGTATTTTTTTATGAAATAGCAAGTTTGTGTATTTAATGTTGGTACTCAAAAAGTCAACTAAGATCAAATGATTTCATGGAGATGTTGTCTATAGTAGCAAGAAGGTACACTAAAGATTTGGACTCTTGAAGTGTTTTATATCTCAAGTTATCAACCTTAAAATTTTATCTTGTAGAATGTGATCGGCTAAACATCATCATGTTTAACTATGTTTAAGTCTAAGTACTAATTAGTAGAACTACCTATGGACATCCATCATCTAGATTATGATCCAACAGTGTACATCAAGTCAAATTGTTAAAGGTTCCTAAGATTAAACATGCTTGTGATAAGTGTATCTATCTCTTTGATCTAATATAATACCAATTGTTTGTGGGTTTTTTTATATATAGATATCAATGGTGCAGGTCAATTCAAGAGTCAAATGTGCAGAAGGCACATAAAACTACCAAGTGGCACAATTATGGGAGCTTGAATAAAAGATCAATAGTGAGCTTTACAAGATAAATATTAGGATACTCATAAGGAGATAAATAGTTTTATTTGTGTAGATTTTATACGGGGAATGAGATTATTACAAAGTTATTGATGTTTAGTGTTTGATCAGTGATCGTTAGAATTTGAATATTTAAATTAATGAGGGAAAACTACTATGTAGTTTTTGAGCTATATCTTTTGATCCAGGATAAATTTCTTGATGTATTAAAAAGAAAAGTTATAAATGACTTCAAGCCACATACAATGAATCTAGTTATAAGGTTTTGATGTTTTTATAGTCAAAATTATGGATCTTTAAAGTTGACTATTTGTTCATTCATGGTGGTTATATGTAAACAATAATGTTGAAGCAATTTGTGCTTTAGAAAAAAGGTGTTTTGGTAAGAGTAATCACTTGAAGATGTCTTAGAGGTCGTATGGAGTCGACCTAGGTATTTTAAAGTGATCTTATGTTCTTACTTTTCTTGATGAAGTGCCAAATGGGTGAATAGGTCTCCTTGAGACCTATAAGGTCTACTACGGCCTAATTGAAAGGTGTAGCTTCTTAAGTGTGACCCATAAATGCTATGACCAACCTTTGATAATGTATTTAAGCTATGTATTATCATTATATAAGTCTTAAGGTTTGCATTATGTATCATAGCTAACCTATAAGTTGATATTCATGATGACTCTATAAAGAGTGGAGACCAAGGTGGTGATTTTTGGGCTTGTGTATAGAGTTGATCAGTTGAGAGTGTGTAGATTCAAGAGAAGAAGAGAATATTTTAAAGAGAAGGTATAGGAAAGTTAGGACCATTAGAATGTGATAAATATAAAACATGTTTATCTGATCAAGTTGATGTAGGAAGACATATAGGTTAGTGGACCTAACATGCCTAGAAGAAGTATTTTGAGCAAGTTATCAATAGAGGTAAATTGAAAGAGATTAGAGGTGAAGAGTGCAGATAAAGGTGTTATTCATCAATTTAAGAGTAGAAATAGGTGTTCTAGGTCATCTATTCAGGTAGCTATGTTGGTGTTTCATTGCCTAGGGGGTTAGTTCCTCCTTGTAAGGTAAAACTTACTAAAGGTCTAGATGTTATGGGTGCTTAGATATATAGGGGTAGTAGCTCCTTATGGGATTGGTATTTCATTAAACTAAGGGATGGATTTTTTATTGATCAGTTGGTTTTGGTTTAAATGTTGGATCTTTTTTTATAGGACTATAGTCCATCTTCTAGGGTTTAATGGGTTTGATCCCCCAAGAGGGTTTCCCACATATATTATGTGTTCATGTGATGTTTGTTCTTATGTATGCATTGGATGTATGTACTTTCATGTTTATTTTTTTATCAAGTCAGTGTAAGATAAATGATTAATATTTGAGAATTAAGTTGGATTATCTAGCATCACTAATTCACCCCCTCTTAGTGATTATACCTCTAAGAATTGGTATTAGAGAAGGACCATATTTGTAATTTTAACCACTTGAAGGTGATCCAAGGTATAATATGGATAAGTAATTAAATGAAGAGATTCAAGAGTTGAAAGATCAAGTGGAGATTACTTATGAATGTCTAAAATTAAGTGAAGAAAAGTGCAATCAGCTTAAGGAAATTTTTGAGAAGTACAAAGGTAAGATGAGAGACTATGATTAAGAAGAAGATAAGCATAAGGTCATGGCCTCAAACTTTAAGGATATTACAGATGAGTGCATCAATCTCAATAAGGATCTAGAGTCCTTGAGAGAAAGCTTAAGATCAAAAGATGATAGAAAGAAGATCAAAATTATTCAGGATTAAGGGTTACAAAGACAAATCTAAGCTCAAAAGAAGAAGAATGAAACCATCTCAAGTCTCAGTTAGAAGAGACAAATTCCAAGTTGAGTTCAAAGCAAGGTGAGCTTGATGAGTTAAATACTAATATTTATTCTATAAATATTATTGAACATAAATTATGTAGATTGAAGGATGGCATGGATAAACAAGCTAAGAGGGATAAGTAGACTATCCAAGATCTTATAATTTAGCTAGAGGCTATAAGTTCAAGTATAATATCTAAAGATGATGAGAGTATTAAATTAAATATCCATCTAGATTAATTCAAGGATGAGTTTGAGAAATTTGTTGTCAAGATAAACAAGATTTAGGAATAACATCAGAGGTCATAACAAGGCAAAGAATATGGTAGCATGAAATACAAAAATTCAAATCAAGTTAAAAACAAAATTAAGAAACCAATTAAATAGACAAATGATTCAAGGTATGAGAAATACATTATGGGCCATAATTTTTTTATCTTGTTGGTCACAAGGTAAAGGATTTTGTAAGAAGAAGTAATTAGTCAAAAAGAGATCACTACCATATTTAAGAAAAGGGTATGGAAGATATTATTTGCTACATTTGACATGACATGTGACATATTGTTAGATTTTTTTCTTGGAATGACTAGGAAAAGACTAACCAACGTAGAAACCTAAGACAATCAAGCTTCAACATAATGAACCTAAGAAACCAAATGTTATTTGTTTTATTTAACATCAAGTTGGTCATATTTAAATATATTGTAAAATCAAGATCTCAATTCATAAAACGGTGCATTTTCATCCTAAAGTGCTCAATAAAGGTCAATTCTTGGTATGGAAACCTAAGGAATTAAAAACCAAGAAAACTTATTTAGTTATGCTAAAAGATGAAGGTGGACTATTTATTAAAGAAAAATAGGAAAAATATATGAATAAGGTTCAAGAATGCTAAGAGAATGTATCATTTGTCTAGATAGAAAAGCAGAATGAAAAATTAGTTCAAGTTAAGCTCAAAGAAAAGACAAAAGTGTTATTTGAGGCTAGTTCTGAGGTGTGTATGGATACAAGTGAACATCCTATTATTATTGAGAAAATTTCATGTAAATAACAATTTCAATGCCTATTGATAGGGTTATTTCTTCAGATGAAAAAGGAAGTCATGAATATTTTTTGTCTTCATGTATTGTCAATTTATTCTTAAAATAAAAGGAGAATTTTATAGTGGGTGAGCAAGTTGCTTCTTTTAAGCCTAACAAAAAGAATAAGAAATATCAATATCAAATGACTAAAGAGGAGAAGGAATATGGGGTGTTGTGGAAAACTCTTGATTTTATATTGTTTTAGGACATTATGGGTCAAGGTGTCTCTATCTAGGCTTTAAGGAGACACTTGACAAGCAAGAGGAAACATGGTGGATAGTGGTTAAGCTTTGGTTGATGTTTCAAGATAATAATATCATTTGAAGAAGTGAATGATTTAAGGGGAAGAATATGTGAAGATGCTTTAGTCATAATATAAGTGTGAAGATGTTTGCTATAGTTTTGAATTCAATAAGATTAACATGATGAATTGATCAAACCAAGTCATGTGTTTTGACAAGGTATTGAATCTTCATTCATAGCAAGGAGAGACTATGAGTTGTGTAGATAGATAGGTCCAAGGATCATAAAATCCCACATTCAAATTAGTGCATGTCAAAGAATAGATGACATAAAATAGAGCATGATGTTAGGGGGAGCTTTATAGGGTCTATGAGTAGTTTATTAGGTCCAAGAGAAGTCCAAGTTTAAATTGATTCATATAGAAGGGGAGAAATTTATTCATATGATTAAAATTATGTAAGTATAGTGAGAATATTAAATAGGTATTTGAATGCATATTTGATGTTGAGGAATGTTAATTATAATATTGAGGAAGAGACCCTTTGTCATTAATGTCAAAATGGGATAAATATTAGAATGAATAAGTTTAAATGATTAATAAGTCACTCTAAGGATGTTTTTCCATCAATGACAAAGGGGGAGATTATTTATCATGGTATTTTATGTTATGTTGTCATTGATGTGAAATAAAGCATGAAAAACTAATGAATTAATGAAAACTAAGTTGTGTTTAATATATTGAAGAATATATAACACATGCAAGTTTGTAAGGACAAAATATAAGCTATGAGGCATCCATAAATGTTTTGGTGAAGTTATATTGTGTTACTTGATAATTTTGAATGAGAAATGTGCATATTCTAGCTTAAGATAAGCTAGACCATCACTACACATCATGTAAATATGTATGAAGTAACAAGTTTATACATTTAATATAGGTACTTAGAAATTCAACCAAGGTCAAAGGATTTCATGGTGATGTTGTCTATAGTGCCAAGAAGGTACACTAATGATTTAGACTCATGAAGTGTTTTCTATCTCAAATTATAAAAATTAAAAGTTGATATTGTAGACTATGATGGGCTAGAGACCATTAACTTTAACTATGTTGAAGTCTAATGTTACTAATCAGTAGGACTAACAATGAGCATTCATCATCAAGATTGCGATCCAATAATGTATGTGAAGTCAAATTGTCAAAGGTTCCTAATATTAAATGTGTTGGTTGTCTCTCTATCTCATTGATCTAACAAAATATTAATGGTTCATGGGTGTTCATACATACAAATATCAATGGTGCAAGTTTATTCAAAGAGTTAAATGTGCAAAAGGCATGTAGAGCTACCAAGTGGCAAAATCATGGGAGCTCAGATTAAATATCAATGGTTAAGATTTAAAGATAAATATCAAGATAATCTTGAGGAGATAGATGGTGTGTATTTTTCCAAATTTTATAGAGGGCATGAGATGATGATAGAGTGCTTGATGTTTAGTGTCTGATCAGTGACCATTGGAATTTGAATATTAAAATTAATGAGGGAGAACTAGTGCACAATTTTTGAGATATATATTTTGATCCAAGATGAATTTCTTAATACACTAAAAATTAAAGTTGTAGAGGACTTCAAGGTACATCTAGTGAATCTAGTTAGAAGGTATGAATGTTTACATATTAAAAATTATACAGCTTCAACGTTGACTATTTTTCATTCATGGTGTTTGTATATATAGAATAATGTTTGAGCAATTTTTGTTTTAGCAAAAAAGTGTTTTATCAAGAATAATCGCTTGAATATGTCATATAGGTCATATGGAATGGACCTTGGTTTTTGAGAGTTATCTTATGTTCTTAATTTGTTTGATGAAGTGATAAATGGGTGTATAGGTCTCCATGATATCTATAAGGGACACTAAGGCCTAATTGAAAAGCATAAATGCTTAAGTTTGACCAATAGGTGCTATGACCAACCTGTGATAACATATTTGAGATATGTCTTAGAATGATAGAAGTATTAAGGGTTAAGGCAAGTATCATGTTTGATCTAAAATTTGATATTCATGAAAAATCTATATAGAGTGGAGACTAAGGCGATGATTTTTAGACGTGTGTGTGTAGAGTTGAGTAGTTGAGAGTGCGTAGATTCAAGCAAAGAAGAGAAACTTTGACAGAGAAGGTATATGTAAGTTAAGACCATCATAATCTAAGAAAGACTAAAAATATTTATCTGATAAAGTTGTTACAGGAGGAAACATAAGTAATTGAACCTAATGAGACTAGAAGAGTCAATTTTAGCAAGTTAGCCCTAGAGGCAACTTGAAAGAGATTGGAGGTAAAGAGTATAGACAAAGTTGATCATTATTAATTGAAGTGTATAAATAGGTGTTCAAGGTGATCTATTCAAGTATTTAAGTGCATGATTTGTTTCGTAGGGGGTTGGTTCTTACTTTCAAGGTAAATCTTGCTAAAGGTATAGTTATTGTGGGTGCTCAACTAGATAGGGGCAGTAGCTCCTTGTGAGATTGGTGTCTCACTAAACTAAGGGATGGGTGTTACCTAATCGGTTTGTACTCATCTAAATTTTGGCTATTGTTTTATAGTACTATAGTCCATATTGAAGGGTTTAATGGATTTTATCCCTTAAGAAGGTTTCTCACATATATGATGTGTTCATGTGATGTTTGTTTTTATGTATGCACTAGATGTATGTGCTTTCATATTTATGTTATTTGATCAAGTTAATGTATGATGAATGATTAAGAGTCAATAATTAAACTGGATTATCTATAATCACTAATTGATCCCTTAGTGATTGTACATCTAACAATATTTTAGGTGTTAGATATTTTGAGTTATGTTTCTTTTACCAATGTCATTATGTGACTTGATTTATAACACTGGGAGTAATTTTATATATATTTGGGGTTTTCAATATTTTGAGTCATGTTATACCAATGTCATTATGTGACATGGTTCACAACAATGGGACACACTTTAGAAATATTTGGGGTGTTCCATATTTTAAGTTAGTTATTATGTACCAATGTCATTATATGATGCAATTCACAACACAGGGAATTTTTTAGAAATATTTTAGGTGATGCATATGTTGATTTAGGTTTTGCATACTAATTTTATTATGTATAACAATTTGTAACATTGGGAAAATTTTCAAATACATTTGGGATGTATATTTTGATTTCAAGATCCCATACTAATGTCATTTCATAGTGTAATTCACAACACTAGTACAAATTTAGAAAATGTTTTGGGTGTTACATATTTTGAGTTAGGATTCCTATAATAACATTGTTGCACGGTGCATTTCACAACACTAAGGACATTTTCAAAAATATTTTTTGTCTTTCATATTTTGAGTTGGGTTTCTCATATCAATGTAATTGTGTGACATAATTTGAAACATTAGGAGAAATTTCTAAAACTTTTTTTGTGTTTCATATTTTGATTCAAGTTTCTTATACTAAAATCATGACATAGTGAAATTTGTAACACTAGGAATATTTTCAAAAATATTTAGGGTGTTGTATATTTTGAGTTGGGTTTCTTGTTTTAATGTTGTTTCATGGCATAGTTTGAAACACTAAGACAAATTTTTGAAATATTTGAGGTGTTGCATAATTTGAGTCCAATTTCCCATACCAATGTCATTGTGCAATGCAATTAAAAACACTAGGACAAATTTTGGAAATATTTGTTGTGTTGCATGTTTTGAGTTAGTTTTCCCATAATAATGTCATTGCAAAATTCAATTTGTAACACTAGGATAAATTTATGAAATATTTTGGCTGTTGCATACTTTGAGTTGAGATTCCCATACCAATGTTATTACATAGTGTAATTTGGATAATTATGACAAATTTAAAAAATATTTGGTGTGTTAAATATTGTGAGTCAGGTTTACCATACCAATGTTGTTTTACAACATAATTTGTAACATTAGGAATTTTTTTTTATAAATATATAGAATGCTACATATTTTTAGTAGGGTTTAGTGTACAAATATCATTGTGCAACACAATTAAAGAAAATGAAGAAATTTTCAAAATATTTGGGATGTTATATATTTTGATCTAGGTTTCTCATACCAATCTCATTACATCACATAATTCATAACATTGGGAAAATTTTGAAAAATGTTTGGGATGTTTCATATTTTGAGTCAAGTTTGCCTTGCCAATGTCATGTAATTTGTAACAATGAGAAAAGTTTAAGAAAAATTAATGAAAAATTTGGGGTTTTGAATATTTTGAGTCAAGTTTTTCATACCAATGCCATTGTGTGGAGTAATTCAAAACATTTGGGGAAATTTCACAAATATTTGGGGTGTTGTATATTTTGAGTAAGGTTTCCCATACTGATGTCATTGTGTATCATAATTCCTAACATTGGGATTTTTTTAAAAATATCTATGGTGTTTCATATTTTGATTCAAATTTATGATACTAATTTCATTATGCATCACAATTCACAACACTTATACAAATTTTGGAAATATTTAGGGTTTTATATATTTTGAGTCAGAAATCTCATATCATTGTCATTAGGCATCCCAATTCATAACATTAGGATAAATTTCAAAAATATTTAATGTGTTAAATTTTTAGATTTGGGATTCCTATATTAATTTCCCTACATGACATAACTCAAAACACTAAGATTTATTTCAAAAATATTTGGAGTGTTGGATATTTCGAGTCAAGTTTCTAGTACCAATGTTGTGTAGCATAGTTCAAAACACTAAGACACATTTAATAAATATTATGGGTGTTGCATATTTTGAGTCAATTTTCCTATAGTAATGTTGTTGCATTGAAAAATTAATAACACTAGGAAGAATTAATAAATATTTGGTGTGTTACATTTTTTGAGTCATGTTTCCCATAATAATGTAATCATAAATCATAATTCAAAGTAATGTGGAAATTTTCAAAAATATTTTTGGTGTTACATATTTAGAGTTGAGATTCCCATACAAATTTAATTTCATGATGTAACTCATACCACTAGGAAAATTTTCAAAAATATTTTTTTTGTTTCACATTTTTATTCAAGACTCCCATAAAAATGTCATTATGTAACTCAATTCATAACAATGGGAAAAATTTTAGAAATATTTTGGGTGTTGCATATTTTGAGTTGAGTTTCTCATACCAATGTCATTGCATGGTGTAATTCAAAACGTTAGGACAAATTTTATAAATAATTTTGGTTATGCATATTTTGAGTTGGGTTTCCCATACCAATGTTGTTGAACATCATAATACATAACATTAGGGGAAATTTATAAAGTGTTTATGGTGTTGGATATTTTGATTTGGTTTCCCCTAGAAATGTCATTTTGTGGTTCTAGTTATAACATTCAGATAAATTTTAGGACATTTAGGGTATTCCATATTTTTAGTTGTGTTTCCCATACTAATGTGTCATAATTTAAAATACTAGGACAAGTTTTAAAAATGTTTTGGGTGTTTCATATTTTGAGTCAAGTTTCACATACCATTGTCATTAAGTAGTGTGGTTCCCAAAAATGGGACACATTTTATAAATATTTGGGGTGTTGCTTATTTTTAGTTAGGTTTCCCATACCAATGTTAATGTGTATTACAATTCACAACATTGGGAAATATTTCAAACATATTTGGGGTGTTTTATATTTTGAGTCAGGTTTGCCTTACTAATGTCATTATACGATGCAATTCACAACATGAATATTTTTTAAAAACTTTTGGTTTGTTTCATATTTAGAGTTGGGTTTCCCATATCTAACTGGCACATTGCCGAAGCTACAACTGCCCTCCAGACCCTTAAATTAGCTGTGGACTCGGCTTATTCCAAATTGTGGCTTGAAGGGGACTCTTTGAATGTTATAAATATCCTTAATAATAAGAGTACTGTGTCTTGGACAATAGAGGATAAGGTAAAGGAGATGAAAACTCTGTTGAATAAATTTGAAGAAATAAAAATCACCCATACCTACCATGAAGCAAATGGTGTTGCAGATTGGCTTGCCAATTGTGCTGTCTGGGAAGGGCAAAAAGTGAGGTGGGATGAAACCTTAGTAAAGAACATGCATTTACGGGCAATCATTCGTCTCGATGCCACACATGCGAAAGAAGGTAGGATTGTAGTGTAACAAAATCTTAATGAGTAGGAGGAGTGGCAGCACGGGGAAAGGAACCCAATTATTAAAAAGCAAGGCCCTCAAGAGAAAGAAGTGGATCCTGAAAAGCCATAAACAAATTTGACATCCCAATCAACTTGACAGTAGGAGGATCCAGGGTAATATCCACAGTAATCAGGTTTCAAAGAAAATGAGCATGGCGCATGAAAGGAAGGGAGAACCCCGTAAACAGGAGCCCAAAAGTTGTGCAGAATGGAGAGAGAAACACCAAGTCTAGAAAATTTTGCAGAAAGGAAATGTAACGAGCTACATGGAAAGACTTCACGGCTCTAAACCGCATATCATGATGGCCTTCTTCAAAAACTGGTCTGACGACAGGTCACCCTGCATGGTATAACTGTAAATTTAACTGAGGATTTTCTTGCTGAGGTTACAGGGTTGTCAATGGCAGGAATCAAATTTTCAAAGCAAACCAACATTTCGAACGAGGCATTTTGCAAGTTCCCCAAAATGGATGAGGAGGAGCAAAAGTTGGTCAAAATGGGGATTTTTATGAGCTGGATTAGATTAAAGGGATATGGAGGGAGGTCCTAAGCTGTATAAGGGAGTACTTCATCCTGGATGAAAGAAGCAAATGAGTGCATAAGTTCCATTTTGTCTTCCTCAACCACTTCAGGCATAAGGTTAGCTTGTCTTTTCCTTTCTATCTTCGCTACTCCCTGATTCAAAGCCTTTATGCTCATAGGAAAAAGGATTTGCACCCTATTCTTCACGAAGGCCTAATTCTACTTATTGAAGGCTATTGCAAGAATAGGGCACTGGTTAAGTATCCCAAATAGGGGAAAAATAAGTTGCCAGGGAATAAAAAGAATGAAAATGTAAGCAAAAGAGGAAAAATTAAGACCCCTAGTCCTAATAAACAGAATGTAGAAGAAGAAAGAGGTCGGGAGAGATTTGAAGAACCCGAGAAGGAAAAATCGGAGGAAGAAGATGGAACAGAGAGCTGGGATACCAACTCTAGTAATGATGATAAAGGATCAGAGGAAATTGAAAAGGATAAAGTCAATACTAAGGAGGATTTTATTACCAGAATAGAAGAGATGGAGGAAAACCAGAAAGTGGCAGAGGAAGATACTGTCCAGGAAGATCCTGGTGAGGACCCAACTTCTAAGGAAGAAAAGGAAATATCTATCTAGGAAGATATTCAAAACATGGAGATGGAAATTGAAGAGGGAATCAATGAGTGGGAACAAAAGATCAAAGATGACTTCTTTGAAGAAGCTAGGAATAGCCCAAATAAAAAGTCTGAGGATTGGAGAGGGAAGAATCAGAAAGATGAAATACACACTCCTATGACTTGGGTTAATAGTAAAGCTGAGTCTTCTTCCCAATTAGATTCCTGGTTGTGTAGGGAGATCATTGATCTCAAGAAAAAAGTGGAAACTTTGGAAGATTCACTAAAAGCTGCTTGGAACAAAGTAAACAACATGGAAAATCAGTTAAGCGAGATCCCTGTGAAGCTCAAAGCTTACAAAAACAATCTCCGAGAGTTAATAAAGGATAACAGAAAGAAAATGGAGGAAGTAACGTCCAAAATTTGTGCAGCTGCAATCAATATAGGTAAATGAGCCAATGAGGAGACCAAAGCACTAGAGGGTCCCAGCAAAAGGAAAATGCAAAGTTCCAAAAAGAAAGATACACAAAAAGGAGCTTTGCTGGAGGTTACCACCCAGGAAATCACTTTGAAAGATAAAGAAGCCATGAACTTGATACTGGAACTGGATGAATAATCTGGTCCCTCTTGTTGGTAAAGAAACTGGTACAGATCTCTGTTCTTCTTTTGTTAGCTTTTGTTTGTTGTACCTCCAGACTTCTGTTTCTGGGTTTTGACCGGATGTATCTTTTATGGTTTCAGGACCATTCAAAACATGTTTTTGCTACTTCTCTGTAGTGTTTTTTAGGCATTGCCTATGGGCTTTGTTGTTCTTTTTTTGCTCTCTATAAAGGGTTTTGGGGCCCCTTCAAAACCTGCTTTTACCTCTAATCTAAAACAATGTCATTGAATGGTGTAATTCATAACATTGAGACAAACTAGAAAAAATATTTTGGGTTATGCATAATTTGAGTTGCATTTCCTATATCAATGGCATTGTATAACATAGTTTGAAAAACTTAAAAAAAAAAATCCTAAATATTTTGGGTCTTACATATTTTGATTCATTCCTTTCATACAAATGTCATGCATGGCATAATTTGAAGTACTAGGGAAAAAATTAGAAATATTTGGGGTGTTGAATATTTTAACTTAGGTTTCCTATACCAATGTCATTGCATGGCACGTTTTACAACACTAGGACAAATTTCTAAAATATTTTTGATTTTCCATATTTTGGGTCAAGTTTTTTGTACCAATGTTGTTGTGTAGTGTAGTTTGAAACACTAGGAAAAAAATAAATAATATTTGAGGTGTTACATATTTTGAGTTAGGTTTCCTATACCAAAGTTATTTTATGAAACAATTCACATTAATTTGATAAATTTTTGAAATATTTGGGGTGTTGCCTATTTTGAGTCATTTTTTCCATATCAATGTCATCTCATGGTTTGGTTGACATCACTAGGACAAATTTGTGAAATATTTAGGGTATTGCATATTTTGAGTCAATTTTCCCATATCAATGTCATTGCATAATGCAATTAACAACAATGGGAAACAATTTAAAAATAGTTGGGGTGTGGCATATTTTGAGTTGGGTTTATCATGTCACTGTTATTGTGAAACTCAATTCAAAATAATTGGAAATTTTTTAGAATGATTTGTGGTGTTAATATTTTGAGTTGGGTTTGCCTAACCAATATAGTGCAGTTCGCAACACTGGGATAAATTTCATAAATAGTTTGGGTGTTGCATAGTTTTTTTAGGTTTCACATACCAATGCCATTGGATGAGGTAATTCAAAACATGGGGACAAATTTTAGAAATATTTTAGGTGTTGTATATTTGGAGTCATGTTCCTCATATCGATGTTTTATATCATAATTCCTGACATTGTGAAACTTTTAGAAAAATTGGTGTGTTTCCTATTTTGAGTTAGTTTTCCTATACAAATGATGTTACACATCACAATTCACAACCCTTGGATAAATTTTGAAAATATTTTGGTTATTCATATTTTGAGTCACATTTCTTATACCAATGTCATTATGTATAATAATTCACAAGAATGGGAGAAATTTAAAAAATATTTTGAGTGTTACATATTTTAACTTAGGGTTCCCTTACCAATGTCATTTCATATCATAATTCTCAACACTCACATAAATTTTCAAAATATTTGGGGTATTGCATATTTTGAATTTTGTTTTTGGTACTAATGTCATTATGTTGCATGGTTTATATTACTAGGAGAAATTTCATAAATATTTTGTGTTGTATATTTTAAGTTGGGTTTCCCATACTAATGTAATTTCACTATGTAATTAAGAACATTAGGAATTTTTTCTAAAATATTTAGGATATTATATATTCTCAATCAAGTTTCCCATTTCAATGTCATTATGCATCATATTTCACATATTTGGGAAATTTTCATAAATATTTTGGGTGTTAAATATTTTGAGTCATGTTTCTTATAAAAATATCATTATGTGGCAAAATTCACAACCCTAAGATATATTTTATAAATATTTTGGGTCTTACATATTTTTATTTAGATTTATCATACTAATGTCATTATGTGGTGTAATTTTTGACTTTAGAACAAATTCAAAAATATGTGGGGTGTTACATATTCTGAGTAAAGTTTATCATACTAATCTCATTACATGATTCAATTCACAACACTAGGATAAATTTTAGAAATATTTGGGGTGTTTCTTATTTTTAGGTAGGTTTCCCATACCAATGTCATTTTGTAGTACAATACAAAACACTAGGAAAATTTTCAAAAATATTAAGTGTGTTTAATATTTGTTGGCCATTTTGTCCCACATATCAGTCTTTACCTATAGTTGGAAGGAGGAGCCTAACAAGGTCCTAATGAAGTATAAAAACTAATTACATAAAAAAGGGTCCAACAATGCAAATAGATGGATCTAAGCAGGATTTCATGGTGTTAATGAGCATGTAAGGGCATGGAACAAATTGAAAATGTATTGTGTTATCCTCACAAATCTGAAGGGTTGAGCAAATGGTGAATTTTTCAATCTTTATGAAGCTAGACCATCATCAAGATGTCATGAAGAACCATAAATGGACTAGTTCACTAGGGTATTTTATAAATATGTTGAGAAATCCATATATGGCCATTATGCCATGGATAATTAATGTACTTAGTTCCAATATCATGCTTTAAAAGTTTCATATCTTTATGAGTCTTATATCTAGAGATATAAGCCTTCCAAGTTTAGCTTTTTGAGTCTGATAGGCCAAGCCATCCTGCACATCACACAAGAATGAACAAACCAACTCATTTTTGTAGCTTTTATCTTCACTCAAGAAGCCCCCATGAGATAAATTATTGCAGTGCCATGTAGTTATTAATACTAGGAACATCCTCTAAAGGTTAAATTTTTGTGCAAGTTCTCTAGATCGAGTTATGAAACTTTAAAATTGAACTAGTAGAGTAAGACATCCATGCAAACATCAAAATAAATCTCAAGAAAAACTACCCACTTTGATCTCAAATTTGATGGCCATGTAGACTTCAAATACATTCACATTAGTATTAAATTATGGGAGTATAAACATCAAATTTTAGCACATGAAATATCCATTGAATGTAAAATAGTGTGTCCCAATAGATTTGATGGTCTGCATTACATCATACATCTTGATTCAATAGAATAATATGAGTCAAAAGGTCAAAAAGCTTAAGAGGAAACCAAATGGAATAATCATGTGAGGCTACAGACTAACAATAAGATCTTGCAATCAATGCACAATTGACACATGGCATAAGCATGTAATGTGGGTAGACGTATACTAGATCCTAAGTGCAAATACAAGACTACTAAGTAGCACTAGCCTAGATGGAGTTGACAAGTCAAAGGAATATCAATGATTTATGTTTATTTGTATCAATAATGATCCATGGTGTGAGATGGGTTAATGAGTCAATGATCTAGTTTAGATATTAATGATTAATTTAATTAAAGGTGGAGAAGCTAAGGGACTTCCTAGAGATCAAACACATACTAAATTCAATCTAAGGAGTAGTTTTTGGCCAAAGGAAACAAGGTCATACAAGGTCATCCCATCACCATTAGAGGTTGATCGAAAGATATGGAGAAAACATAGTATTATAGTTATGTTAAAGGACATAAAAGGATTACCATTAAGGCTAATTATGGACCTTTAGCTTGAGGGTTTGTGTCATATAAGGATATTTCTATGATGATGTTTACCACTATTATAAGAAGAAGATCAAATTTCAAAGGGTTCTATGAAGGCATACATGTAGACCCCAATGGTTTAATCTCTAGGATTAATTGCATGAAAAGGACCCCTTCACTCCACTATGCATGCCATGAAAAACTAGTTAAGAGAAATTAACAAGAAGATAATATTCTAATAGACTAGCCTATTTTTTGTAAATACATGGATGGTAGAACCTAGCTTAGAATAACTTGACCCCACCATTGAACAAAGAAGGAACATTAGTGTAACTATGTAACCAATTAAATTAACTTAGATCACTCAAAAGGATTTGAATGAGCATAACGTTTAGAGGTAATTGTAATTGTAATTTAAATGGATTTGACCTCACTTCATTCCCCTTTGAGTGTCAAAACTCCCTCTCTCTTAATTCTTTTCTTCTATAAATATATCCTTCAATCTATTGATGAACATACCTTAGGCTAGTATGATTAGACTCTAAAAAAAATGTATTCTTCACCTCTTAGAGTAATTAGAAAGGCATTTTTGTAGTGTTTTCTCAATTTATGTTAGAATTATTATGTTGTATTGATATTTTAAGTAATCTACTCCTCCCATTACAAATTCTAATCTTAGCATAAATGCTAAAAACATTCTTTGTAAGTCATATAGTGTGTCTTAGCATTGATATCTCATTGATAGAGTAGACTACTAAATGTATGTGTCTTCAAATATACCTTACTTTCATTTATCTATAGTCTTAGTAGTAGACATTTTAGTAGCTTCTTTTATATTTCATTAGTGTGTCAAAGATTCAAATCCTAAGAGTGGATATAACAAATCCATGGTGCATCACCACAAGCTAAATAGGTTTATTCTATGAAATATCTTGACTCTTCTCATCGAAACCAATTTTAGATATTATAAATAAAGGTTAAAATTATGAAATATGAGGAGATATCCTCATTAAAAACCTTATAGGTCTAACCTTTTTATAGGATACCCACAACCTAGGGTCATTCCCATGTTTAGCTAGATTTGTGTAAAAGACTTGAATAATCCCTTGACCAACTAGGGTGAAATATAAATCCACAATAATTTTGGCATGCCTGGTGGGACCCAAGAAGGAATGACATATAAACATCAGCTTGGAATATATTTATGGTGTGTAGGAACATCTAAAAATTCTTGGAGTAGTTATTATAAGATTGAAGATCAAATCATGCACCAGATTTCCACTAGGTCTTCTTTAAAAGGTAATGAAGTCTAGTTTGTATAATTATATTTAGATAGTAAAATAAGGTATAGGATACCTATTTCAATAACAAATTGAGTATCCCCTAATTATCCCACCTCCCCATTATCTATAAATATTTCTTCTACTCAATCTACTAAGAGTATAACAAGGCAAGTGCAAATGGTAAGGTCTAGATTACAAGCTTTTGTACCCTTTAATGGTGGTATCCCTCTTAACCTTTAGCATCATGATAAGAACCTTGATGATTCTTTAAATAAATTTCCATACTTTATATGAGATAATGACACTACTCTTGTATAACATATAGCGAACATTACAAATCTTTGCTCAGTACATAATATCACATAAGAGAATGTAGCTGTGAGGCTATTAACCACCTCCTTAAAAGGAAAATTAATAAAATGGTGTATGGGTCTAACTCCAACTTCATTCAACACATTTAATGAGTTTCATGAATCCATATGCAAGCATTTCGAGGATAGAAGTGACCATGTATCCCTTTTTGAGCAGCTTACCTATATTAAGAGAGCATCCCAAGAGTCTATGGTTGATTTCAACTATAAATTTTAAAACACCTAGGATAGGATTCATGTTGTTATCAATCCCACCCCTAATGATGATTTTATTTACTATTTGGGAGCTTTGAATTCAGATATTGTAGTCACGATTCAATTTATGGGTGCGACGACTCTACTTGAATCCTATGAGATATCCATAAGGGTAAAAAATTGATTGATACAAGTAAAAAAGCTAATACTAAGACCTCTCATGCCACTTTTCCTTGAGATTTATCCTATCCCACCTACTATGTATCCATTGCCTACTCCAAATCACTAAGCTCAAACTAATGAAATTCAAGTGGACAAATTTGCCAAGATTGAAAGCTTGATAAAGGCATAAAATAACAAGCTAGTGTCTATATAAAGGTAATAAGAGGCTTCACATAGACCATACCAAGGCCCCTTCCAAACCCAATACCTTTCTCAATATTATAATAGACCCCCTTGTCCATCAAATGAACAAGACCAAGGCCAAATTACACAAGGTAGATCTAATAGTGGCTACAATCTTACAAATATAAGTAGCTCAAAATCCTTGATGCCCACATAATAACTTTGTTCAAGAAGGTCAATGGTAGTTAGGGGGATAAAATAATGAGATGGTGATGACAAATATTAGAGACATGTATTAATACCCTAGTTTGAAACATTATCCTTCATTCTAAAGTCATGATATGATGCCTCCTCCATCATAAGGCCCCAAAATGAATTAAGACAACATGCATACCATGTCACTATCATAAGCTCAAAGCCAAAAATAAGGGAACATGGGTAATGAAACAAATGATACCATATTCATGAATTTTCAAGAAGGGGAAAATATGTTTGAGCATGTAGCAACTAATATGGGACAAGTTTCACAAAATACAAATGATCCAATTACAACTTAGATAAGGGCTAAGAATATGATGTTGGATGATAAATTGGGGTAACCTAGGATTTATTCATCATCTTCATGGGATAGTGAATACCCTAATTCTTCAAATATAGTTATTAAAGATCCTATAAATCAATAAGTGCCCCAACCTCCTAGACAAAAAAAGAAGTCCCCCTTTATTCCTCATGTTAATCAAATACCAAGTGATACTTCTTCTTCCAGGGAGTATTCCAAGGATATTAATCTTCCCTTTAATATTGTGGATCATTTAAAAAAGGATAATGTAATTATGTCCATATATTATTCTATATCTATTCCATGGAAAAAGGATATTCTCCAATAAGAGCTCTCTAAACTTTCTCATGTAGAAAAGATAATTGATAGGGTGAACAATGTTTTCATCAATAATAGTCAAACTAACCAAGCCCCTATCTAGGTTTGTAATAAAATTACAAGAAAAAATCAATTTAAAAATGTTGTTAATCACTCTAAAATTTGTAATCCACCCCCCTAATTTTATCTATCAATCATCATAGGGGACTCTTTAGTACGTTATTTCATGTTAGATTCAAGTGCTTCAACCTTAGTGGTGCCTAAAGACATAAAAAATTAAGATTGGGCTCAAATATGTCCCTAATGAAAAATGTTTTATTCAATTTTATGTCTCTTCCACTAAGATAGTATGCATATTGAAATATCATTAGATAATATTGGTAGCCTATCCAAATTGTGTCATTACTCAAGCTGTAATGGTGGTAGACCTGCCTACATATTTTACCGTATGCTTATCTAGGGGCTTTACTATAAAAATTGGAGGATATTTTTCATTTGATTTGTCATACATGTTTTTTAGAACCAATAATGGAACCAAAATCACTATAAAATTTGAGTCTATCTCTAGGTTCAACCTAGAACCCTATATGCCTAATAATACAAATATCAACTATGCCATATTTGAAGAGTTTGAGGAGGTTAATGAAAAAAAAACCCCATGATCATATTGAATCCATCTAATATATATACTTGGATTAATGGGTAGATGATATTCATGGATTTTATTCTTATAGAAACATTTAAGAGGTAGACTTAGGAATGTACTACATGCATCAAGAAGGTGCAACTATACCTAGCTTAACTAACACTATTCAAGAAGAGGATGGTATATAATTTTTTTAATTTGATAGATCAAGGTCAAATAATGGAAGTGGAGTGGGACCCATGTTGATTTCACCATTATTTCAAAATTACCATTCAACTAGAAGACTCCAATTTAGTTTTACCTCAAATCCATCTCAATACGAAGCTCTCTTGCATGGTTTATAAGAAGCAAAAAAGAGAGGTGTCAAGTTCCTCCAAGTCAAGGGTGATAGTGAGATTATAGTGACATAAGTGAGAGGGTGATATATATATTGTATTTAAATAAGTGAGAGGCTTAAGTGTAATAAATAATCACCATTTGAAAGCCTATGAGCACCAGGTGTGGGACCTCATGGAGGATTTCTTGGCATTTAATATCCAATCTATACCAAGAGAAGCAAACCAACATGTAGATAGGCTTTCATCCATTAGTGCCCAATATGATATTGTAAAATGAGTAAAATGAAACAAATCCAAGATAATATCAATGTTATATGTAGACTAGTTATACCTGAAAATGAGGTGAGTTGGCAAGTCTTTGATAATGTTGATCAAATCATATGTTTTGTAATACAAGAGGTAAAATTATGCCATAAGAATGAAGACAAGTTCCAAAATTAATATGATGATAAAATAGTATAATTAAGGTATAATAATCTACCTAAATGGCTTGTGAAATTATAAATCATCTTAAATGAATATAACTAGATAAGAAAAGGGAGAGCACACATCTCATCTAAGGAAGAACACTATAAAAAGATAGATATCTTTCAGGACAAAAATATAAAGCTAGGAAAGGTCAATACAACAAAGGAAAGATATGTATATGTTGCTTTGTGCCAAGAATTTTCTAATATATTTTCTTGAGAGTATAAATACTTGAAGGGTTTTGAACCCAAACTTACACAACACGCCATTGAATTAAAAAGTAGTGTGAAGTCAGTCAGGCAAAAACAAAGGTCTATCAATCTGAGAGTGGAGGACCTCATGAGAAGAGAATTATTTAAATTGATTGAATCAAAGATAATATTTGAAATTAATCATTCCTCATGGGTGACAAACCTTGTGCTAGTAAGGAAGAATAATGGAGAGATTCATTTACATGTTTACTTTAGGGACCTTAATAAGCTGTCCATAAAGGACCATTACCCACTACCCTCCATGGATCAAATTCTACTAAAGGTGGTAGGTTCTCAAATGTTCTCATTTATTAATGGATATTCTACCTATAATCAGATTATAGTCAAAGAATAATGTAGGCATAAGGCTACCTTCACTACAAAATGGGGCACCTATGCATATGTTAAAATGCCCTTTGGACTCTCAAATGTTGGATCCACCTTCCAAAGAGTAATGGATGTTATTTTTCATGGTTTTTTATATGATATGGTTTTATTTTATCTTGATGATATAATATTATTTTCAAATAATCTTGATGATCATCTGACATACTTTATATTTATTTTTCATAGATGCAGATGATTTAGAGTTTCATTGAACCTAAATAAATGCATTTTTTTAGTACATTGACAAAGACATCTTGGGTATATGGTGTCCAAATATGGTATTTACATTTATTTAGAGAATATTGAATAAATATTTTATATATCATTACCTAAGAACAAGAAATTATTACAAATATTCTTTGGTAAGAACAATGTTATTAAGAGGTCCATTCTAAGCTTTTTAGAGTTGGTCAAGCCCCTCACTCATATGTTAAGAAAAGGTAAAGAGTTTAAATGGATAATATAAGGTAAGATAAAATATGAGGGCATCAAGGAGGCCATATATCATGACCCCACACTTCTAATTCTATATTTCAATAAATAATTCTATTTTATGCCTTCTCTACATTAGATGCAATTTCAGCCATGTTTATGTAGCAGAATAATGAAGGTCTAGAGTAGCTTGTTGCATTATTCAATCAAGATTTGGAAGGGTATTAAGAAATATATATATTTTCTGAAAAACATGTAATTATTTTAATAATTTTGACGAAGTTTAGACATCTAGTTTCAAATAATAATATTATACTAATGGTAGCTCATCCAAGTGTGAAGGATTTTATCCTTAACAAAGATTTAAATGAAAAGAGAGATGGATGGGTCACTATGTTTACTCAGTATAAAATTTAATTCAAGGTCAAGAAACTATTATGAGGTAAAATATTACATGAACATCTTGTAGAAGATGTGAGAGAAGAAAAAGAGACAATTTCTGTAATTTAAGACACTCAACATGGAGTTGAGAATACTCCTACAAACTAGACATGATATTGCTACATTTATTCAAACATGAGAGTGTCTAATGGGTTTGAATACATCATAAATAATACACTTTAGGATAAAATTAGTTCCATACATTTTTATTGATGGAGTGTTAGTCAAAAAGGAAATTAGAGGTATGCTTTTAAGATGTGTTGAAACTAGCCAATTTGGTAAGCTTCTCAAGCAATTTCATGATAGTTCTTTTGGAGGCCATTTTTTAACCAAGACCATAGATGAAAAAATAATTATATATATTTAATTTTTACCTAATTTATTTATAGTTGAACATTCATGTGTTAGGAAGTCTTGAAAGTGTGTAATGTTTGTAGGGAAAAAGACAATTGTTATGCCATCGAAGCCTATTCAGGTTGAACAACCTTTCATGAAATAAGGTTTAGAATTAATTAGAATGACTCATCCTCCATCTAGTATTATTCATAAGTGGGTCTTGATATCTATATATTGCTCCACTAGGTAGGTGGAATCAATTCCCTTGAAGGAATCAAATGAGAACTTTGTTCTTGAATTCTATGAATGTCTAGTCACCTATTTTGGATCACCTTCCACTATAATAGTAAACAACACAATGTAATTTATAATTAAATATATATGTGAGTGGGATATTCATAAAAGTATCTATCTAACATACTCATCAAATTACTATCCATAAGGTAATTGGCTGGTTGAGTCCACTAATAAGAACCTGGTTTGAATCATCAAGAGAATAATGGAAGATAATCATAGATCTTGGCACACAAACTTGAATACTACCTTATGGGATGATAAGATCACCCCTAATAAATACACTATTCATTCACCCTATCTCTTAGTCTATTTAATAAACTAAAGTCTACTAATTTCATTGGAGCTTCCATCTTTGGAGCTTACACACCCACTAGAGCTTCCAAAAAAGTGATGCAATAGAGGTCAAGATGAAGGAACTAAGAGAATTGGATGAGCTAAGAGATGATGCCATTCATACCATGTGGTCTAAAAAAAATAAGTGAAGAAGTCATTTGACAAAATAGCTTTGTCAAGAACATTTCAAAAAGGTAATGTAGTTCTTAAAGGGGATGAGGACCATGAAAAACTAGGAAAACACATCAACTTTGATAGCCTTTGAACTGGACCCTATGTCTTCACAAGTTGCTAAGAGAGAAATTAATTTTATCTTGTCAAATTGAATGGAGAGAGCCTTAAATTCATTTTAAATTAGAGATATATCAAGTTATTCTACTAATTTATATCTTTCCCCTTGTACATAGTTAGATAGGTCTATTTTTCCTCTAGGTGCATTTGCACTTTGCTTTGTCTATTATTGCTTGGTTTGTTTTGTTTCTTTGTAGTTTTTTTCCCCCATTAATCAAATAACTATTTTGAAAATTTAATAAAAGTATTTTTTTAATTATAATTTCATTTTCTTACTCATTTTGAATAAGCTTGATCAAAATCTGGGTCCCAAGACTAGCAAGATAGTCAAGCCAATTGAGTTGACAAAAGTGTTGGCCATTTTGTCACACATATCAAGATTTTCCTATAGTTAGAACGAGAAGAATAATATGGTCCTAATGAAGTAGAAAACCAAATGGATTAAAAATGGGTCTAATAATACAAATAGAGCGATCTAAGTAGGATATCATGGACTACATTTATAAAGTCTCGAGAGATCATCAAACTCTGAAAGGTCTAGAAAAGGGTGAATTATGAAATATTTGTGAATCCAAATTGTCATTAGGATGTCATGAAGAACCATGAATGGAATATTTCACTTATATATTTTATAAATATGCTTAAAAATACTCATATGACCATTAGACCATACATGATTAATGTAATTAGTGCTAGGATCATGCTCTGCAAGTTTCATATCTCAATGAGTCTTCTATCTCAAGATCTAAGCCTTCCAATTTCAAATTTTTGAGTCTAAAGGGCCATTTCATCTTACATGTCACATAAGAGTGCATGACTAGCTTAGTTTTACATTTTTTATCTTCACTCAATAATCCCTCACAAGCCAAAGGATTGTACCACCATGTATTTATTCATACTAGGATCATCCTCTAAATTTTTCAAGACTATGTGAGTTTCCTAGCTTGAGTTATGAAGATTTAAATTTGAACCAATAAAGTAATACATCTATTAAAATGTCAAAATAAATCTCATGTAAAACCACCTCTTTTGATATTAAATTTTACGGTTTCATAGATGTCAAATAAGGTTTTGTGAATGTCAAATTTTTAGAGCATGGATGTCAAATTTGAGCTGATGAAATAGTCATTGGATTTCAAATAGTGGCTCTTAGTAGATTTGATGGTCCATATTGCATTTTACATTTTGATCTAATTGTGTAAGATGAGTTAAAAGTTTAAAGATATTAAGAGGAAACCACATCACATAAGCACATGATGTTGCAGACTGAAAATAAGATTCTAAAATCAATACATGATTGACACATGGCATAAGTTCGTAAAGTAAGCAAACTAATAGTAGACATTGAATGCAAATGTGGGACTACCACGTGACACCAATTTATATATAGTTTAAAATTCAATGATAAATTAATGACTCATGATCATTCATATAAAAAGGGTCAATAATGTGAGATGGGTCAATGAGTTAATGATCTGGGTCAAATATCCATGACTAGTGAAATTAAAGGTCAATAAGCTAAGGGACTTCTTGGAGATTGAACAATGTTAATCCAAGGAGTAACTTTTTATCAAAGAAAAAAAGGTATTGTATGGTCATCTTATCACCATTATATCTCATTCCAGAGCTATGGAGTGAAGATAGTCTTGCACTCAGGTTAAAGGACATAAATGGACCACCGTTAAGGCTAAATATGGACATCTTGCTTGAAGGTTTGTGTCATAGAGGGATATTTCTATGAATATGTTCACCATTATTAAAAAAATGAGATATAATTTCAAATGGTTCCATAGAGGCATACACATATAACCCAATAGTTTCATCTCCAAGACAAAATGCATGAAAAGGACCCCTTCTCTCCACTGTGCATACCATGATAAACTAGTTAGGAGGAATTAACAATAGGACAAGATTCTAACAGACTAGCATAGTTATTGTATCTACATGGATGGTAGAACCTAGCTTAGAACAACATGACCCCACCATTTCAACAAGACTAAACATTAATGTAATTATGAAACCTCTTGAAGTAACTTGGATTAATCAAAAGGGTTTGAAGGAGCATAATTTGTAAAGGAAATTTTAATTATAATTAAAATGGATTTGAGATAATTTTATTCCCATTTGAGTGTGAAAAATACCTCTCTTTTTCTTCATTTATTCTATAAATATAGCCTTCAATATATTGATGAGCATCCCTCATGTTGGTATAACTAGACTCTATCAAAATTTATATTCTACACCTCCTAGAGTAATGAGAAAGGCATTTTTTCAATGTTTTGTCAATCTATGTTAGCATTATTTTTTTTTCTTGATATTTAATGTGGTCTAATCCTCGATTGGAAAATTATAATCTTAGCCTAAATGATATAAAATTTCTTTATAGGTCATATAGTGTGTCTTAGCATTGATCTCATAAAGATTTAGTGGACTAATGAATGTAAGTGTCTTCAACCAGACCTTACTTTCATTTCTCTCTAGTCTTAGTGCATCAAACTAACCTCTATATGAAATAATGTTTCTTATAAATTATAGTAGACACTTCATTAGCTCCTTTCATAGTCCATTAATGTGTTAAATATTTCAAGCCTAAGAGTTATTACAATAAATCCATGGTACATCACAAAAAGCTTGATAGGTTTACTTTATGCAATTTCTTGACTCTTTTCATCCCAACTAGTTTTATGTTTTATAAATAGAGGTCTAAATTATGAAATCTAAGGAGCTAGCCTCATTAAAAACCTTAGAGGTTTGACCTTGATATAGGATACCCATAGACTAGTATCATTCTCATGTTGATCTAGATTTTAGTAATGGACCTGAATAATCCCTTGCCAAGCTAAGGTGTAATCTCGATCCACAATTATATTTTTATTCATTTCCCCATATGAATGTTATTACATGGTATTATTTTCAAAAATAAGAAAAAATTCAAAAATATTTATGGTGTTGCATATTTTGAGTTGATTTTCCCCCACCATTGTTATTTTATTACACAACTCATAACACCAGGATAAATTTTTGAAATAAATGAGGTGTTTCATATTGAGTTTCCCATACCAATGTCATTATGTGACATAATTTATAACACTTGGATAAGTTTCAATAAAATATGGGGTGTTTCATATTTTGAGTCAAGTTTCCCATATGAATGTCATTTCACAATGCAATTTAAACCACTTTGATAAATTTAAAAAATATTTTGAGTGTTACATATTTTCAGTTAGGTTTCCCATACCAATGTCATTACATAATGCAATTCATAACACTTGGACAAATTTTATAAATATTTAGGTGTTACATATTTTGAGGCTTGTTTCCAATATTGATGTAATTACATGTAATAATTTGAAACGTGTTGACAAAATTTTGAAATATTTGAGGTGTTGCATATTTTGATTCAGGTTTCTAGTACCAATGTCATTACATGACATGGTACACAACATTGGGAAAAATTTAAACCTATTTAGGATGTTACATATTTTGAGTCAGGCTTCTTATACCAATGTCATTACATTCAACAATTTGTAACATTGAGATTTTTTTTGAAAATATCAATATCATTGTGTGATATAATTCACAACAATGGGACAAATTTTATAAGAAATGGAGCATTTCATATTTTGAGTTAGGTTTATCATACTAATGTTGTTGTGTGGCATAATTTAAAACATTAGGATAAATTGTTGAAATATTTTGGGTGTTACATATTTTGAGTTATATTTCCTATACCAATCTCATTATATATTTTGATTCTCAACATTAGGTTAAATTTCAAAAATATTTTGGATGTTGCATATTTTGAGCTAGGTTTCCCACACCATTGTCATTGTATAGTGTGGTTTGCAACAATGGGACACATTTTGGAAATATTCTAGTTGTTGCACATTTATAGTTAGTTTTCCCTTCCAATTTTTATTGCATGGAGTAATTGACAACACTATGAAAATTTTTAGAAATCTTTGGGGTGTTACATATTTTGAGTATTTTTTCCCATACCAATGTTGATGCATAGTGTGGTTGTAAACACTAGGACATATTTATGCATTATTTGGGGTGTTTCATATTTTGAGTTAGGTTTCCTATAATAATTTCATTTCACTATGTAATTTGTAACATGGAAAAATTTCAAAATCATTTTGGGTGTTACATATTTTGAGTTGGGTCTCCTATACCAATATCATTATGCATCATAATTTGCAACACTATGATAAATTAGAACTATTTGGGGTGTTACATATTTTTAGTTCAATTTTATGTACTAATGGCATTACATGTTTCAATTCATAGTAATGGATACATTTTTGAAATGTTTGTGGTGTTGCATATTTTGAGTCAGGTTTCTCATAAGAAATTCATTACACCATGTAATTCAAAACACTATATAGATTTTATAAATATATGGGGTGTTTCATATTTTGCATTCAATTTGTCTTACCAATGTGGCACAATTTGGAACACTTATATAGATTTAAGAAATATTTTTCATGTTGCATATTTTGAGTCAAGTTCCTAAACCAATGTCATTGTGCAACACATTTCAAAACACTCAAAATTGTTTATTAAAAACATTAGGGTGTTGCATATTTTGAGTTTTTTTTAATATTTATGTCCTTCGATGTCACAATTTATAACATTTAGACAAATTTCAAAAATATTTAGGGTGTTTCATATTTTGAGTTGGGTTTCTCATGTGAATGTCATTATATGATGGAATTTAAAACACTAGGACACATTTATAAAATACTTTTGGTGTTGTATATTTTGAGTTAGGTTTCTTGTAACAATGTCATTTCATGGTGAAATTCCTAAAAATAGGACAAATTTGAAAATTATTTGAGGTGTTTCATATTTTGAGTCAGGTTTCATATATTAATGTCATTGATAGGCACAATTTATAGTACAAGGATAAAGTTTAGAAATATTTGAGGTATTGCACATTTTGAGTTAGGGTTCCTTTGCCAATGTCATAATAAGGAATAATTTTCAACATTGAAAAATTTTGTAAATATTTTGGGTGATCAATATTTTGAGTTAGCTTTAACATACCAATGTATTTGCATCATATGGTTGGCAACACTCAAAGAAATTCATGAAATATTTTAGCTTTTGAATATTGGTAGTCAAGTTTCTCATATCAATTCCATTACATAGTTTAATTTGTAACACCATGACAAATTTTAGAATAAATGGGGTGTTGTATATTTCTTGTTGAGATTCTTGTACCAGTGTCATTTTATAGGATAATTTATAATACTATGACAAATTTTATAAATATTTGTGATGCTACATATTTTTATTTGGATTTCATGTACCAATGTCATTACATAATTAAATTCATATCAATGGAGAATTTTTTGAAATATTTGGAGTGTGACATATTTTGATTCAAGTTTCCCACACAAAACTCATTGCATCATTGTAAAAACCAATTTTTGTTATAATACTGAGATAAACATCACTAGTACAAATATTAATCATATTTTATCATGGAAAGAATTAAGTGAGATCCATAATTGTGTCATACTAAACACAAAAACTATACCAAGTCCATAAACTAATAATGACTTCATTAAGAAGAGTTATAACCACTTTGTATTTAGATAAATGAGGGTGAAACACTCACACATGCCTATCTACATAATTCAATGTGGCCTTCTTAGCAAATCTCTCACAATGTTATAAACTTACTTGAGTACTTGCATAGCTTATAAAGTAGTTAGTACATTAATGGGGAAATCAGATAAGTTTAGCAAAAAACTATAAGTATTAAGATAGATTCAATAGAAGAATCATAATTATAAGATTTCATAATATAGATCTATCAAATTCATAAGCAACTGATAATGGTCATGAAAAATGACTATTTTTAAATGTAATTCAAATATTGGAAACACATTAAAAAGTTCACAAATAATCAAAGAATGATATTAACATCTTGTTGGTAGGTAACATAAGAAGATTAGATCAAAGTATAAGCATACCAATTGAGATTATTAATATGTTTCAATACCATACTTATGTTCCACTTTGTAAGATATTTCATTTTTTAAATATAGGGTTAGTCTTAAGGTATAGGTCAAAACATGCCTACTTAATGATCTTATTAAGTTCAGTCAACCCTATTAGGCTAAATGAACATACATAAAATTACACTATCTTTAAACACATGAGCCCAAGGAACTCAATATACTTATACATGGTTTAACACATAACTTTATTAACTAAGTGAATCAATCTTCAACAAAGGTCAATGTTCTTTAGACCAAGGAAAAGATACTTATTTAATATTATATGTTAGAAGATTTCTCTTCATTAAATTTCAAAGAAGACTTATTAATTACATATTAATGTTCATAACACATAATATTATCTTGTTATAATTCCATGTCTTTATGATGAATATAATAACTTATTATTATTCCTTAAGCTAATTTCATTTAAGAATCAAGTGTTCCTCAAGCACATCATGCCTCAATGAAATAGACATTTTAATATAGGAAATTTTAAGAGCTTATCCATTTACAAATTGGTTTACTAAATTTATCTTTAACATTTGTATAATATTTGAATCACATTGATTGAATCTTAGTTATAATCAGTTAACCCCATCAATCCCAAATTATACAAGACTATCACAAAGTGTCCTACCACTTTAAATAATTATATAATGGTTTCCAAAATTTATTATCTTCATTATATAATATTGAAGAGGAAGTTAACTTTAGACACTTTTTAAGTTTCTTTAAATGGATGCTAAACATAGAGTCAATTTGAAACAACCCCCCAAAAAATGGAATCATATATTAGAGTAAATTTTGGACATGTGTTGGGCTCTCTTACAAGTCATGATAAAGAAATTCACTACATGCATACATAATTGGAATTGAAGGAGGGAAATTGGTGTAATTTGCTAGAGGTAAACACATACAAAAGGTGCTATGGGGAAGCTTATTGTTGTAATGTAAATATTATGGGATTTGAGGCATATCAATATACACATACACTGATAAGTCATGATTTTCATAAGTGGCACTCATACTTCCCCTTAGGACTATTTCAAGGTCCTTAACCCTAGGTAAATACCTCACTCTCCTCAGTGGGTTTCAGTCTGACTCAAGGATGGCTAATTTAAGGATTGGTTTAACTGGGAAGGATAAATTTGTTGTTCCTAAGTTATCATTTAGGTTAATCATGGGTTTATATCAAAGATACATGATATGTGAATTTAAAAAGAACTTAAAATCAGAAAAAAAAAAAATCAATTCAACACATGTAGATTTTGATTCATTCATACAATAATTTATATCAAGGCATAAGAGAAAATATATTAATTACAAGATGCTTTAGTATTATTGACTGAATTATAACACCCTTCAACCTTTAAGGTCATTGATCTATTCATACACCATTTATATCAAACATGGATGTTCATAACAATTTATGATGTAGTTATAACTCAACATTACCATCCCATAGTCTATACATATATTTAGATTGGTATAGCCAATGTGATAATAAAAGAGTTTAAGGCCTTTTAAAAATTACGACTGAACTATTTGTTTTAAATAATAATTTATTCATCCATTGATAGTTTTAATTATGTAACTACTTAATAAATAATTTTCTTCATTCCATAATCCATAAATGAATACTTAAAGATATCATTATGTTATGAATTCATTTATAATTCAACTAGACAACAAGGATACAATAAACATTCAACAATAGAATTCACATATGGAATCCAACATCATTAAGTGATGAATTTCATTTGAGGTTTAAGATGTGTGGAACCCAAATAAAATGTTCCACTTAAGTAACTCTTACAAATTTCATTTTTGACATCTATAATAAGAAGTTAAATGAATTTAGCTAATGGTAAGGAAGGCAAGGAAAATAATATCTGTACAGCTTGCATATCACTGGATGGATTAAGGTTATATGATAACTTATTTATCATGTTTTATTACATTATAATTTATTTTAATTCATTTACTAAATCAATAAATAATCTATGTAAAACATTGTACATGATCATTCTTAAATAATATGAATTAACTAAATATTGATTCCTTTACCAATTAATGTAAGTATTTACTTATTAATTTCAAATTTCATAATTCAGCATACATAACTTAATAATTAATATTTTATAATTGTGAATAGAATACATACCTTGCACACAACAAAATATGTCTGAAGTGCATAATAGAAGAGAGAATTTGTTTTATTTTTCTCATGGTCCATACTAAAAGGGTTAATAGGCCCATAAGCCTCTATGCACTTATAAACAAGAGTAACAAGATAACCAAACACAAATTCAGCTAATGTGAGTTACTACGTAACTTCTATCTAAGTTCCCATAGAACTTATTCATTCTAAATTAAACAAACTACAAAATTAATGAACCAATGTAAAGCATATACACATGTTTCCTTAAAGTGGAAATCTATAACAAATATTAACTTCTTTAATAACATAATTCATATCCAATTTATTTCTTATATTTAAAATAGATTTCCAAAATTAAATTTAATATGAAAACATCTAAGTAATATTTTAGATTTGTAAACATAATACATAACTTACACAAAAAAATATGTCTAAAGTACATAATAGAAGGGAGCATTTGTTTTATTTTTCTGATGGTTTGGCTATCAAGTTTGTTATTTTAAATAACACTTATGAACAAGATTAACAAACTAACCAAACATAAATTCAGCTAATGTGAGTTACTACGTAACTTGTATCTAAATTTCCTAAGATGTTATTCATTTTGAATTAAAAAAACAAACAAATTAATGAACCAATGTAAATCATATACACATGTTTCCTTAAAGTGGAAAG
This sequence comes from Torreya grandis, assembly GCA_037957365.1. NCBI lineage: Eukaryota > Viridiplantae > Streptophyta > Pinopsida > Cupressales > Taxaceae > Torreya > Torreya grandis. The sequence goes on from JARHVA010005759.1 coordinate 866,644, forward strand.
CTAAAACAAATATTAACTTCTTTAATAACATAATTCATATCTAATTTATTTCTTCTATTTAAAATATATTTCCAAAATTAAATCTAATACGAAAACATCTAAGTATTTTCTAAGTGAATATTCATGGGTTAATTCAACTGACATCAAGAAATTTAAGGGCAATGAATATTATTAAATATGTTAATATTTATCAAAGTAATGAACTAAGATGTAATAAATATCATAAGAGAACGTTATATCATTTAAAGGTTAATATATAAATGAATAAGTATATAGGAATTGATTACATTACATAGCTAAGTCCAACTTAAGGATTATTAAAACAATGTAGGATTCATATGACATGTATAACTAGTAGTATGCCCAATCGATTCTAGATTGTTATGATCGTAAACAATAAAGGATTAACTCAATAATTAAATAATATAAGGTACTTGTATAATAGATTCAACCAATAATTAATTTAACTCTTCAATATTCCATTTTAATAATCTATTAATAACATATGTTATCAACCAACAAGTTCACTCTAACTATCAAATTAACAACTATAATCGATATTATCTATACATATTAATAATTAATCAAGTCAATAAATTCTTTTTTTACCATTTTAAATATGAAGTCATTGAAGCATGGAGTCAAAGTTGATTAGGATGTACCCATCCAACCAACCCTATGATCCCAACCATTGATGGTCCTAACCATGCCAACCATCAGTAGGATGGTGGTAATGGTAATAGGGAACATGAATGAATCCTAAGCACATCAATCTCTAAAAAAAGACATATTGAATAAAAGGATACACATAACATAATCAAATGATTGCAAGGTAAGATGAGAATAGTTAAACCATCTAAGTATTTATTAGGATCAAGGATGGTTAATTTAAGCCATCAAACAATAAAGAATGGATTAGTTATAATACATTGTTTATCATTTAAAATTATCTTAGTTGGAACCCCGTCCAATATCAAAACCATCCTTAACCATCCAAACCCATAATATATACTTTTAAATATTTAGGTTTATTCCAAGAATGAAAATACACACATTCCAACAAGTAACCTAACCAAAATGAAACCGAATGAAATAATGACACAAATAGAATATTTCTCAATATATAATGACTAATCTAACAATGTATAAAATAAACAATTGTGCCTCCATATGTCACATGACATAGAACTTAAAAAGACTAAGCCAAAGTAGAATTCCAAATAATATAAACATATTATTATAAGTTTTAGGCATCATTATGTAATCATGTAACACATTAAATATTGAAGCATATAGAAAGATCAATAAACTCAATAAATTGACATAGACATTATTATAAAATGAATGAATTTTAATTGATCGAATAAAAAGTACAACCAAAATGATCAAATCCCAATAAAGTCAAGACCTGATCAATCCAAATACCAAGCTTGAAATAAAATATTACGACAAAACACATAAAGTCCAAATGAATAACCCAAACATGAAAAGGTTAACACAATCACATAAACCCTAAAGCCATACAACATATATATATATATATATATATATATATATATATATATATATATATATATATATATATATATATGTATATATATATGTGTTAATATAATTAAACATCTGCATAGTTCGATGAAGAAAACTTAACACTATTGACCATGACACAATCAATCATTAAAGAGAATTCCACCATTGACTCCAAAGAGACTATGATCATACAAAAGATATAAGGTTCTATTGGATTCAAAGGAAACAATAACAATACAATAGTTCATCAATTATATAACCCAGAATCCAAAAATTAAGGTCATGACTTACCCAATATTTGAATGAAAATAACACCTTTTCCAATAACAAGGTTTATGAATATGTAGTTATTAAATTAAAAAATACACTAAGTTTAACACAAAGTATAAATATAAACATAATTTAGATTTGGTATAAACATAACATGACAAAAAAAACAAGTAACAATATAATCAAGACCTAATAATAATGCCTAGACCCAATATATCCATAATCTTAGAATAAAGTAATGAGAAATGTTACCAAAATGTAAGGATCCCAAGGATATTGAGAACACAATCTATAAAATGCATTCAACCTTTTCATTCATGAAACACAAAAATGGGTTCACCCAGATGGAAACATCAACCAAACAAACACAAGAAAAACCATACAACTAACATATTTTCTCAAAAGAACACAATTTAAAATTAAATTATTGTGGATATCATTATTAACAATCTTAGAGTTCTTAGAGATAGACATAGTCATTATAAACTGACACGGTCATTACAAAATAAAACTAGAAAATAACAGCATTGATTCAATGCATTTATCTTTATATAAAAAAAAGAAATTTATTTAAATGATCATGGTTACCCTTTTAAAAATAACACATTCATCAAAATTGAAAACAAAATAATTATATATAAAAGCATAGAGCTTACCAACCTTCATAACATTCAGTCATTGTAAGTAAAATACAATCATCTTTTACAACACAGACAACACACAATATTTTTCCACTTATATGCATGAGAACATAATATATAAAATAATAATACAAGTGCATGTAGATAAGGGTTTGAACCAAGTACTATATATATTATATATACATTTATTTTAAGTTTATATGTAATAATATGTATTGATACATCACCATAAGGGGTATGTGCTTGCACCCAGAAGTCTAAAGACTCTCGGTAGCATAAGAAACCTCTAAATCATTTATTTCCATTTAAAATAGTTAACCAAAATTGAACTAGGAAAACCAAATTACTTACATGAAAATGTAGAAACTACCAAAATCTCAAAAGATAAAAAATCTCTATTTCCTCACCAAGCACTGTAGTGTAATTTCCCAATCATTATGATTGCCATTATAACTAGTCAAGATTTCTTACTATGTACACCCCATTATTTATATCTTCCTAACACTTCTGCCTTCCATCCCAACTTCTCATTATTTCCATACACTCCCATATACCCTCAATCAATTTTCATTAAATTTTTGGAGAGAAAAACACCTTTGGATCCTAAGGTAATACCCATTAATCTTGCCATTAGTGGTGAGTCTATAAGCTCAATGATTAAGCAACCCACAACCAATAAAAAAGAAGATTAGTGATAATCCAACATGATTAAACATAGAATGATTGATTAATAGTAAAACCTTCACCAAAATAACACCTACCTTATTAAATTAGGTTAACATATTCCCTCATAAGCTATCAACCTAAGTCGATATAATAATAAGATAACATCAACAAATTAAACCAAGTTTAAGTCAATCCATGACTATACTTATTCGTTAAAACATTATGCCATCACCTTAGTAATAATTCTAGGCTGAAGGTGCTAGGGTAAGAATGAAGGGTGACAAGGGTTATCAGAGGGGGTTGTTAGGTCTAGGTGGGTTTATTTAGGTTTAAGTACATAAGTGAATAGGTCACTAGTTTTAATGGAGAATATTGAAGATTCAAAGACCTATGAGAAAAAAGGATGGATATGTGAATACAAAAAAGGCTACAACCAATAAAACATTTAATAGAAAATAATGAAACATAATAATAAATAATGAAACATATAGATATCCATAAAGTACATCACCAATCACCAACATAAGGACCATAACTGATAAATATAATGACCAAATCAAAGTGTGTGAAGTAAAAATCAAATAACAAGTATACCTATTAGACATGTCAATGTGGTTAGAATTCATTAGTTCTAGGAGTACAGTCTCCATTACCTACATAACTCATAGGCAAAACATGTAGCCACTAAAAATTGCATTCATCACATTATGTCATTAATCAGTAACAAATATAGATTTATAAAATCATCATCAAAAGGAATAAGTCTATAAAATAATTAATCGCATAATTATGTATCTAGCCAACACTACTACAAGTACCATAGATAATTCAACTAAAAAATAACTAATAACTAGTCTAACAATAATAATGCTAATGTGATAATAGTAGAAAATATATGGTGAAAATATGGGATCGTAACATCCTCCCTCTCTTGGAAGGGAGCCATCCCAATGATTTAATCAAAAACCCATGCATAATGTTGTCTAAAAATATGAGCATCTTCCTAGGTTGTGATTCTTTCTCTCATAGGGTCCCATTGCACCAAAATATGTTGTCTATCCCTATTATGCATCTTAATGTTATGATGGTCTAGGATTTTCACTAGTTCCAACGAGATCTTTTCCTCTTTCATGACCTATAAATGAGTCCAATACAAAACTTGAGATGGATCAAGTATATATATTCTTAATAATGTAACATGAAAAACATCATGAATCCTTGAAAGAGGAGGAAGTGATAGTTGATAAGAAATGAGGCTAATATTTTCCACTATGTTGAAAGGCTTGATAAAATGTGGTGCTAACTTGGAAGCTTACCACATTTAATAGAACTTTTTTGTGGTCTAACACATATATTAACATTATCTTCCACACTGAATTCACTTGAGGTTATCTTAAGATCTCCATAACTCTTTTGCCTATCAGAAGCTATTTTTAAATTCTACATTATTTTTTCCATCCACCTATCATATTATAGTAAAAAATGATGTCCATCAACAAACCTATTTTCTAAGTTATCCCAAACAATAGGTGTTCTACACTTACGTCCATATAAAGCTTCAAATGGTGCCATTTTAATAGATGAATGCTAGGAATTATTATATGAAAATTAAACTAGATGGAGATAATCCTCCCATTTTTTTTGTTGATCCATTACATATATGTGAAACATATCTTCAACAACTTAGTTGATCAATTTTATTTTCATATCCTTTCTTGGATGAAATGAAGAGTTTAAATTCAGCTTTGTTCCAAAGGTTGCTTTTAAAGTACACCAAAAGCTTTAAGTAAACATTTTGTCTTGATATGATAATTCATTCACAAAGCATTGTATGAATACAAAATCATCATCTGTTAAATTCGTAACAATAAAGTGGCCAAATTTACTTGCTTTATAAATTAGTATAGGATCGTATCATACTTGTTGCATGATTTTGAAAGCCCTACAATAAAATCAAGTGAGACTAAAAATCCACTTATCTTTAAAAATATCATGAGGGTATAGAAGCCCTCCTGAATAGTAATGCTTAGCTTTGACCTGCTATCATTCTAGGCATTTTTTTATAAATTCAATGACATCATGCTTCATTCTAGGTCAAAAATAGAGTTTTTTCATCTCATACATCATTTTTGTAACCCCTATATGGGAACAATAAGGTGTTGTATGCACTTCATTAAGTACAAAATTTCTTGAGTCACCCATCTTAGGGAGATAGATTCTACCTTTATTTCTTATCAATCCATGTATTGCAATAGAATATTTGTAAAATCTTTTTACTATAGGCTTGTCAGCTAAACTTGCTCTTACATCATGGTAGAATACATCATCCAATTGTCATTTGAAAACAAAACTTATGAAATTTCCTTGTAACATCAACAAGGTAGCAAGGTATGTGCATCTGCTGAGTGTATTATCCACATAGTTCTCCTTGCCTTTGACATATGATATATTCATCTTAAAATTTCTCAAAAATTCTAGCTACCTATACTAGCATGCATTTAAATCTTCTTGAGAGAAGAGATACTCAAGACTTTGATGGAAAAAAAAATTTGAAAGGTTTTTTGAACAAAAATGTTTCCATTGTTTAAGTGCAAGAATAATGGTAGCAAGCTCCATGTCATGCATAGGATAATTATTTTCATGTTCTTTCAACTTTCATGACTCATAGGCCACAACCTTGCCATCTTGAGTCAAGAAACCTCCATATCCATTTTTGGAAGCATTAGCCAAAATTAAAAGTTACCATTTGGGTGTGGTATGATCAAAATAGGAGTTTTTGTAAGTATATTTTCAACTTAATAAATGCTTCTTCAAACCAAGGAGTCTATATGAATTTTTTCCTTTGCACTAAAAATAATTGATGGGATAGGCAATACTAGAAAAAAATTCAATAAAACACTGGTAATAACTAGTGAAACCCATGAATCTTTGTACTTCATGCACATTAGAAGGAGCATGCAAATATTGGATATCTTTGATCTTGGTGGGGTCAACAACAATGCCTTCTTTAGAAATAATGTATCCTAATTAATGAATTTTAGATTCATAAAACTCACATTTGGTTAATTATCCATAAAGCTTATGTTATCATAATATTTGCAAGACTAGACAGTAGTGTTGATCATGTTTGGCTTCATATTTGGAATATTTAGAATATCATCAAGTAAAATTAGCAAAATCTTATCTAATAGACATCTAAATATAATGTTCCTAAGGTTCATGAAATTTGTAAGTTTATTGGTTAAGTTGAAAGGTAAAACTTTGAACTCATAGTGTCCATATTGGGTTATAAAGGTAGTTTTATGAATGTCCTCTTCCTTGATTCACAACTGATGGTAACCATATCTCAAGTAAATCTTAGAAAAGAATGTAGTATCCTACATTTACTCAAATAATTCATCAGTTCTAGGCAAAATATAGAAGTTTCTTATTGTTACCTTATTCAACATATAATAATCAATGCAAATCCTTAGATCACCATCCTTCTTCATAAAGACTATAAAATCACCTTAAGGAGACACACTTACCCATATGCTTCCACTATTTAAAATTTATTGAAATTGAACTTTCAATTCTTATAGGTCAATTAAATTCATGTTTTAAGGTGACTTAGATGAAAGGGAAGGTCTAGGTATGTTGTCAATAGAGAAATAAATTTTTTGCTTGGGTGGTAACCCAGGCAACTTTTTAGGAAAATCATCCATAAAATCCCTTAGAATAGGAAAATATACATGCTTCAACTCTTTTTCATTGAATATTTCCTATAGTTGGACTGCATAGAGCTTGCAACCCTTACTAACAACTATTTTTAGTTGTAAGGTTGAAAATGTTTTACGTCTTGTAGACCTTTGCATGCCTTGTCATTCTATAAGTTTTCCAAGGTAATTAGTGCATCAAAATATTTTTCCCACACAATCAATTATGGATTGATGTTCATGTAGCCATTCCATCCCAATAATGAGATCATAGGACCCTAAAGGCATGATAAAAAGATTCACCTTTGTCTTGAAAAATTCAAAAACTAATTTTTCTTATTCCAAGCACTCAAGAATAGACATTTTCTTGCCAGTACTAAATTTAATTTCCCAACCTTATCTTATCAAGATGGGTTTAATATAACATTATTTAACAATAAAATGAGAAATAAAATAATCCATTACACCAAAATCAATCGAGATAGTGAAAATAAAACTTTTAATTATACCTTGGGTCTCAATTGGGGTGGTTTGTAAGTCAACATTGTGATTATCAATAGCAATATATACCCTATGGTTTTTTGTTTGGCTTGATTTAAATTTAGGATAGTCCTTTTTATAGTGGTTTTCACCACATTCCCAACATACATTTGGTCTAGAAAATGTTATTGGAACTGTGTTAGCACCTATGGTAGGTCCATGTGGGTTATTTTAATGTTGTTCCTTCTTGTAAAAACCGTATTTGGAAGATCCATGGGACTTGAAATTCCTAATTTGATTGGAAAACTTGATGAAAGCGTTATTCCCTCCTAAAAATCTATGCTTAGGATCAAATTTTTTAAATTTATTGTTCATGAGAGAAAGTTTCATGGTTTTAGACTATTGCTTGCTTGACTTGAATTCTTATCTTGCCTTTTAGCATGACTTTTCTTTCTCATTGGCCATGTACACTAATTCTATGGTTGCAACAAACATTTTTAGATATGTCATTTTAACATCATGCATTAGAATATCTTTAATCCCAATCTTAAACTTAGTAATCTTTATTTCTTCATCATGCATATAGTTCACATGATGTATTAAGTTTAAAAACTTATTCTCATATTCAATAATAGACACGTTCTCTTATTTTAATAGATGAAAATTAGTGATCTTCTACACATTATAATTTGTATTCAGGTACCTTTTAGGATATAATTTTCAAAAATAGACCAAGATATGTTTAAAGGTTGATACCCTTCAATAACACAAAGGTAGTTTGATCATAATACTACATGTCCTATTAGCTAATAGGTTATTACTCTGGCTTCACTTTGGAAGGTATATTATGCAAATTGAAGTAATTTTTCAACTGCAATAACCAAGCATCAGTTGCATCATTTGATTCTTTACCCAAAAAATGTAGGTGTTGGAAGTTTCTTCAACTCTTTGATGATTGGGTCAATGGTAGTCAAAGGTAGTTATTTAATTATAGGTCCTTCAACTTATCCCATTTCTAACTTAGGTACTTCATCTTAGGATATCACCTCAAGATTGTTCAATATTTATTCTTAGTTATCAATCTTTCCTTGCAAAGTATTAAGGGATATCAAGATTCCACTAAGGATTTCCTCATGCTTATTGGTTGGAATCACACTGATTATTTTAGCATTGGGTGCTTTGGTATTGCTATTAATATTATTCACATAGAATTCTTCCAAGTTGTGAACATTGATGTAACCTTGATGACCCCTTCCACATCCTCAACCTTTGCACTTAACTAGGTTGACATTCAAAGGATTTTTATAGATGTTGCCACTACTTGATCACATTCTAACCATCCTTAGAAATCACAAGTGATAACTTATAAGATTGAAATTATTTTAAGTTAAAAATTTCATTCTTTTAGTTCCCTATAATATAAAACTAGTCTAATACCAAATGAAATATCCCTAAAAAAATTAAAATCGTATATCACAGTCTATTTTGGACACATATTAGGGCTCTCTCAAATTTTTTTCTAATGTAATGCACTACATGCATACACAACTAGAACTAAAAGAAAGGAACTAAGGCAATTCATGAATGGTAAAAACATACAAAAGGTGTTATGGGGAAGCTTTTTGTTATAATATAAAGATTATGGGATTTATGGCATATTAGTGTACACATACATTGATAAGTTCTAGGTACCATAAGTGGTACTTGTACTTCCTCATTAGACCATTTATAGGTCCTTAATCCTAGGTAAATACATCACTTAGTGAATTTAAGTCTCACTCAAAGATGGTTAAGGATATTTTTAATTGAGAAGGATAACTCTGTTATTCCTAAGTTATCATTTAGGTTGATCATGGGTTTAGATCAAAGATACATGCTAAATAAATTAAATAAGCACTTAAAATTAGAAAATATAATCAATTCAACACTTGTAGATTTTGATTCATTCATACAACAATTTATATCAAGGCATAAGAGAAAATAGATTAATTATAAGATTATTTAGAGCTATCAGTTGGGTTATAACACCCTTCAACCTTTAAGGTCATTACACTATTCATACACCATTTATATCAAACATGGATGTACATAAAAATTTATGATGTTGTTATAACTCAACATTGTCATTCCATAGTCTATATAACTATTTAGATTGACATATGCAATGTGATAATAAAAGAGTTTAAGGCCTTTCAAAAATTAAAACTGAACTATTTATTTAAGAGAATAATTTATGTAACCATTCATAAGGTTAATTAGGTAACTACTTAAACAAAAAAATTCTTCATTCCATACTCCATAAATAAATACTTAAATATACCATTGTGTTACAAATTAATTTGTAATTAAACTTGACAACAAGAAAAAACAAGCATTCAATAGTAGAATTCATGAATGGAATTGATCATCATTAAGCAATGAGGTTCAACAAAGTTTTAAGATGAGTGGATTCCAAATAAAATGTTTGACTTAAGAAACTCTTACAAATTTCATTATTGGTAGCCAGAGTAACAAGGTAGGCAAGTTTAGCTAATGGGAAGGAAGGTAAAGAAAATAACATATGTACAACTTAAGTATCATTGAATGTATTAAGGAGATATGATTACTTATTTATCATTTTTTTAGTACATTATAGTTTCCTTTGATTCATTTACCTTCCAAGTGAATATTAATGGGTTAATTCAATTAACATCATGAAATTAATAGGTCAACAAATATTCTTAAATATGTTCATATTTATCAAACTAATCAAATAAGACGTTATAAGTGTAATAAGAGAATGTTAGATTGTGGAAGGATTAATATAACATTGAACAAGTAAATAGGAATTAATTGCATTACATAGCTAAGTCCACCTTAAGGATTATTAAATCAATGTCATATTAGTATGACATGTATAACAGGTAGTATGCCCAATCAATTCCATCTTGTTATGATCCTAAAGAATAAAGGATTAACTCAATAATTAAGAAACACATGCTACATGTATAACAACTTCATCCAATAATTAATATAAATCTTCAATATTCCATTTTGATAATCTATTCATTATATCTGTTAACAATGAACAAGTTCACTATAACTATAAAATGAAAAACTATTATCCATACTATCTATACATGTTAATAATTAATCAAATCAATAAATACATTTATTACCATTTTCCATACAAAGTGATTGAAGCATGGAGTCAAAGCTAATTAGGATAAACCCACCCAACTAGCCTTATGAGCCTAACCATTGGTGGCCCTCACCATCCCAACCATTACCAAGATGGTGGTTGTGTTAACTGGGAATATGAGTGAATTATGAGCACATCAATCTCTAAATAAAATACATATCAAATAGAAGGACACATGCAACATAATCAAATCATTCTAAGATGAAACAATAATAGTTAAACCATATAAGCATAGGTTAGGATTGGGGATGGTTAATTTAGGCCATCAAATGATATAAAATAGATTAATTCTAATCCATTATATATGATTAAAAATTATCCTACTTAAAACTCTGTCTAATATCACAATCAATCTTAACCATCCAAATCCATAATATATACTTTTAAATTTTTAGGTTTTGTCCAAGGATGAAAATCCTTACATTAAAATAAGTAGCCTAATTGAAATGAAACCAAATGAAATAATGACATAACCAAAATATTTCTCAATCCATAATTATTAATCCAACACAATAGAAAACAAATAGTCATCTCTCTATATGTCATAGGCTAGAGAACTTAAAATGACTAAGTTAAAGTAGAATTATAGATATTATAATCATATTATTAATATAACTCACAAGCATCATTATGTAATCATGAAACATAGTGAAATCATGAAGCTTAAAGCAAACTCAACATAGTAAATAAATTGACATAGACATGATTATAAAATGAATGCCTTTTAATCAAGCCAATAACAAGTACAATCAAAATGATCAAACACAATAATGTCAAGACTTGATCAATATAAATACTAAGGTTGAAATTAAATACTACAATGAGACACATAAAATCTAAATGAATAACCCAAACATGACAAGGTTATCACAATCACATAAACCCTAAAGCCATATTATACACACACACACAAACATACATACATACATACATACATATGTATGAATATACTTATGTATATATATACATATATATCTAAGTAAATATAATTAAACATCTATACAGCTCGATGAAGAAAACCTTAACACAATTAGACATGACATAGTCACTCATTAAAGAGAATTCCACCATCGACTCCAAATGAACTACAATCATAAAATAGAGATAAGGTTCTATTAAATTCAAATCAAACATAAACAATACAATAGTTTTTAACTTAAATAACCTAGAATCCAAAAATCAAGGTCATGGTTTACCTAATAGTTAAATGAAAATAACATAGGTTTTTTCCAACAACAAGGTTTATGAATGGGTAGTAATCAAATTAAATGATACATTGAATTCAACAAAGGATTTAATCATAAATACAAAGATCCCAATGGATATATGTAAACATAACTTAGATTTGGTAAAAACACAAATAAAGTAACAATATAATCAAAACCTAATAATAATTCCAAACCCTAATATATCCATAAGTTTCAAGTCAATAAATGAGCAATGTTACCAAAAAGTAAATATCCCACAAAGATTTAATAACATAGTCTATAAAACTTGTTTGGCCTTTAAGTCATGAAACACAAAATTGGGTTTACCCAGGTAGAAACATCAATCGAATGAACTTAGGATAAATTGCATGACTACCATCTTTTCTCAAAAGAACATAGTCAAAACATAAATGAGTGTGGATATCATTATTAATGGCCATATATGTTTTAGAGATATACATAGTCATTATAAATGAAAACTAGAGAATAACACCATTGATTCAATGCATTTACCTTTATATAGAAAAATAAATTTATTTAAAAGATCATGGTTAGCCTTTTAAAAAAGTACATTCATAAAAAATTAACACCCAATCATTGTATCTAAAAACACAAAGATTTCCATCCTTCATAAAATTTAGTCATTATAGGTAAAATATGGTCATCTTTTACAACACGTAGGCAACACACAAAACATTTTCTACTTATATGCATGAGAACATAGTCCATAAAAAATTAAGATAATTGCATGTAGATAAGGGTTAGAAATAGAAACTATATATATATATATATATATATATATATATATATGCACTTAAAGTTTATATTTAATGTAATGTATCGATATATTATCATAAGGGGTCTGTGCATGCTCATGGGAGTTTGAATACACCTAGCTACATAAGCAACCTTTAAAACCTTTATTTCAATTTAAAATAGTTAACCAAAATTGAACTATAAAAACCAAATCTATTACATAAAAATTTAAAAACTCTTAAAATCTCAGAAGATAAGTACCTTTATTTCTTCACCAAGTTCTATGATGTAATTTCTATATCATTAAGCTTTCCATTAAAACTAGTTGACCTTTCTTATTGTTTACTCATAATTTTAATCTTCCTAACACTTTTACTTACCATCCTAAATTCCCATTATTTCCATCTACTCCCCCATACCCCTAATCAATTCACATTCAATTCTAAGAGGAGATAAAATAACTTTTGAATCCCAAGTCAATCTCTATCATCCTCACCATTAATGTTTAGTCTCTAAGGCTCAGTAACTAAGAAACCCATAACCAATAAAAATATGATTAGTGTTAAACCAACAAGATACATAAACTAATTAATCAACATTAAAACATTTACCAAAATTCCACCTAGTTCATTAAATTAAGCTAATGTATTCCCTCATAACCTATCGACCTAGGTTGATATAATAATAAAATAACATCAATGAATTAAACCAAATTTAAGTTAAAACATGACTATACTTAGTATTTAAAACATTATGGCATCACCTTAGTAAATAGTGCTAGGTCAAAGGGGTTAGGGTTAGAATGAAGGGTGACAAAGGCTCCCAAGGGGGTGTTAGGTCTAGTTGGGTTTAGTTAGGTCTAGGTACTACATTGAAAGGTCACTAGGCTTAATAGAGAATAAGGAAGATTCCAATAGTCATGAGAATAAAGGATAAAGTTGTGCACATAAAAAAGGTTATGGTTGATAAAACATTTAACAAAAAATTATGAAAATTAATAATAAATAACAATTCATATCAATATCGTAAAAGTATAGTAGAAATCACCAACACAAAGACCTTATCCAATAAATATAATGACCAAATAAAAGTTTTTAAAGGATATATTAAACAAAAAGTATACCTATCAGGCACGCTGACATGCTCAAAATTCATTGGTTTAAAGAGTAAAACCTCATCACCTACCTAGCTCATAGACAAAAGCTACAACCACCAAAAATAGCATCAATAACCTTATGTCATTAATTGGTAATCAATATATATTTATAAAATTATCATCAAAAGTAATAATACCATTAAAAAAATTAATCATTGAACTAAGTATGTAGCCAACACTATTGAAACAAGTACCATAGATAATTCAACTAAATAACAGTTAATAACTAGTCTAACAATCATAATGTTAATTTCATAATAATAGAATATATATAGTTAAAATATGGGTTAGTAACATATTTTAACAATTGTATATCTTTAATATAGGTCATATATTTGATGTAATCAATTGAATACTTATCACAAGTATATAAAAATACCAATCAACACAACTTATCCTTGATCAAGTGATATAACTATTTAACTATAAGAAGCATAATGATCAAAAAATTATAAGTTACTCAAAGTAATCTTGATAGATTAATTTTTACATGAGGTATATCAAATATACTTTGTACATACAAAGTATCACATTTTGATTTCTTATACACTTTTACAAACACAATGATCACATAGTATCTCATAACTACATCTTATAACTATAATTTAAAAGCAAATAATTATTATTTTAATTATCTAACCAACACAATTTCATTGACCTAAGATAAGAAAACCAATAGTTTTCAATAGTCATATTAACTTAAAAAATATTTATCATCACATATTCATAATATAAGATGACTAATGAACTTGCACAACTATGAAAGTAAATGTATTGAGATTCAAAATTGAATAATAACACTTAGAAGTAAAATTATGGGTCTACATCCTCTAAATAATAATAAATTAATGCATGAATCAATTTAATTGATGTATTTAAAATTTCACAATGTCAAATTCCACATTGAATTTTATTTGTTATAAATATAAATGACAACTTAATGAATAATTTGATATTTAAAATATCAAAATCTAATCACAATTATAAGTTAACTTGCATACCATAAATTGAATATGCAAATCAAAAATAACCTTAACCTTTCATCATGTAATTTAAAATCTTCTATATAAATAATGAAATTAAATATACATTCATGAATCAATTCATTTTACAATCAACTCTACAATAACTCAAATACAAGAGAAGTTCAACTAAGCAATCTTCCACATGTAATCCAATCAAGAAAACTATCATAACCACATTTTTTTTATAAATATAATCATAATATTAAAAATGGAACAAAGTTCACCTAGATTCTATCATGGAACCACATAATGTTATCCATAACTATGTTACAGCCAACACAATAACTAGACCAAGTACAACATCCATCAATGACTTCATTAGTAAACATTTTAACCATTTATTAATTAGATAAAAGGTGGTCAATGTGCTCTTACCCACTCACCACTATCTATGTACCATATGTTTTCCTTCACAAATAGTTCATTAATAACTTATTCCCTTACCCAAGTACCTATACAAGCTATAAAATATCCAATACCTCATGGGTAATTTAGAAAGCTTAAATAAACAGTGTCAAAGTAAGATCAAACTCAATAGAATAATCATCATACTAATATTTATTAAGTAATATTTACCAAATCACAAGTAATAAACAAATATCAAGGGAAAATGATTATTTATAAAAGCAATGAAAATCATTTGAACAACTTTTCATTTCACAAGAAAACTAACACATGAGTTTTGACATAAACTACTTTAGTAAGTATGCAAGTTTCATGGGATACTTTAGTAATTATGCTTAAGTTCTGATAAGGAACATCTTACCATTCTACAAGTAGCATACAAGCTCATGAAAAAACATTCCTAATCATTCCATAATGACTTATGTTTGATTTAAATTTCCCATTATTACTGACATGAGTGATGCATGACTTCAATAGACTCGATACATATTAATAATCTCATAGTTTAAATGTACTTATATAAAGTCTCATTTAAATATAGCTCTTAAATATTTACACATTGTCTTAAATTTACGATAATAGCCTAAGCATTATTGTATTTTTTATTTTAATATTATAACTTACTTGTATTAAATTCCAAGGTAAATTCTTATAATAATATAATTTAACTAACTTATTTTACCATTAAGGGATAAGAAGCGGCTTGTTAAAAGTATTCAATGTACTATTCCAAACATGTAGTATTTTATCCTCAATCATAATGTGCTTTAGATAGGAATAACAATGGAAGTATATTATTTCCAATGAACTTTAACATATGTGTAAGGTTTACATAATCTTATTGAAAATTCATTATCATGAGTTATTTAAGAGCTGCCCATATAGTCCACTACACTAAATGGTACTTAATTATTTAAAAGTGAAATGATTGTCTTCTAAAAGACATTATTTATAGGTTGTATACATTTTTAATTTCTTAATTAATTATTCCTTATTAATCATTTTCATAAATTTTATATAGTTACTACAACTCTTGCATAAGTATCATGCTAAATATATTTTATTCATTTCACCAATTACAATACAAATATTTCATTTTACTAAACCATATAGTTATAATCTAAGGTTTTTAATAAATTCTCAACAACATTCATCAATTAATCTATCTCTCACAGAGGTTGGTATAGTATATAATGATTTGAAAAATCCTTTAAACATAACATTCAACTACATCGAATTACAAAATTATGATGCTTATCACAAGTGAAATTTTTTAGATAATAATGTCACTTTTCTTTTATAAGATTAAGGTTAAATATATAAAAACTATTCAAAGTAACTTAACATACTAACATTATGTTTCAATTCCCATATTGTCAATGTAATAAAATAATTATGTCATACTCATGCTAAATTTTAGAACTGAGTTCTAATACAATTATGTGCATCTTCAAAGAACCAAGTAATTCAAATCACAATACCAAAAATTTACAAGTACAACCAAAGACATGAATACATTTAAGAATCATGAGTCAATATAAAACTAAAATCATATAACAACTTAAAATGCTACAAATTTATAAGCAAAGTTATCAAACTACTTATTCTAAATAAGTGCCTAATTATTAGCACATAATGTATACCACATATTTATGTTCTTATATCAAAGGTATTAATGAGCCAGTTTAATTTCATATTTAAGTAGTAATACAACATTTCAAAGACAATCAAAAGATCAATTATGATCATATCATGAACTAGACCTATATGATAGCATACATCACTTTGTATCAAGTACAACTATGATGAATAAAATGAATTAAAATCATAAATAATTTTGTAACAATTTTAATTCATTTATAACTATCAAAAATAAAATAATAAATAAATCAAATCATTGTATGGTATCTGATGAAGCTAAACCCACCTTGCTAGTCCTAATGATTCCAACCATAAGTGTCCCTATACCAACCTAACCTTCAATTGGATATGGATCAAGGCAATAGATAAATGGTAGGTAAATGAATATGAAACAAATTAGGCAACATTCAAATAAATGATCAAGAAATACAAAATTAACCACGTAGACTAACCCACTAAAATCCATTAACTTGGTACCTGATTAGGAATATAGCTCAATTTTCTAGCTTCTCTATTTATAGGTCATATTTTATTCAAGAATATAATATAGATCTTAAATACATATGCCATAATTTATTTGGTATTCATCTTCACATACTAACTTAATATATAATTATGATTTAAAATTAATGTCATAAAAATAAGATAACAGTTCTAGCTAATTAAATAATAATAAATTAAAAGATTTTGTAATGTTATAAATCACATTTTTGATTTAAATAAACATTAATATAGTAAATTATTAAATATTAATTGAAATTATTAATACAATAATAATAAATAAAAATAATTAGTTCATCAATGTTTTCAAACATAAGTCAACTTAATAATAAACTAAAAATAATTTCCAACATCATTACCAAAATTATGCCACTAATTTCAACATGATTTGCATAGACCTAAGTCAACCCAATAATGACCTAATAATATAAAAAAATCAAACATATCATGCATATAGAATGAAAATAATAAAATATTATTTTTCCACAAAATCTAAAATCAACTTTGAATCCCCATAAAGACTCAATATATCACTACCCCCAATGTTTGTCTATGGCTTGAAATAACCATAAAGTTAAATTCCAAATATTATTTAATGAACTTGATTATATCTAAGTTAGGGTTTTTAAAATATAAAAACAAATCAAATACCCAACATATTCACTAAACAACATAGCCATAGCCATTTAAACAATGACTTACAAAAACTAGCCTAGGGTTTCCAATCATACCAAATATAAATAATACATAGTCGCTAACAAAGATATAGATTATTATAAAAAAATGACTTCACAGTGGTTCAAAACCCAATCCATAATGTCAAAACATATACAGAGTAAGTATGCACCCACACACAACCACCAAACAAAAATAAGATAAACGTAATATCTAGCATAGTCATTATATGCATTCAATAAAATCCATGGTTGAGTTATTCATGAATGTCATGCATCAAACAAAAATCTAAAATCCTCAATCCTAGTTAAGGTTTTATCCAAAAACACCATAACATAGGAGAAACAATACCAGTGTTTATGGATAAAAACATAACTTATTTTTCTATTAAAACCCCACTTTAAAAATCACACACATAATTTTAAAAATGCTAATTACTTGGATTTTGGATGTCAACACAATAAATTTCCTCTTTTTTCTAGTATCCAAAATTCTATGTAAAACTAGCACCAAAAATCCCCCTACATTGAACAAATAAGTCAAACAATAGATGCCAAAACAAACCCCCCTTAATTGTACTCAACTCTCACATAGATGTTAATATTAATTAATCAAACTATAGTTAAAGCTCTTGAAAAACCTCATGAAAAAATTGTATTACTTTCCCCTTGTCCACCATGCAAAAATTTTTAGTAGAGTCTCCTTAAAGAATTGAACTCTTCTAAAAGACTAAATCCAAATGGACCTAATAAAACCTAAAAACCCAAAGAAACATATCAAACCCATTGCATGGTAACTCAAACCAATGCCATGACTCTAAAGTCATAGGACATAATAAAACACACCAAATAATTATCAATGCCCCCAAGTTTTGTCAAACATCCAACAACCTAGGCATATGTCTAAGCTAAAAATGTTTATCACAAACATGCCAACCAAATAATAAAAAACAAGGGTTCGTTCAATGTTTAACCCTAATACACAAGTATAAAAAATATAAAAGATAAGACCTATCCATAATTACCTATAACTATAACATGGTTATTTTAAAACATTAAGTCAAATAGCATCAAGATAACCAAACAAGGTTATAGACATCGATAATCAAAATGATTGATAATACATAACATCATTATGTAACCAAATAACCTATTGATGTTGATAGTCATTGTGATAATGACAAATATAAAAAACCAAAATGATGAAAATGATGATATCAATAAGAGTACAATAGTCACTAAACTAATTATGACATAATCAATGTGATAATTCTTGCAATTAGTAACACCAAGTAAAATTATGTTTGCACATACGTCAAAACTGACTAAAATCAACTAATAATGAAAGTGAAACTAAAATGATTGCATAAATCACTTAAATTATAAAAAATAATTACTAAATCAACAATATTGAAAAGATTAAACTTTACAATAGAATTCATTATTTCATTTATCTATGTTATTTCTCTATGTTTCTATGTTGCTCAAGTCCAAACAAAACCTAACTCAGTTACCTATCCCTATTTGTAACAAATAGACTATCAACAAGATCTAGGTATCTAAGTATAATAAATGTAATAACAAAATTTAAATAATACATCTACTTTGATTATAAAGTAGTACACATTAAGCATAAATATCCAATATTTAAAAAAAAATGTAATCCATAATTGTCTCAACAATTATAATAAAAATGTATCAATGTAGATCAAAAACTATAACATCATAATAAATAAATAAAAAATGTCTAAAATAGTTCATAACTAATATATATCAACAAAAATTAATTAACTACAAATCAATTAAAGTCATGACATCCTCCCTACTTATAAAAGAGTCATCTCAATGATCAAAATAGCCAAGGCTAATGTTTCTAGAAAAGACTCTCATTCACCCAAGTATCACTTATTTTTTATAAGGGATCCCATTAAACCAACACTTGGTAAATCTCATAATTCCTCAATTTAATGCTGCAATGGTCTAAGATCCTCAGTGGAACCAGAATGCATCTTTTCCTCTTTTGAAACTTGAAGATGAGTCCAATCCAAAACATGAGATATATCAAGAATAAACTTTCTCAATAAAGTAACATGAAACATATTGTGAATACGATACAAGGTGTAAGGGTTATCCAGTATGGAACAAATTTAATTTTTTTCAAAATTTTAAAGGATCCTACAAACCAAGGACCTAGTTTGGAAGACTTTCCAAATTTAATTAAATTTTTTTATCATCTAACACACATAAAAACCTCATCTCCCAATTGGAATTCACATGGTGTCATTTTCAAATCAGTATAACTATTTTTCCTATCAGAGGAAGACTTTGAATTCTACCTTACAGTTTCCATTTGTCTATCCCAATCTTGTAAAATATCAAGACCAAAAAGAGTCATATTTTATAAACTTTTTATCCAAGTGGAATTCTACACTGATGTTAATATAAATCTTCAAAAGGATCCATTTTAATCATTGAATAGTAGTATTATTATAATCAAATTCCACTAATTGTAAATAATGTTCTTATTTACCTTGTTGATCCATAATATACATTATTAACATGTCTTCTATGATCTAATTTAATCTTTCTATCTGACCATCAATTTTGAAGTGATAAGATGAACTACATTTTAACCTTGTACCAAAAATGGTAGTTAGAGTTTTTCAAAACCTTGAATTAAAAAGATTATCTCAATCTAAAATAATAACTTCAAGTATTCCATGTAGCTATACTATTTATTTTACAGACTATGAAGTATACATAGATGTATAATTAGTCAAGTTTCCAATAATGAAACTATGAACTTATATAAATTTATCTATTACAACAATAATAGTATCATTTTACATTTAGATTTTAGAAACAAAGCTATGAAATCCAAAGAAATCACATCCCACTTACCTCATGTTACATGAATCCTCCTAGATGGCAATTTTAAAATTTCATAGGATGGCATTCCAAATATCTTGACATAATGTTAACAAATTCATGTTTGATTATAGGAAAATAATATAATGTTTTAATTCATGAGTCATCTTCATCACACTTAGATGAGCAAAATGAGGTGTTTCATACACTTGTTTCATCAAAATATTTCTTAAGTCACTAAACCCAGGTACATAATTTTTTTATGTTTGATTAAACCATTAGAATCAAATAAAAAGTTAGAAAATTTATTTTAAACAAGATCATAGACAAATTTCCACTTAAATCTTGGCAAAACTTATCAAAATGTTGTTATTTTAATAATTTGGTTCTAAAATTATTGTGCAAAATGGATAAGGCATCAAGATACATGCATAAGTTGAGTGAATCAACAACATGATTATTCTTACCTTTCACATATGTGATATTCATATCAAAATTACTTAGAAATTCTAGCCATCTATGCTAGCACACATTTAGATCATCTTAGGAAAATAAATATTTCAAGTTATGATGGTCAAATTTTACCTCAAAATGCTTACCCAATAAAAAACTATTTTCATTTCTTCATATCATGAATAATAGTAAAAATCTTAAGGTTATGAGTGGTGTAATTATTCTCATGGTCATTAAATTTATATGATCCATAAGACACAACTAAACCATCTTCAGTTAATATGCCACCCAAGCCTTCTTTAGATGCATCAACCCATATTTCAAAATTTAATTTTAGTTTTGGTACAATAAGTATAGGTTTTGAAGTAAATAAACTTTTAAGCTTTAGGAAATCTTTTTCACATTCTTAAGTCCACATAAATTTCTTACCCTTACTCTTGAAGGAAGTTATTGGGTTAGCCAAATTAGAAAAAAAATCAATAAATCTTCTATAATAACTAGTTAGTCCAATAAAGTTGTGTACTTTATGTACATTTTTATGAGAAATCCACTCTTTAATAGCTTTAATCATTGATGGATCAAAAAAAATGCTAGACGTAGATATAATATGACCCAAATAATGGATCTTATGTTTTCGTATCCTTTACAACACTAAGCATAAATGCTATTGATATTTAGTTGCATTATTAGAATAAATCGGTATTTAATAAAGCAATTTATTAACCAATTTGTTTATAAAATCCTTAAATACACTATTAATTAAGTTAATAAATGTAATAGTTTCATTATTCAAATGAGAAGTCATTACCATAAACTCATAATGTCCATATGCTATTCTAAAAGTCTAATGAATATCTTATTCCTTGATCCTCAACTAGTGATAGCTTTATCTTAATTTTATCATTTAAAAGGCAGTCACATCCTTCATTTATCAAACAAATCATATATCCTTATAAAATGATAATGATTATTAATGTTAACCATGTTAAGCATGTAATAGTTAACACACAATCACAATGTTCCATCCTTATTTTTCATAAAACCACTTGTGCACCCTAAGGTGATACACTTGGCATAATATCACCATTTTCCAATAGTTTTTACACTTGATATTTCAGCTCCTATAAATATAATACATTCTTACTAGAAGGTGCTTTACATGTAGTGGCTACCCATGAGATACATCAATATAAAAATCAAATTCACATTTAGGAGGCAAAGTGAGCAATTTATCTAGAAAAAACAAATAATTTTTTTGTAAATATGGATATTTCTTAAATGTTGATTCTATTTAAAGTGGAGTTTATTGAATCTAAACAACATATAACTTACAACCTTTACATACTAATTTTTTCAATTATAAAGCTGATATTAGCTTACGTACTTTTGATTTCGTCAAACCTTTAATTTTTTCAAGTTTTCCCAAGTTATTAAAACAATATATGACTTTTCTAAAATTGTCCAAATTAGATTTATGTTATTATAAACAATCCATGCCTAAGATAATATCGAAAGATCTTAGAAGAGTTAAAAATAAATTAACTTAGATCTAAAAAACAACCTAAGCTTACTCCCTCAAGCCACTTAGTAATTGGTACTCTTTAACCTGAGCCGAATTCAACATCCAAACCATTCTTCAAATTCACTATAATAAACTTCTAGCATGTTACTAACTTAGGATCCATAAAATTATTTATTTCTCATGAATCAAACAAAATTGAAATAAGAAAATTATTTGTTTTATCTCTAGTTTCAATATGAGTTGTTTGTAAATCTAAGTTTCTATTATCCATAGCTACATACACTCTATGATTAGTTTATTTCTTATATTTCATCTTAGGATAGTCTTTATATTAGTGGTTATCTCCACTTTCCTATCATACTATAGTTATTTATAGTATCACTGGAATAGTATTGACTCTATTAATAGGCACATTTTGACTACCTTGGGTTGGATTTATTTTATGATAAGCAATCTTAGAAGTTTAGATTCTTGAAATTCTTATTCTACCCATGAAAATTATTGAAACCACTCATACTCCTGGTAAATCTATGGTTATATTTATATTTATTGAAATTCTTAGGAGAAGGAGATAAATTTTTATTTTTAGATTGATATGTATTCTATTTAAAATCTTATCTTGCATTTTGGTGAGCCTTCTATTTTTCTTCTACCTTATGATTAGATTCAATGGTATAAGATAATGTCTTAAGATTGGTCATATTCGCATCATGCATTAATATTTGTTTCAAACCCAACTTAAACATAGTGAATTTAGTCTCTTCAACATGCATGTAGTTAACATGATGTAACATATTTAAAAACATGTTTTCATTTCAATCACAATCATATTATCTTATTTTAACTGTTAAAAATCATTGATTTTCTATTTGTTAAAGTTATAACTAAGATACCTCTTTATAAACTTCCTTTTAAAGGTAATCCATGCAAGAGTAATTAGATGGTAACAATATAATGTACATACATAGTTACATCAAAGAGATTCAACTCTTACTAATTGATAGGAAATTAGTCTTGGCTTCACATTAGAAGTCATGTTATCCAGATTAGAATACTTCTATAAGTGTAATAATCATGCATCAATTGTATCACCTGATTCCTCACCTCAAAATGTTGGTGGAGGTAAGTTCTTCATCTCTTTAATGATGTGATCAACCATATTACCAAAGTTATTTTGAAGTCCTATCTCATCAACTTGCCTTTCAAATATAACTAGAAGTTATTCAGATAAAACAGCTTACAAATTTTTCAACCTTCATTCTTGGGTGTCCAATTTACTTTGAAGTGAATTTAATGCAGTTAGAATTCTATTCAAAACTACCTCCTGGCTAACATTTGGATTTTTTTCCTCATTTTTAAGGGACTCAACATTATTATTATAATTATTAAGAGGTGGTTCTTATCTTGTAGGAATATTGGCCCTATGACCTTAACTTCTTCCTTTACCTAGGTTAAGATTTATTATGTTATTATTTATTATTGTAGATCTTATCCTCACCATCCTATGGTGAAATAAATAACAACATATTATAAACCAAAAATAATTATTTCCCTATGCTTTGATACCAATATGTCAACCAAAAACTTAATTTTTTGTAAATATAATCTAAACAATAATAATGTAAAAAAGTTCACCTTGATGTTATCATGTAACCACGTAATGAAATCCATAACTGTCTTACAACCAAAACAACAACTAGAACAAGTACATAACCCACTAAGGACTTCATATAAAAAAAAATTAACCACTTAGTATTTAGATATAAGGGGGTCAATGTGGTCTTACCCACTCACCTCTATCCATGTCCTATGTTTTGGCCTTCACAGTGGAGTCGTTATTAATTTATTCTAAAGTAAGATTAAATTTAATATATGTATCATCATACTAAGCTTGCTTAAGTAATAATTACCAAATCATAAATAATAAATAGATATCAAGGGAAAATGATTATTTCCAAAATCAATGAAAATCATTTGAATAACTTTTCATTTCACAAGATAATTGATGTATGAGGTTTTGACACAAATTGATTCAAGAAGTGTGCAAGCTTCATGGGATGCTTCAAAAACCATGATTAATTTTTGATTAAGAATATATTACAATTCTAAAAGTAGGATATAATGTCGTGATAAAGCATGCCTATGGATTCCATAATGACTTAAGTTGGATTTACATTTCCTTTTATTACCAAAATGAGTGTCACATGAATTCAATGGACCTGATACATATTAATATATCATGGTTTAAATGTAGTTATATTAAGTATTTATTTAATATTTCTCTTAAAGATTTACTCATTATTTTAGATTTATGATATTAACCTAAGCATTACTATATTACTTAATTTAATATTAGATCTTACTTGTTCTCAAATTCTAAGGTAGATTCTTAAAATAACAATATAATTTCATTAACTTATTTTACCATTAAAGGATAAGAACTACCTTTTTAAAAGTATTAAATGGCCTATTCAAAACATGGAGCATTTGATCCTTAGTCACAAATTAATTTATGTAGGAATATCCATACCCCATTTAAGTCTTTCCATGAAGTATATTATTTACAATTACCTTTAACATATGTGTAAGGTTTAAATAATCTTATTGTAGTTTAATTTCAATGATTTTTTAGGATCTGCCCATATAGCTCACTACACGTATTACTTAATTGAAAGGTGAAATGAGTGTCTTGTAGAAGACCTTATTTTGAACCTATATAGGTTTTTAATTACTTAATTTATTATCTCATCATAATCATTTTCATACATTACATCAAGTTACTACACCTCTTGCATAAGTATTATGTTGAATATAATCCACTCAATTCACTAATTATAATGCAAGTATTTCATTTTACTAAATTATATAGTTATAGTCTATGTTTTTTAATGAATTATCAAAAACTTTCATTAGTTAGCCTATCTCTCACAGATGTTGGTATAGTATATATTGATTTGAAAAGTCCCTTAAACATAACTTTAATTACACTAAATTACAACATTACAATGCTTATCACAAGCAAACTTATTCCAAGAATAATGTCACTTAGATTTTAAAAGCATAAGGTTAATTATATATAAGTCATTCAAAGTAACCTAACATAATATCAGTATGTTTCAATTCAGATATTCTCAATTTAATAAAATAATCATGTAATACTCATGCTATATTTTACAACCCATTTCTAATACAATTATTTACATCATTAAATAACCAAGTAATTTAAATAATAACACCAAAAAAGATTTCAAGTAGAGCCAAAGACATTAATACATTTGCATATCATGAGTCAATAGAAAATTTACATCATATAAAATCTCAAAATCCTATAGCTTTATAATCAATTTATTAAACTACTTATTCCAATAAGTGTCTAACTACCATCGCATAATAAAGACCACATATATATGTTCTTCTATTAGAGGTATTAATTAATTAATTTAATTTGATAATTAACTAGTAATAAAGGATTACAGAGATAATCAAAGGATCAATTATGATCATATCATGAACTAGACTTATATGATAACGTACATCAATTTGTATCAAGTACAACTATGATAAATAAAATTAATTACAATTGTAAATAATTTCATAAAAAATATAACTCATTTACAACCAACTATCATAACTCAAATTAAGAAGAATGAATCAAAACATTTTATGCAATATAATGAACTGAAATCTGCATCAATAGTCCTAATAAACCTAGCCATAAGTATCCCTATACCACCTTAACCATCATTTTGATATAGATCAAGGTAGTAAATAAATAGTGGAGAAAGGACATTGAAACAAACTAAGCTTGACAACATTCAAATGAAATATCAACAAATAGAAATTTAAGCATGTAAACTAACCCACCAATATCCATTAACTTGGTACCTGATTATGACTACAACTTGATTTTCAAGATTCTCTATTTATTGACCATATTCTATTAAAGAATATAATATGGTTTATAAATCCTTATGCCCTAATTTTTTTGTTAATCATCTTCATGTACTAACTTAATAGATATTTATGAGTTAAAATTAAACTTGTAAAAAGGAGACAATAGTTCTATCCAATTAAAAATTAACATAAATCTATAGGTTACATTTTATCAAAATAGACTTTACCAAAAATAGTAAAAGATTAGATATCAATTGTAATGATTAATGTAATAATAATAAATAAAAATAATCAATAAATCAATATTTTCCAACTAATTCAACTTAATAATGCACTAAAAATAGTTTATAACATCATTGCCATAATTATACTACTAAATACAACATGATTTCTATAAACCTGATTCAACCTAAAAGTAATTCAAAATTCAAACATATCATGCAAACATAATGAAAACAATGAAAATATTATTTTTCTACAAAATCCTACAATCATTCCAAACCCCCACAGAGAATCAATATATCATTTCCCCCAATGTATGTCCATGGTTTAAAATAATCATCATGTTAAATTTTAAATATTATTTAACAAACTTGACTACATCCAAATTAAGGTTTTTGAAATATAAAACCAAATCAAATACCCAATACAGTCACTAAACACCCCATCCATAGTCATTTAAACAATGGCTTTAAAAAAATATATCTAAGGGTTTCAAATCAAACCAAATATAAATAACACATAGTCACTAACAAATCCATATCCTCTTCTCAAAAAATAAACTTCATAGTGGTTCAAAACCCAGTCCACAAAGCCAAAACATATATGTAGTGAGTATACACCCACACACATCCACTAAATAAAAAATAATTAAACTTAATATCCATCATATTCACTATATGTATTCAACATAATATATACCAAGGCAATTCATGGCTTCCATGAATCAAACAAAAAACTAAAAGCCTTGACTCTAGTTAGGGTTTTATCCAAAAACACCATAACATAGGCAAAATACTTCCAATGTTTATAGATAAAACCATAACTTGTTTTTCCATTGAGAGCCCACTTTAAAAATCACAAATAAATTTTTTAAAAAATTACTTGGATTTTTTAAGTTGGCCACATAATAAATTTCCTCTTCTATTCCAATCTCCTAAATTATATCTAAAACCCAAACCCAAAATCCCCCTACATCAAACAAACTAGTCAAATAATATATGCCAAAATAAATTTTAGATAACTCTACTCAACTCCCCCATGGTTGTCAAGCTTAATGATTCAAACTATAATTCAATCTCTTGAAAAACCTCGTGCAAAAAATATATTACATTCCCCTTGGTTTTCATGCATAAATTTTTGGTAGTGTTTCTTAAAGGCTTAAAGATCTTTTGAAAGAATGAATTCAAATGAACCCAAAAAATCCTACAAATCCAAAGAAACATCTTGACCCCATTCATGGTAAATCAATCTAATGCCATGATTCTAAAGTTGTATGGAATAGAAAAATAAACTAAATAATTACCAATGCCCCTAAAGTTGGTCAAACATCAAAGAATGTAAGCATATGCCCAATCCAAAACTGGCTATCACAAATATGTCAACCAAATAATTAAAAACAAGGGTCCATTTAAATGTTTAATCTTAATGCATAAGTCTAAAACAAAGAATAGATAAGACAGGTCCTTAATTGTATGCAATCGTACCATGGTTGTTTTAAAACATTAATTCAAACATCATCAAGAGAACCAAATAATGTAATAAAATGATGACAATGAAAATAACTAAGAATACATAATATCAATATGTGATTGAGTAACCTATTGAAGTCGATAGTCATGGAGTTAATGAAAAACATGAGAAAGTAAAATGAGAAAATCCATGATATCAACAAGAGGCAAAATTTTCCAAACTAATTATGTCACAATCAAAGAGACAATTTTCATAATTGGTAACCTCAATTAAGATGATGTTTGTACATATATCAAAACTAACTGAAGTCAACTAATAATGAAATACAACATTAAATGAAAACATAGAACACTTAAATTATAAAATAATAATGACTAAATAATTAAAACTAACAATATCAAACTTTATAATAGGAATTCATTATTTTATTCATCCATGTTTCCCTATTACTTAGATTAAAACACAACCTACCTCAAGTACCTATCCTTGTAGTCAACAAATAGACTTTCGATAATATTTGGACATCTAAGTATAATAAATGTAATAACATTTAAATAATTCATCTAACTAAATAATAAAATAGTACACATTAATCATAAACATCCAATGTTGTAATGAAAATGTAATCCATAATTATCTATACAATTATAATAAAAATGTATCCATGTAGATCAAAAAATTATAACACCATAGTAAAGTAAAAAAATATGTCTCAAATAGTTCATAGCTAATGTATATCAACATAAATAAAATAAAAATAGGTCAAATAGGGTTATTACACAAACACACACCTTTCCAATCCCAATGAGACCAACCATAAGTGGCCCTAAACAACCCCATCCATTGGTTGATTTTATTTTATCTAGATAAGAAAAGTGAGTAAGGTTATAGTGGTAATTGAGATTGACTTCACAAAACCAAATGATGAAAATACTAAAAAGAGACTGTTTACATTCATTATTGATAACCAAAATACCTTTGTAGTTATCCTAATTATTGAATCTTATTTTTTAGCATTCTAAGATTTAATATTTATAATGTAATATATGGTTTTGCACCTGCAAACCCCAATCCATTGTTACTGTACAACACCTAAAATAAATGTAATTGTATTACTTTTAGTAACCCTGAAAACAAATAATATTCTTTAAGTATTTCCATATAAGTAATATAAACTCAAATGACTCAAATAACATTAGATAAATGAAGTAAACTATATTTTCCAAAAATAACATCATAAAACATTCATTAAATGATTATAAAACTTAAATAGTTTACAGATTACAACAAAACTCAGGTTAAGTTCTCATACAAGGCAACATATCAACATAGCCAATGAAAATAAGTTCAACTAAATTAATCAAAGATAATAAAATTAAATGTTTTAAAAGTTCTATATCTATGTTGACCAACAGGGTCAATTGAAAAACCATGATAAAAAGAACCCAAGTTCATTATCACTAACCAATAATTATAATATGATTGAAGTTATTCGTACAAATGTTTAAATTTAAATCATATTTCAAACTCATGATGTATGAAATTCATCAAAATAATACTTAAACTAAAGTCCAATAATCATGTAAATAATTGAATTCAAGTGACTAAAAATATACTTTCATCATAAGTCAAAAACCACCTAATGACCAAATGAAATACCCTTATTGTATGACTAACAATTAAACACATTAAAATAATAATGAAATAATATTTTGCACAAAAATTAGATGTTATTCTATCCCCACCTACAACTCCAACATTTCATTATATTATTCTATGAGTGCATCCTAAAATAAATGCACAAGATTATGTTTATTGAAAATAAACAAACCAAATAAAACTAAAAGTATATCACTAGGGTTTTTAACTCATAACTAGGGTTCTCAAAGACAACAAGAACTCATAATACAAGTTCAATGGAAATAACCCTAAATCACTTTTAAAAATAATAATGAACATTAATGAAAAAAATAATCTTTGATCTAACATGTACATAAAAATCACAACTAATATGATTTAGCCTATTTAGAAGTGTTGTCATTGATTTCAAGGTTGATATCATTTTATGTCAAGGTTAATATCATTGATCTCAAGATGCATGGTGTGTGAGGTATGAGCTTGTGTGCCTGATATGATAAGGAATCTAGGTGACAAGAGAGAATTTGGAGGTAACCTAATGTCTCTATGTTGAGAGAGAATTTGAAGTCAACCTGATGATTCTTCTAAGGTTGATTTCATATTTCTGGTTAAGTAAAGCATGTTCTTAAGTACTAGTCCTTGAATACAAGGTGACTTGAGAAGGCTAGTCATAACAAGCATAGTCATATCATGAACATGGACATGATGATCATAGAGAGATATGTATAGAGGTCTGATATTTTCTAAGGTACATTAAAGGCATGTGATCAAGGTGTATAATCATCAAAGAGTGTTTCAAGATCTGTTGCCAAAGTTGTAAAGTGTTTGAACCTAGAAATAAAATTGAGAAGGCTTATGTATAAAATGCCTAGTCTTGTGCATGAAGGAGCATGGTGGCCTAGTGAGATGGATGAAAAAAAGGCATAAGAGGATGTATAATTTTTTGTTATCATGATTATAAGGATTCAAAGCACCTAGGTGAATCTCAAGGTAAGCTTACAAAGGTAGGACCTACAAACCTAATATGCAACTATATTAGTTCTAGACCCTGCCTAACCTAATGAGGTGTCATGAGGTATTATCAAGGCATATAAATAATGTATATGAGTGGTTGATAATTTTAATACATTTTATGACATGTATATGACATTTTGATGGATTGGACAATGGCTATAAGGCTAGTTTAAAGGCCTAATGTGACTTGCATCTTAAAGGCCTAAAGAGGAAAGAGAGAGATGGTGGCCAGGTGGCATATTAGGATTAGTTTTCAAGGAAAGTGTGAGTATGTGTACATTGAAAAAAAATTATTTATTTTAAGTATGTCTACCAAGTTTCATGTCAAAATTTTATGGTTAAGGTAAGAAAAAGTGCTCCAAGGTCTCTTGAGTGCATAAAATAGAGGGTTCTTAATCCACGAAAAAATTTCAAGGGTTAATTGGCATGTGTAACCTCTACATGAAAATCTAATATATTCATGTTAGATAAAATTTACAGAACATTGTTTTCTAGAATGAGGGGCTAAGCTTTATGAATGATCATTAAGACTAGAAGATGGTTTAAACCCTCAAAGAACTCTAGTAATGGCCCAATATGAATGATCTTGTTCTCAAGTGCTAAAAGTGGTTTGTAATGAATATTTAAGTTATTTTAGGTTGTATTAAACTCTCCCAAGAACCTCCAAGTTTAATTAGTTTGTTAGGTGAGTGAGTGGACCCTACAAGAAAGGCCTTATTTCTTGGATATTTGATGTAGCGGTCAGATTTGACCAAGTCAAAGTTGATAAATGGATGAAGGATAAATATTGAAAATTTTCTTAAACTTATATGGTGTTTTATTATTAGGTTATAAACCTTAGGGGTGATAAAATTGTCTTACAAGTTGACTAGTTACCAACAGGCCTAATGGTTCAAATAGTGAGAGAACCAGGTATAAGTGATAAGTTGAATAGGAAGGTGATTTCATGGATTAGGGATGAACGCAAGTGAATGGAGAAGTTTTTAAATACATTTAATACATGTAAATTTTTATACAAGTTTTGAATATCATTGTAAATGATGAAAATGTTGCTCACAATTTGACCTATTTAGTGTAGATGAGATAGTGAAAGTGTAAGGTTGTGAGATTGGTCTGTAAGACCAATATTGCCATATGATCATGTTATATATCAATATTATATTGTTTTAGATTAAGGTAAAAATAGGTTTTGAAGGGACCCCAAAACCCTATACAACAAGGAGAAAGATGAACCATAAAACACAACCAGGTTTTTAAAGAACCAATTTCCAGAAAAGTACCAAAACCATGTTTTGTAGGGACCTATTACCAAAAGATATGACCAAATAAAACAACTGTCAAAACACTGATTTGGATGTTAACAAGCTAACCACCCAGACCAGTAACTAGAAAACTAGAAGAGCAGCCCATTTACTAACCCCAAAAAACTAGTCAGCAAAAGGGACCATTAGATGTTCCTTTTGAATTGAGATTATTTTTTACTTGATCAAAGATTCATGTCTAGAGGGGCGACCAAAGGCTTAGACTTCTTTCTCTTAATTGTTGTCCATCCATCCTCTAACTTTGCTGCCTCAATAACCCATGCCTCAGGAGACATTGATCCTTGGACCCCATTGGACCCAAATGCCGCAACAAATTCCATGTGAGAACCAGACAAAGTCTAGCTCTTTGGAGGATCCTTCGAAATAGGGAAAGAGACCACCACCTCCACCACTGGCTCAGAGAGATCACTAACCACTGCCTCCATAGGAACTTCATTATAATGTTTCACCAAGGATTCCTCTTCAACCACAAGCTCAGATTGAATACTTTCCTTAGTATCAGAATCAGATTCTGTCGGAGCTTCCATAGGTTGTTTAACAATGTTTTGTTTAGAGGAAGTCTCAATCCACCAAGAAGGTGGTCATCTGGATTTGGATATCCCTACTGTACAATGAGCAGCAATATGACCCGTCAAGTGGCACTTCCTACACTAAAAAGGGATCCCCTCATAATCCAACATTTGTGTCCAGGAACCCCTTAGGGAATCCAGGATAATCACCTCAGGAAGGCCCTTAGAAACATCCACATCTACCAGAAAGCATGAGCAAGTTGAATGATGAAAATTCGTAATACTTTCCTTCACAAATAAAAAATCCCATATAGCATTCCCAATGGTTTTAAAAACCAACTCATGCCACAAATGTATTGGAGGATAAGGGAGACACACCCAGATAGGGATCTTGATAAAGGATTCTGAGAGGGGATTAAAATCCTTATGCCAAGGTTTGGCCATGAGAGGATATTTGCCCTGCTAGGAAAAATTATTGTGGCACAAAATAATCTTCCTATCATCAGAGCATTGGAACAAGACTATAAAAAACCCCTGATGCATGGGATGATTTTGGCATTGTTTTCAATAAGTGGCAACTAGGTCTTGGAAATCCAATCCTTTAGTTCTGTGAGAGAGGGCCAGAAGCCATGGAAATGAAAAATAGCAGCAAGAGAGGAAAATGGTTCTTCCTTTTAGAAGATTTCTTCCACTGATTCATAATCTAGAGTTACCCTAATGGGTTTTAAAGAACTTACAGGTGAAATATGGGAAGGTCATGATGATGTGTGAGGTAAAGCATCATGTAGTCCAGCTTTGAAGGTAGCCACATCTGTAAAAGTCCTTCCCCTAGAACCAAAACCTGAACCAGGGGCCTGAGATCCATTAGCATATTGCAAGGCCGGCATAGAGCCCCCACCCTCAGATTTAGGGGCACTCTAAACCCTCCCCCCACATATGGAAGAATCCCCACCTGTAGCAGTTACCACAGCCACACCATCCTCTGGATTCACTACATCCGGTTTCAAATTTTGAAATTGCATGCACGCGGGATCCATGAGAAGTGGTTCAGGAATATCTTTGTTTTGAAAATGATATATCAATATTATATTGTTATAATGATATTATAATATCATCCACATTAATTTTATTTCTTTGAAAGTTTTTACACATGTTGTTAAGGTCATTGTCACCATGACTGTCTTTGAAGGTAAACTAGTTATTTTGGTTAAACAAGTTGTAGTGATGAGTTAGAGGCCATTTACCCTAATTTGAAGAATATAATGAATATGATATTGTTTTCAGGAGATTATTTTAATATAAATTATTTTCTTAATATTTTAAATCACTAAAAACTATTTAAATGATAAATCCAAAATGGGTTGACTGGGTCAGGTCTAACTATGTATATTGAAGACAAAAAACTTGTCTATAAGACTAATATTTGGCATTAGATGTTATGATATTTATCCCTTAGATTTATATATAGAGGTAAAATAATATATTTAAGATGTAAAATTTCATATTAAACATTATTTTAGGTGTTGAATATCAATTTTCCATGACTGTGTTTGGAGACTAGTTGGTAGTTTTGAGTGGGCTACTTATAGAGAATGATTTGAGAAATTTTGCCCTGAGTAATGAATTAAAAAAAATATGGTGATGAATATAAGGTCATATATATATATATATATATATATATGTATATATATATATATATGTATATATATATATGTATATATATATATATATGTATATATATATATATATATGTATATATGTATATATATATATATATATATGTATATATATATGTATATGTATATATATGTATATATATATATATGTATATATATGTGTGTGTGTATATATATATATATACATACATATATATATATATGGTTATTTTTACAAACTATTTTCTTACTTTAGTTGTTCAAGATGGACTTTCTGAGTATGCACAAGTACTAATGACGTGCTCCAAGGAGTCGTTTGAGCTAAAAAGTGTTATAAATCCTAGATAAGATAATAAGGGGTGCATTTTATTTACATATGATGTGTTAATTATATGTGAGTTGTTTTAATATTCTCAAATAATATCAAAGGGTAATGTGTGCTAAGTAGGCCTAATGGGATTAGGTCTCAATGAGACCTAAAGTAGAGACAAGGCCTAATTTAAGTAAGTAAGACCTAAATGGACTCAAATAATGTTTGATAATTTTTTATTATATGTCATAAGATACATTAAATGGCCTAACTAATAGGATACATGTGTTTTCCTAACCATGAAGGATATGAACAAGAAAATCTTGTATAAATACTAGGCAATTTTAGGCCTATATGTGTGTAGGGTGTAAGAGAATAAGATAACACATTGGTGAGAATAATAAGGTATTATAGACCATAAAAACATCATATAGTATCTGTGATGAATATTTTATAGTGGTTTTCATAAGATAATCAAGATCATATGACTAAATCAAGTCAAGAAGAGGGCTAGTTGAGCAAATAAGGTTAGAGACCAGTTTTGAGAAGGATATAATTGTCTAAAGATCTGAGGAAGGATATCATCAAATATTCTAGGAGAAATAATTTATTTTAAATTTTATAAATTTTTTTATGTTATTACATTGTTTTTTATTCATTTAGAGGGTTGGTTCCTCCTTTTAAGTGGGTGTTTGCTAAAGCCTATCTAAGTGAGTGCTTAGCTAGTTGGGGTTGGTTCTCTATGTGAAGTTATTGATCCACTAAAGTTGATGTTTATTTTATAATACTTTATTCCATTTTCATATATTAGTGTGTTTTCATCCCCTTTATGGTTTCCCACATATATGGTGTGTTGACTTGTTTAATCTTATTTCATGCTTGTATAGTTGATTGCTTATACTGTATTTGATATACATTCTTGAAGAAATGTTCATGAATGCATAATTAGGAATTGAAAGAAAAGTTTTAAATAATAATTATCCCCCCACTTAGTCATATTGTTTCTAATATTTTTTATCAAATCTTGGTCCTTTAAAAGAGGTCTAAAAACCTAACATAGATCTTAAAAGCAAGGATGGCTAGTCAGCAAGCTCAAGGTGGTTTCTCTACTAGTAAGAATCTATTATTAAATGGATATAATTATGACTTTTATAATGTTAATATTAAGATATATTTGATGTCTCAAGATCATGATTTTTGGTAGTTAGCTATGGATGGCTATAGTGTTCCTCTTATTCTAGTAACTGATGTAGTAGGTAAGAAAACTAGTAAAAATAACTCCAAGTAAATGAATGTCATTCTTTGTTGCTTATCATAAGTATATATTTTGAAGGTAATGCACTATGAATCAGTGAAAGAGATATGGGAAAAATTGAATACTATCTATGAATGAGACACCAAGGCTAAGATGGCCAAGTTATAGACCTATTAAAGAGAGTTTTAAAGACTGAAGATGAATGAAGTTGAAACCATTGCATCTTACCTATTGAGGGTTGATTAAGTTGTCAATGTCATTAGAGGATTGGGAGAAGAAGTGAAAGAATCTACTATTCTTCAAAAAGTGTTGATATCACTAACTCCTAAGTTTGATTCTAAGGTATGTATAGTAGAATAGATGAAATATTGGACATGATAGAGATGGATGGACTTCATGGCATTTTGACTACCCATGATATGAGAATTAATTAAGGAAGACCTCACAAGATGAAAGAATATTTAAAATTTGAGAATAAGTTAAAATCCAAGAAATTCAAGGATGAGGAATGATTATATGTTAATGATGATCAACTAATAGCCATGTTTGCAAATAATTTGAGGTTTGGCTCAGGTAATTACAAAGTTAAGTTTCTCTTAAAATGTTTTAACTATGGAAGGATTCATAACTTTGCATCCAAGTGTCCTAACAAGGATAAATTTGAACACAATGAAGAACATGATGAACATCATGGAGATGACAAGAAGGCCTACAAGCTTGAAAAAATAAGGAGTTTAGGGAATATGAAGGTAGGAAAGGAACATTCAAGATCAAGAGAAGATTCTACACTAAAGAAGATAACTATTCTTATATAAGTGGCTCAAGTGAATCTAATAGTGATGGTGGTAGTAATGAACTTGAACATGATAATAATGAAACCTTGTTTATGTCCATCAAATTAGATAATGACGGTTTATAAATGGCAAATTTTTTATGATTGATATAGAATCAGATGGAGAATAATTTGAAGTGAACCTTGAGGTAGAGCTGGTAATTTACCTATAGGATTTGAAGTTCTAAAAGAGAGAGAATCACAAACTAAGATCTTTAGTTAAAAAATATGAGGAACAGATTGGCTTGTTTGAGGAAAGGTTAAGTAACACTTCCAAGGAGTATGATGAGATCATAAATTATGTTGAGGCACAGATGGAGGCAATCAATGCAATCCGAAAATCTAAAGAGAAAGAATGCATCAGGTATGAAACTAAAGTAGAGTTCTTAAAATCTAAGTTGGATCAAACATCTATGAAGGTGAAGAGCTTTGTGATGTTTCAAAGGAGCACTGAGGATCTAGATGATATCTTGAGTAATCAAAAGTTTGAAAGTGATAAGATAGGACTTGGTTTGAAATAAGAACAAAAGGAGGCACCTCAATTAAATGAGAATAATGTTGAAGACAAAAAGGTCAACATAAAAAGACTTATTAGATAGCCCAATGCTAAAAGGTGTACCAATTCATTCAATGGTTACTATTTTGTGTGTAGTAATTTTGGTCATAGAGTAAGAGAATGTAAAAGATGCTCCAAGAATGAGTAATCATGGAACTATGGAAGGATTCACAATTCACATTAGTCAAATCATATGTATAAAGTATTTTTATATAACTATCATAATGTAGGACACATTTCAAGATTCTTCCTAATAGAGTTAGAAGGTCATCAAGTTAAAATAGGAGGTTTGAAGCCCCTAAGGTGAAATAAAGAAGGCAAATGAATGTACTAAAATTAAAGAGAGTGAAGATGAGTCATGATCAATAAAAAATCATAAGTGGACATTTTGTTAGGATAGATCAGGATTTAGATGTAAAATCAAGTATAGAATGTTTATTATTAGCTCACATTGATGATCAATTGATTGATGAAGAGATTAAACCTATAGTGCCAATAAATCCTAAAAGGATATTAAAGACATTCAATCTTATGCTAGCATGGACTTATTAAAATCTCTTGAACTTGTGTTTTTTTAGTGCCCTATGGAAATGGGTGACTCTATTAGGCTTTATGGAGACACTCTATAGTTATCAAAATCATAGTGGATGCTTGGTTTGAGGGGGGAGCTATTCAGGTTGTTGACTGAGCTTGATCTATGAAGAAGTGGTCTTGTAATCTAAGTTTATTTTGAAATAGGTATGCATGCTTTGATGGAAAACATGATTCTTGAATGCTTCATATTTTATATGTTGATTTTTTTTTAAAATAAGGTGTGTTTCTAGATGATAGTTATGGAAGACCTTTGTCATTAATGTCAAAGGAGGAAAAAATTCCAAGAATGGAGTTTGACTAGACTAGGGGAGATGACAGTGATTAGTTTGAAGAATTTTTTGCCATCAATAAAAAAGGGGGAATTTATTGAGAATTATTCTCATTGATGTCAAGGTTGATGTCATTGATGTCAAGATGCATGGTGTGTAGGATATGAGCTTGTGTTCTTGATATGATAAGGAAGCTAGGTGATAAGAGTGAATTTAAAGGAAACCTAATGTCTCTCTATTTAGAGAAAATTTGAAATAAAATTTATGATTATTATAAGGTTGATTACATGTTTAAATTCAAGGTAAGCATGTTTTTAAGTACTAGATCTTGAATATAAGGTGTCTTGAGAAGCCTAGTCACAACAAGAATAGTCATATCATGAGCATGTGCATGATGAGCATAGAGAGGTATGTATAGATGTATGTGTTGATTGAATTTGACTTTTAGTCAAATTTGGTCAACCCACACTATTTTGAACTTTTGAATAAGGTTTCAAATGTCCTATAAGGGTCTCATATTAGTCTAAACATCTTACTTATCCTCCATTTAGCCTTGGTCTAAGCCCATTATCCTTGTACTAGTCTAGTAAAACAAAGTCAAAGTTGGACAACCAATGTAAAACTTAGTAAAAGGTTAAAATTGTATTATAAATATTATAATATGGTAATTTAGGTGTCCTAAGGTGTTTTTAAGCCATATATTTATCTTTTACCATGCTTTTTATGTAAAATATGCCTTTTGGCCATTTTTTGAGCATAATAAATGGCATGTACAGACTTCTAAGGAGGAAAATTTCTCACAAAGATGATCCTCAATGTGGAAGGGATTAGGATCAGTCAAAAAGTGGTTAGTATTAGTTAAATAGTTAGTTATATGCAGAAAAGGAGAGTTTATCCTTAATTTTAGGGCCTTTTGGGTACTTGTATAGAATAGATGATCTCACTTACAACTAAAAACGTGGGTAGTATGCCTCTTCACCTCCACACACTATTTTAAATTCTTGGTTTTAAATTAATATGTAAAAAGGTTTAGTTTTGCTCCTATTTCTTCCATTTTCTTTTTGTGAGCCAAGGAAGGTCAAATTTAAACAATTGGTATGGGTCATACAAGTGGAGTTAGGAGAAATTATTTTAGGGCTAGATAGTGCTCTAATTTTACTTCAAATATATAGAAATAAATTTCAATTTTTTACCTCCTCATTCATTAACAATCACTTAGACTCTAGGAAGCCTTTTATGCACTTACATCCATGAGGGGATCACTGTTTACACTTATCTTAGATTTCCTTGATTTGGTTTAATGGTTTTGTTTGTTTTAGGTGTTCCTCAATGTTATACAATTCCTCCACATAGGTTTTTCATGATTATATTGGATTTGGAAGTCATCAAATGCCTAAGAAAGCCTTTCCTAGCCTTGTCCTTACTCTAGACCATGTTTGTTGCCTCTTATTTTTGATCTATAGTTGTCTTCAATGAATATTTTCATGTTGAGAGAAGAGTTTGTGAGAGAGTGTCCAAGATTCCCCTAGTGGAAATAAGCTCTTGAAATATTGATCAATAAGATAGGTCAGCCCATGAGGCCTAATTTTTCACATTATCCACATTTCCCTTCTCTATTTGCACTTTCCACCTACAGGTAGGATTTACATGATGAGTAAAGTGTGATTTATGTTGTTTCAGACCTTTGAGGTATGAGGATCAATATTTAGAATCATGAAGAGGAAGCTAGAATCATTTAATGATCAAAACAATATATTTTGTCCAAATACCATATCCATCTACCTATAAACTGAGAACCAACACCTATAGGTGATACCACAAAATTTACAACCAATAAATGTGAAGGTGATAGAATAGTTGATTAGGTCCATTGAGGTTCCTTGTTAGAAAGATAGTTTTAATAGATCTCTTGATAGTGTTAGCTTGGTAGGAAAAGGTGAAAATAATGAAAGGGAGGGTTAGAATGATGTATTCAGAGATATAATCCTTAAAAGAAGAAAATAAAAGCCTTCATAGTTTTAAGGATAACAATTAGGACACTTCGAAAGACTTGTTGATCCTCCCAATTGATTGCTTTTGTAGCTTTTAGTATTGTTTATCACCTTGAAATTTTTAAGGAGTACATATCATAGGGAAGATCAAGTTTTTCAAGGACCAAAAGTGCATTTAAAACTCTAATTTTTCTCAGTGTTGTCTATAGGATTTTGAGATGTGAGTGAGCTTTTATCACTCAATATAGATCATAGACCTTTACATCACATTAGAGTGGTTTCAAGTGGATAAATCAGACATTAATTACTTGGAAGGATAATAAAACAAGGTTTTAACTATTTTCATGACTTCCTAAGCCTATCCCCTGTCTATACATAGGCCTAAGAAGGGACACCTAATATAAGGGTTTCAAACAGTGAGGTAGAAGGTTGAGTTTTTTGTCCTTATCTTGAGATTGCAAGGTGAGTATAAGGAATAAGAGGGTTTTTTGATCTCAATAATTTTAAGGAGAATCAAAGAATCATCAAGAGTGTCCCAAACGTCACTATGCTAACCTATAACATGTTTAGAAAATTGTGTCTACAGGCAGAGTTTTGAGGAATAAATAAGGGCATAGTTTGAGCTCCTTTGAAAAATAATATAAACCCCACATTAAAAACATATAATGTGACCCATATCTAGATGTCTAAGTATAAATATAATCTTAAACCAAGCCATCAACACCTATAGCTAGGGTAGAATGTCTCAGTCCAAGTAGTGATCAAACAAAGTGCATGGAAGGAAGAATAGTTGTATATTATTTGGTGATCTAGGCTCATCTGAGGTGTTTAGATTTGTGTTTCATGTGGGAATCTAAATGGGACCTATACTCCACTATAATAAACCTTATTTAATCCATAATAACCTATAAGTAGGGTCTGAATGTTTGTCTTAGATAGCCAAGTAAGGACTTAGTTTAGGAATGAAAAGTGTCTTGTTATAATGAATAGAGTTTATCCTTGGAAAGGTAATGAATTACCACCTAAATTATTAAGATTATTATTCTTAAAGGCTATATATAGTGTAATATAAACAAGGTTAATTCCTACATGGACATACATATTTCATCTCAA
The DNA here is from genome assembly GCA_037957365.1 of Torreya grandis. Lineage (NCBI taxonomy): Eukaryota > Viridiplantae > Streptophyta > Pinopsida > Cupressales > Taxaceae > Torreya > Torreya grandis. Next base: position 907,960 of record JARHVA010005759.1, read on the forward strand.
GGCACCCCTATAGACGATGCATTCCTACAAGTTTGTCTTGGCTTTTGGAGAGTTAGAAGGGCAAAGGAAGGGTTAAGGTCTAAAAATTGGTACAGAGGATCCTCATGACCTAGTAAATTATGTCATACCCTTAAAAATATTTAATGATTAGAGATAATACTCTCTATTTGGTCTTAGAGATAGGGCAATTTTAGTGGACTAAAACTTATAGAGTTGGAGAAAATGGTGAAGTATGAGAGTTGGGGTTGAGATGGAAATGATAATAAGTTATAAAAATATAGACTGTACACAGACAAGACTAAATGGATACTCCTAAAAGGTTTTTAATAGGTCTAAATGAAGTAAATATTTGAGAATGTGATAAAAGCCATTAGGAATAATAAAAAAATATATCCCTAAAGTGAGCGCAAAACTACTTAAGGCACTAGAAAACCAATGCAATAGACCAAAATGAGTCCCTAATATGTCATAAGGCATGCCTAAGTAGTTATAATGTAGAAGAGGTCACATATTGGTCACTTTTCGACACAACACCATGACAAGGTATGCAAATTGAAGGGGTGTAATCGAGAGGTCAACATCAAACACTCACACCTACTTGGAGACATTGCATGGGATTATAATAAGTTACAAGAAGATGAAGGAGGTTTCAAGCTAGCAAATTGGGGTATTAGTTTAGAATTCCAATGTTAGAGGTTTATGAAAAATCCCTTAAGGGATAGTACACTCAAAACACTCCCAAAGCCCTACTTTATGACTCAATGGAAGAAATGAGACTCAAAGTACATCCAAATGAATAAATTTGACCTTGAGAGTTAAATAAAAGTTGTTGATAGCTTCATGAGGTTTACAGGCATGGAATTAGATTGTACACAATCTACACATATCAGGTAGAAAATAAATTTCTTTGATAGTTTCTTGTGTTTTACAAGTCTTGAAGATGATCATAGTATAACAATCACATGGGAGGGTAGCTTGGGACTTAAACCAACTCCCTATGCCATTCATAGAACAAAGAAATGTCCATAAGTGTCCTTTTTAGGACTCTCACTTTAGCTAGTCTAAAGTGACAGTGAAAAGAGTGGTAACCTAAATTTAGAGACCTTTCAAAATATGTCTAATGGATCCAAGAATATGAACTATCTTACCATGTGTCATGAGACCCCTGGTATAAATCAATTAAGAATGATAAAAATATGCTATTGTCAATTGTCAATAAAAGCCTATTACAGAGTGATTATGATTATTGATGATGATTGTGCTTGTGTAATAGAATGGCAATGATTAAGAAAAGTTATAATGTAGGTGGAGGCCTCTTTGTAACTTCCTCTCATTTTTTCACATGATACACTTGTCACTAATCTATTTTGGAATGCTCAAGGATGCCCATGACGAAAGTAATTTTTAAAAGAGAGTGCTTGATGAAGAGTTTTAATGCCACATGTGAGGAAGGTGATCAATTTGGGATGGACACATGTACACATTAGTCTATTTATCTCTCTTCTACCTAATTTCCATGAAATTTAACTAATCCTCACATTTGGACACTTGTCCTTGTGACTCTTCATCTTCATTATTCTCTATCTCTTCTTAAGTTCTATAAATGCAAGCCATTTTGGCTATTATAAAGAGACCACACCTAGTATGGTAAGGCCCTAATAGTTTTAAATTATAATTTTCCTTTGAAGTAAGATATGAAATTTGGTTTTTATCCTACATACTATATTTTCTAAGTGTGTCAAGAGATGTATATTGAAAATTCAAGTGATTGATATCAGTCCTTGCTACCTCTTAATCCTTCCATGTCTGATGCAAGTTGTTTCATTATAACATGTCACATAAAGTGTCGTTAAGTGTATGAGTATATCTTCTCAAGTGTAAAAGTATCCTTAGTGTCTAAAACTATTTTTTTGTTAATTCACCTTGAGTTATCTTTCATATATTCCACCTTCATATTTAAAATGATAATGTTAGAGTGCTCTAAGAAGTAGATGTTGGTTTTGTGAGTCTTGTCTCTTAGTGTATTTGTATGATAATCTTATGGAGATATGCATGGTGTATCACTCCTTATAATAGTTTAATTTCATATAACTATTATCCCTTTTCACATAAGCAAGTATTAGATTAGGTGACAAGTAATAAAGACATATCTAGGGAGCTAGCCCTTTCAATCCTAGAGGTCTACTTCCACCATAGGTGCCACACACACCTAGAATTAGCCCAATGTTGCCTAAATCTAGAAGAGGATTGAACACTCTCTTCTAGGTTGTAAGATTTGGAGCCAATAGTTATGAAATGTCTTGTGGGATAATCAGATTCAAGTGAAGTAATTATTGGTGCTTTCTTTTAATTAATTAGTCTTAAGTGGAAATCAAAGCACCAATGGTGACTCCAAATGATTTCAAATTATGTAAGCATCCCTAGAGTTTAAAAACATCAATTATAGTATTTATTCTTCATTTTATAGTCATCATGTACCTCCCTATCAAAATGATCCTACTTTTAGTGTTCATGGATTCTCCACAAGATTTCCTCAAGAAACTACACTTTATTAATGTCCATATCAACCATTCTATCCCCCCCTCCAACATCAACTCACTCCTATTACCAACCTGTTATTCCTAATAATTAGTTTAAGCAAGATGATAATAAGTTGAACCTAGATTTGGAGGGTTTGAAAATTTAATTGAGGGAGTTGAAAGAACTTTTGAAATAGAAAAAAGCAATGCAACATCAATATCTTGTTTCTCAATAAGTCAAGGAGGTTACTCCTCCTTTCATTGCCACCATGATCATTGGTAATGTCTTGATTCATAATTGTGATTTTGTTATTGATACAAGTCATTAATTTATTCCTAAGGCAATAGTTGATGAGTTGAACTTGAAATATGATTTTTATTCTAGAGTTGAATGTCAAGTAGAAGGAAGAGATGTAAATAATTTTGGTATTATGATAAACATATATTTCTTTTGATTTTCTTTCTTATCATACTATTGCAATCCCACAATATATAATAGTTTTATATTTTCAACCATAATTTTATCTATTATTAGCTAATGAATTCATGGCTAAGGTTGGGGGAAGAGTTTCCAATGATATGTCTCAATTTATCTTCAAGTTTAAGCCTAGTTTGAAAGGCCAAATTGAGACAAAGCCACATAACAAGTTTTATTTTTAGTTCCTCCCTCAAATAAAACTAAATGTTGGTGATTCTCATTATTATACTCCTAAGTTTTCTCCCAAGATTACTAATCCTACTCAAGATCTTACCATAGATTAATATTGCAGTCCATATTGGACCAAGAACCCAAATTATGTCATGCTTAACCTTGAGAGGAAGGAAGATCTTATTCCTAGGTAGCTTATGAAGAAGGAGAATTATGTTAGGATAAATTCAAAAGTTCATATAGGTTGTTTTGATTCTCCATCTACCCTTCATGCTAGATATTATCATAAATTATAAGACATACCAAAGGTTGACAAGGTACTTGAAGGATTTCCATTTTTATAATGGTTTCAAAATGTGAAAATTAGTTGATTATTCCTAAGACTCTTTAAGAGTTGGAGGATGATGCTAACATAGATGAGTTCCTTAAACATATTGAAGATGATACCTAAATAATCTATGATGAAGAGATTGTCATTGGTACACATCTTTACCCTAGTACATCAAGTTTTGAGATTGAGGAAGGAGGTGATGACATGGAGCAATAAACAAAGGTTTTGGGAGAGGAAGACACTTTAGCTATAAGAAAATAAGAAATAGAACTTGAGTGGATTGATGAATTTCCATGCTTCATGGAACATGATGATGATAAACTTGCATCACAAGATGAATAAGAGGTACTCATTAGCCAACATGACATTAAAAATAAATTGGTAATAATGTTGATGAACTTCAAGTCCTTTCTATTGATCATAAAGAATTGGCATTTTAGGATGGCTTTGATAAATTTTGTTTGAGATTAAATGATGCATCTTCACTTCATGAAGAGCTAGAGAAATGTTTTGAAAAAGATGTTGCAGATGAACCTATTGAAATTCATAAATCACCTCCAGAAGAAGACATAGGTCACACCTATATGTTAATGTTCAAGGAATATGAAGATGAGATATATCAGTTTAATATGCCAACATTGGATGATGAAGAATGTAAGCACAGTGAGATATATTCCCATTTGTTTGATAAAATTTCCCTTTTCTTTGATGAAGATAGTGACAAATCTATGGGCAATGAGTTGGATGAGTTTCAAGAGCATGTTTTTGAGCAACTAGAGAATCTTGTGTTTGATCAAGAAAGAGAGAAAATAGATTGGTGTGATAGAGGCATTTAAGAAGGAAATATTAAACAAGAAAGTGATGAGTCTTGGGATAAATTAGAGGACTATTGTCTCAATTCAAACATCATACCAGCTATCCTTCCTCAAGAGGATCATGAAGAGGCTAGAGATCAGTTTGTTAATTTTTTTGAAGAAATAGAGAAATATGAATTGGTCCAAGACACATACCAATAAGGGAATGAGCAAAATGAGCCTTATAATGATGAGATTGAAACCTTTGATGCAATGATGAACTACATTAGAATGAAGGACCAGCATGATAGATACTTTAAATATGAAGAGGAATACTTGAATGTTGAAGATATGTCTGAATATGATCTATTTGGATACATCCCAATCAAGGTGGTAAACAAGAAGGATGAGTCACCAATATTCTACTTCAACAAACCACTTATTTACCACCATAAGGTTTATTATCATAAAAGATACCTAAGAATATTACCCTTTGATCTAGGAGGAAGGAGGGGCATGCTTGGTTAGGTGTAGATAGCTAGTTTTTTTTAGTTTGTCTTGTTTTCCCCTAAGTGTTTAGTAGCACAAGTGTGTTTCCTTCCCTTTATTTGGTGTGTGTCTTTGATTTTGTGTCTTTGGGTAAAACAACTTGTTTTCATTAATCTAATGGTTTATTCAGTTCAATTTGAGTGCCCATATGTGTGACTTCATGCCCAATGGATGGAATAAGGCTACTAGTTCTTAATATAGGCAAGCATATTACCCCTAGGAGTTGCCAAAATGTTGACTAAATTTGACTTTTAGTCTAATTTGGTCAATCCATACTATTATAAACTTATGAATAATGTTTCACATGTCTTATATGGGTCTCATATTAGTCTAAACATCTTACTTATCATCCATGTAGCCTTGGTCTAAGCCCATTCTCCTTATACTAGTCTAGTAAAAAAAGTCAATGTTGGTCAACCAAGGTCAAACATAGTAAAAGGTTAAAATTGTGTTATAAATATTATCATATGGTCATTTAAGTGTTTTGAATTTATATATTTGTCCTTTGCCATGCTTTATATGCAAAATATGCCTTTGGCCATTTTTCTAGGCTAGTAAATGACTTATATGGACTTCCAAGGAGGAAAATTTGTCACAAAGATAATCCTAAATGTAGAAGGGGTTATGATCAGTCATAAAGTGGTTAGTTATAGTTAAAGAGTTAGTTATATATAGAAAGGAAGAGTTTCTCCTTAATTTTAGGGCCTTTTGGGCACTTGTACAGAATGGATGTTCTCACGTGAAACTAAAAACGTGGATAGTATGAATCTTCACCTCCACACACTCTTTTCCATGCTTGGTTTTCAAGGAGGATGTCAAAAGGTTCAGTTTTTCTCCTATTTTTTCTATTTTCTCTTTGCAAGCCAAGGAAGGTCAAATTCAAACACTTGGTAGAGGCTGTACAAGTGAATTTGGGAGGAATGATTTTGAGGGTGGATATTTATATAAGTGTAATTAAAATACATAGTATGAAATTTCAATTTGGTGCCTCCTCCATGAATAATCACTTAGACTCCAGGTAGCCTTTTATGCACTTATATCCATGAGGGGGTCATTATATGCACTTGTCTCTGATTACCTTGATTAGGTTTAATGGTTTTGTTTTATTAGGTGTTCATCAAAGTTATATAATGCATCTCCATAGTTTTTCATGATTGTATTGGGTTTGGAAGTCATCAGATGCATATGAAAGCCTTTTCTAGGCTTTTCCTTGCACTAAACCATGTTTGTTTCCTTCTCTTTTTGCATCTACAAGTACATTGAATGGAAATTTTAACATTTAGAGAAGAGTTTTAGAGAGTGAATCTAAGATTACCTTGGTGGAAATAAGCTATTGAAATATTTATAAAAAGTATAGGTTTACCCATGAGGCCTAATTTTGCATATTGTCTACATTTCCCTTCTCTATTTGCCCTTTTTACCTACAAGTAGGATTTACATGATGAGTCAAGTGTGATTCATGTTGTTTTAGACATTTGAGGTATGAGGATAATTATTTGGAATCATGAAGAGAAATATAGAATCCTTTGATGATAAAAATAATAAATGTTGACCAAATATCATATCCATCTACCTGTACGCTGAGAACCATTACCTACATGTGATACTGCATAAGTTAAAATTAATAAATGTGAAGGTATTAGAATAGTTGAATGGTCCATTGATGTTCCCTAATGGAAAGAGAGTCTAAATAGATATATTTATGGCATTATCTTTGTAGGAAAAGCTAAAAATAATGAAAGGGAGGTTAGAATGATGCATTCATAATTATAATCCCTAAAAGAAGAAAACAAATGCCTGCATATTTTTTAGGATAAAAATTAGGACACTTCCAAAGACTTGTTGATCCTCCCAATTGACTATTTTTCTAATCTTGTAGTATGGTTTATCACAATACCAAGTTGAAGGAGTAGATTCCATAGGGAAAATGGATTTTTGGAAGGTCCAAAAGTGCATTTAAAACACTAAATTTACTCAGTGTTGTCTACAAGATTTGGAGATGTGAGTGAGATTTTATCACTTAATATAGATAATAGACATTAGCATCACATTGGAGTGGTTTCAAGATGATAAAGTATACATTCATGACATGGAAGGATTATCAAACAAGGTTTTAAGTGTTTTCATGACCTCCTAAGCCTATCCCCTATCTATACACATGCTTGGGAATGGACACCTATAGAAAGGATTTCGAATAGTGAGGTAAAAGGTTGAGGTTTTTGACATTCTCTTGAGTTTGAAAGGTGAGTATAAGTAATAAGAGAATTTTGTTATTTTATGACTTTCAAGGAGAATCAAATCATCAACCATATCCCAAAAATCACTACGATAACCTATAATAAGTTTGGAAAGTTGTGTCTATAGGTAGAGTTTTGAGGAATAAATAAGTGCATAGTTTGAGCTTTTTTGAATAAGAAAGTAAGTCTAAAATTAAAAAAATATAATGTGACCAATATTCATATGATTAAGGATAAATATAATCCTCAACCAAGCCATGAACACCTACAACCAGGGTAGAATGTCTCAGTTTAGGTAGTGATCAAATAAGTGAATAGAAAGAGGAATAGTTACATGTACTTTGGTGATCGAAGATCATATGAGGTATTTATAATTTTTTTTAGAGTTTGAATATAAAGGGTACCTATAATCCACTATTATATACCTGATTCAAGCCATCATAACCTAAAATTAGGGTCTTAATGTTGTTTTAGTTAGCCAAGTAGACACTAGGTTTATGAATGAGAAGTGTCTTGTTGGAATGAATGGTCAAACTTGGAAAGTTAATGAATGACGACATAAATTAAATTATGATTATTCTTAATGTATATATAAATATTAAAATAATCAAGGTTAAGTCCCACATGGACATGCATATTTCATCTCAAGGCACCCCTACAGATAGTGCATTCTTATAAGTCTATTTTGGATTTTACAGAGTTAAAAGTGAAAATGGAAGATTTAAGGTCTAAAAATTGGTAAAAGGGATCATAATGACCTAATAAATCCTCAAATAAATTCAAAAATATTTAATGAGTAGGTATAATACATTTTATTTGGTCTTAGAGATAGGGCACTTTTAGTGGCCTAGAACATGCAGAGTTGGAAAAAAACCATGAAGTATGAGAGTTGGTGTTGAGATGGCCATGAGAATAAGATATAAAAATCATAACTTAGGATATAAATGAATGAATGGATAATACTAATGGTTGGTAATATGTCTAAGTGAAGTAAATCCTTGAGAAGGTGATAAAATCCAATAGGCCTAGTAAAGAAATAGAGCCCTAAAGAGAGCCCAAAACTACTTAAGCTATTAGTAAACTAATCAAATAGAACAAATTTAGTCCATAATATGTAATAAAGAATGATTTAGTAGTTACTAAGACGAAGAAGAGGTCACATATTGGTAACTTTTGGAACCAAAACCATGATAGAGTATGAAAATTGAAGGGGTACAATCAAGAGGTCAACTTCAAATGGTGACACCTACTTGGATACATTAAATGGGATTATAAGAATTTATAATAATATGAAGGAGGTTTCAAGCTATAAACTTAGGGTTTTAGTTTAGAGTTTAAATGTTAGAGGTTTATGATCAATCCCTTAAGGTTTAGTGCACTCAAAAGCCTCCCAATGCCCTATTTTGTGACTTGGTGTAATAAATGAGGCTCAAATTAAATCCAAATGAACAAATTTGACCCTAAGAGTTAAAGAGAAGTTGTTTATAGCTTCATGAGGTTCAGAGGCATGAAATTAGATTGTACATAATCTATACATATCATATATAAAATAGATTTATTTGATAATTTATTATGTTTTATAGGTCTTAAATATGATCATGGGGTACCAATCACTTGGGATGGTAGATTATGACTTGAAAAAACTCCTTATGACATTAATAGAGCTTAAAAATTCCTAAAAGTGTCCTTACTAGTCCCCTCACTTTAACCAATTTAAAGTGACATAGTGAAAAGAGAGGTAACTTGAATTTGGAAACCTTTTAAGATATGTCTAATGGAGCCAAGTGTATTAAGTGTCCTACCATGTGTCATGAGACCCCTTCTATGGATTATTTAGTAAAGATAAAAATATGTTAGTGCCAATTATCAAGAAAAGATTATTGGAGAGTGATTATGATTGTTGATGATGATTGTGCTTGTGTGATAGAATTTCAATGATTAGGAAAACTTCCAATGTATGTGGAGGCCTATTTTTCACTTCCTCTCTTATATTCACTTGATACACTTATCCTATCTATTTTATAATGCTCAAGGAAGCCCATGATGAAGGCAATTTTCAAGAGAGAGTGATTTTTGAAGTGTTTCAATACCACATGTGAGGAAGGTTCTTAGTTTGGGATGGACACATGTTCACATCAATTTAGTGATCTCTCTTCCACCTCACTTCCATGAAATGTAACTTATAATCACATTTAGACACTTTTCCTTGTGACTCTTCATCTTAATTATTCTCTCTCTCTCTCTTCTCAAGTTCTATAAATGCAATCCATTTTGGTTATTATAAAGAGACCACACCTAGTATGGTGAAGCCCTGATGGTTTATTATTGTACTTTTCCTTTGAAATAAGCTATAAAATCTAGTTTTGATCCTATAAACTATCTTGTCTATGTGTGTGAAGAGATGTATAGTGAAAATTCAAGTGATTGATATCAATCCTTACTTCCTCTCAATCCTTCCATGTCTGATGCAAGTTGTTTCATTCTAAATAGTCACATGAAGTGTTGTTAAGTGTATGAGTTTATTTTTCAAGTGTAAAAATAGCCTTAGTGTCTAAAACTCATATTTTGTTAACTCACCTTGAGTATTATTTCATATATTCCACCTTCATGTTTTAAATGCTAATTTTAGAGTGATCTAATACGTAGAAGATGGTTTTGTGAGTCTTGTCTCATAGTGTATTTGAATGATAATAATGTGGAGATATTCATGGTGTATCACCCCTTAGAATAGTTTACTTTCATTTAACTCTTATCCATTTTCACACAATCAAGTATTATATTATGTGATAAGTACATCAAGATATATCTAAGGAGCTAGCCCTTTCAATCCTAGAGGTCTACTTCCACCATAACTTCCCTACACACCTGGAAGTAGTCTAATGTTGCCCAAATCTAGAAGAGGCTTGAACACCCTCTTCTAGGGTGCAAGATTTGGATCCAATAGTATGATATTTTCTAAGGGCAATGAAAGGCATTTGATGAAGTTATACAATCATCAAATAGTTTTTCAAGATAAGTTGCCAAAGTTGTCAAGTATTTGAATGTATCGAGAGACTTGAGAAGGCTTGTGCATAAGATGCCTAGTATTTTTCATGAAGGAGGATGGTGTCCTAATGAGATGGATACATAGAGGTATAATAGGATGTATAAGAATATTTTATCATGTTTGTAAGTATTTGGATCACTCAGGTTAATCTTAGGGTAAGACTACAAGGGTAGGACCTACAAACCTGTATGTAACTAGACTAGTTCTAGAGCCTTACTACCCTAATGGGGTGTCATGAGGTATTTTCAAGGCATATAAAAAATGTATGTTATTTTCTGAGCATGGTAACTAGTTTGTGGCATGTATATAATTTGTTGATAGCTCTAAAAGTGGATAAAATGTAATTTTCAAGGTCTAATATGACTTTTAGGTCAAAGGCCTAAAGATAAAAAAAGAGATATGGTGGTTAGATGGGGTATCAAGATATGTTTTAAAGGAAATTTAGGATATCAAGATATGTTTTAAAGGAAATTTAAAGTATGTGTGCATTTAATAAGGTATGCTATGTTATTTCATGTATTTTGACCATGTTTTAGGTCAAAATTTTAAGGTTAAGGCAATACAAATTTATTTAAGGTATCTCAAGTGCATAGAATGGAGGGTTCTCAGCCTAAGAAGAACCTTAAAGTGTTCATTGGCATTTTTATCCTTTACATTAAAACCTAATCTATTCATGGTAGATGGGTAATGGTCCTAGATCAAAGTTTTAAGCATTGGTTTATAAAATGAGGGGCTAAACCTTATGAATGATTATTGGGACTTGAAGATGGTTTATACCCTCAAACAACCACAATAATGTTTTTGAATGACTATTTAAGTGATTTTAGGTTGTATTAAACTCTTCCATCCACCTCCAAGTGTGGTTGATTTCTCATGTGACTGAGTGGACCATATAGTAAAACCCTTATTTCTCATAGATTTCATGTAGCAGTGAACATTGATGAAGTCAAAGCTACTAAATGGATTAATGTTTAATATTAAGACTTTAATTATATTTCCATGGTATTTTTTTATCAGGTTCTATCCCTCATGGGTGCTAAACTAGTCTTATAATTTGACCAATCGCTAATAGGCCTAATGGTGTAGATAATGAGGAAATCAGGTAGAAGTGGGAAGTTGATTATAGATGTGTCATCATGGATTAGGGATGAATCCAATTGCATGGATAATTTTTAAATAAAAATAATACATATCCATGTTTATATATGTTTTGGAGATAATTTTAAATGATGAAAATGTTGCTCATAAGTTGACCTATCTAGTATAGACGAGATAGTGAAGGTGTAAGGTTGTGAGATTGGTCTCTAAGATAAATATTACCATATGATCATGTTATATATCCATTTTATATTGTTATAATGATATTATAATATCATCCAAATGAATTTTAAGTCTCTTAAATTTTCTAGAAACATGTTGAAGGTCATTATCACCATGACTATGTTTGAAGGTAAAATGGTAGTTCTAGGTAAGCAAGTTACAGTGATGAGTTGGAAGCTCTTTACCTTGAGTTTAAACATAAAATGCATATGGTTTTTTTTAATTAAATTAATTTCCTATCCACTCGTTTAATAATATTTTAAGTTAATTAAATTTATTAAAATGATAAATAAAAAATAGTTTGACTGGTTCAGGTTTGACTATGCATATTAAAGATAAAAGATTAGCCTACAAGACCAATATTTGGTATTATACCTTGTGATATTTATAATTTATATTGATATAAATATGTAAAATAATATAATTAATGTGTAAAATATAATATAAATTATTCTCTTAGGTTTTGAATATCAAGTTTCCATGATTGTGTTTTAAGACTATTTGGCAATTCTAAATGGGATACTTGCAAAGAAGGGTTTGAGTAATTTTGCACTGAGTTGTGAAGTAAAAAAATTATTTTGATGACCATAAGGTCATATATATTCTATATATATTTATTTTTTACATATTTTTTTTGAGAAACTATGTTTTGACTTCAGTTGTTCTAGACATACTTTTTGAGTATGCACAAGTCTAATATGAATAAGTACTAATGGTGTATTTTATGGAGTGGTTTGAGATAAAATGTGTCATGAAGCCTAAATAACATTATAAGTGACATATTATGTTTTAATTTCATGTGATGTGTATTAATGCGCTTCAATAAGATCAAAGGATAACATGTGCTAAGTAAGCCTAATGGGATTATGTCTCCATGAGACCTAAAGGAGAGATAAGACCTAATTGAAGTAAGATATAAAAGGATGAAAATATTTTTTTTCCATGTCTATTATATGTCCTAAGATTAATTCCATGTATTAACTAAGAGTATAAAAGTGTTTTTCCAACCATGAAGGATATGAACGAGAAAGTCTTGTATAATTACTAGATAATTTTAGGCCTATGTGTGTAGAGTGTAAGTGAATAAGATAACATATTGGGAAGAATAAGGTCTTATAAAACATAATAATATCATAAAGGATAAATTATGAATCTTTTATATTGATTTTTCATATGATAATTAAGGTCATATGACCTAATCAAGTCAAGAAGAGGGCTAGTTGAGAGAAGAAGGCTAAAGACTAGTTTTGAGAAGGATAGTTGTGTGTGAAGAGTTGAGGAAGGAGATCATCATATGTGTGTAAGTAACAAGGTATCATAAATTTTATCAATTTTTTTAGGCGGTTGATTTTTTTTTGAGTCAACTAGGGTGTTGTTTCCTCCTTTCAAGTGGGTTATTATTAAAGCGTACCTAATTTGGTGCTTAGCCAGTTGGGGTTTATACTCCATGTGAATTTGGTGATTCACTAAAGTTTATGTTTATTTTATTATACTATAGTATATTTTCATATATTATTGGTTTTTAATCCCTTTAATGGTTTTCCACATATATGGTGTGTCAAATTGTGCAATCTTGTTTCATGTTTGTATAGTTGATTTCTTATACTCTGTTTGATCTACATATTTTAATGAATGTTCATGGATGCTTAAGTAGGAATTGAAATAAAGGTTTTATATACTAATTCACCCCCCACCATATTAGTCATTTTTATTCCAACATGTATGACACATAATGTCTTTTTTTTTCTAGAATAAAAAAGACAACCCATATTCAAACTAAAACCATACAGGTTTATATTCATGCAAAATAACCACTAAAACAATTCATTTTGCATGCCACATAAAAAATATAATAAATTCAATAATTTAAAAAAGAAAATAGTTCAAAACCAATAAGGTCAAACTATAAACAACTCATAATTTTAAATTAAATACTTACTTCAACACCAAACCAAAAAAATCAAAAGCATGGCGATTTTACTTCTTTTCCTTGCCTTCAAAAAATATATCCATTCACATATGTTAAATGTAATAAAACCATTAGCCTATTTAATCTAACTTAAACCAAAAAATAAATCTAAGAAAACTCCCATATGGATGGCAAGACAAATGACTCTCTATGGTTCAAACTCCTAAAGAATTTTATGCATCTAACTACATTCATATTTACATTAGCCATCATGTCCAAATGTCTATAGAGTTTCCACAAGTTCATGGATTTAAAATGACAGATAAAAATGAAAATGTAATAACTCTAATAATATAGTAAGATTATTATCCCTCTTACATTTAATGTAAAGATAATTCCATAAAAAAAAATTAAAAATTAAAACAAACACCTCTAACTAATGCAATGCCCCAAGGTGGGTCATGATTCCCAATTACATAGCCAAAGTAAATCCAAGCCAAGAATTAGAATCATAACCATTTAATTAAATAAGAGTCCCAATAGAAATTTCCCTCTATACCAATTTAAAAAATCATCCAAGACCATTCAAATAATAAAATTCCTTTGAAATGCAATCAATGACTAATGAACTTAAGCTAAAATGAAACATGTCTTTGACTAGTAATCAAGTCACTCATAGACCAACACATGTAAAAATACTTAAGTCTTGATATCCTAACAGCAAGTCAAATAGCATTGATTAATAATGCAATGTTAAGGACTAACAATAAATATGTAAGGCAAACAATATAGGGAGTAAGACAATCAAGTAATGGAAAAAGGTACAGTGGAAAAGACAAACACTTTTCAAAAAAGCTAACAAGTCAAAGAGTTGAAATCAACTGAGCAAATAAATTATAAAATAAGAATTCAAAATCAATAAATATAAACACTCAAAAATTAAGTCAAACCTATAAAATTACTCAAACATAATGATAATCAAAGATCAGTATTGGAAATTTTAAGTTCACTATTTCTTTTCATTCACTTTCTTATCCTCTCCCAACTACTCAATGTCTCATCCAACCTAGCTCATACCTAGTACCTACAATCATAATAGACGATCAAAAGTATCAATATTATATGAGAGAAATAAATTCAATAAAAACATTAAATACAATAATATAACTAAGTTGAATAATGTATTAGTAATTCATTAAGAATAAATATCCAATGTTTTAATAAAAATCATGTCAAATAAAAAACATAAAAATAATAATGGATCAAACATATATTAAAAAAACTATATCACAACAGTAATCCAAACAACTATGTCCAAAAATTTTCATCACTAAACCACTATAAAAAGTGAAATAAACATAGTCAAACAAGGTCATGACATCTTCCCCCACTAGGAATACAGTTGTCTCAGCAATCAAAATGGCCAAGGATAACATTTATAGAAAATGTTATCATATTCTAAAGTAGAAATTATTTCTGACAAAGGATCCCATTGAACCAAAATTTGAGAAATCTCATGATATTTGAATCTAACACTATGATGGTCTAGTATTTTCATGTGATCCAAATGCATTTTTCGTCTTTTGAAAATTGAAAATGAGTCCAATCCAACACATGAGAAGGTTCAGGTATATACTTTCTCATTAATGCAACATGAAAAACATCATGAATCCAAGTTAGAGGTGGAAGGGCTAGTCAATAAGTAATAAGAAAAACATTATCAAATTTTTCAAAGGGTCCTTCAAAATGAGGAGCTAATTTGGAATACTTTACAAACATAATAAAAAAAATCTATGGTCTTACATGCATATAAACTTTATCACCTACTACGGTCAACATACTCCCATTTCTGAAAATTGGGACCATTGAGACACTTTGATCTTTAACACTGAAAGCATGGATTTTTTTTAACATCATCCACTTAGATAATGTTATAATACTAGTTTTTGGTGTTTCTTTAAGGTTACCTAATGTTGGTAATCGTTGCCCTTTGTGTGATAAGTTGTAGGTTTCATGGAGCATTTATAAATAGATCATGATTAGATCCTCATTGTTTATCTTCATTTAGGCTTTTACTATCCTTTGATTTGAAAAATCTCATTGTTGGATTCATACAATGAAACCCTCCTTTAGAAAACCCTAGATCAATCCCTTGATTCAAATTTATATTTGGTGGGAACATTTCAAATTATTTTGGACTTAAGATTAATTATTATGTTAAGGCTTAGTCATATTTATTAACATGACCAAACCTTAACTTGAAATTCCTACTTCATCCCTTTTATTTTATACCTTTATTTCTTATATTTCTAACTAAGTATAATGTTTATGTTGGTAGGGTCCTTTCTATTTTTTATAACATGGTTTACTTTGATGATCTATTTAGCCTAAAGTCTTAATTTTAAGTCCTTGTTCATGTTTATCAACATGAATGAGACCTTAGTCTTAAAAGCTTTAGTCCAAGTTTTTAATTTAATATAAGGTACTAACTTAAATACCTTGATTCTTTATATATCCAATGGTACATGCTTCATCATGACTCTTGATACAATGAAGTGAAGAAAGCCCTACAAATCTAAGTATTTGGTCCTTTGAACCAATAATGTGCAAGAATCTAGATCATGATTGATGACTCAAACCTTATTAAGACTGAGGATACAATGGATAAAACATAATGACAAAATTAAAAAGGCCCATGAATCCCCATGGAGTCACCATGTGGTATTCCCACATTTGAATCCTCATAACAAAGGTTCTCGCCCATCAAATTGGACCAATGGCATGCAATTTCTTGGATCACAATAAATGGTCTACACTTCATCATAAAAATTGATCTAATGGAGTATATCAAATCTAGGGTCTATAAACCAAAAATGTTTCATAATTTTAAAATTGATTTTAACACAACTATCATTTGATTCTTGTGAGGCCATCATTGACATCTATACAACCATCAACTTTAAGCCAATAAAACCTAATGATCTACTACCTTAAAGTTGATGTTTGCATCACTATCATTTTACATCCATGAGCCCATAATTGACATATATGAGATTTTCAAATTTAATATAATGGATTATTTTTCTTAAGATCAAGATATACTCAAAAAATGTTTCTAAAATATCATGTATTGCATTGCAAACCAATGTGACCCCTTAGAGGATGTTCAAACACTTGAGATCTTTAAACTAAAAATAATGAAATGATCTCATGGTCTAAATGTATGCAAAGATGAATTTAGTCTAAGTCTATATTCTAAGGTCCCCATTGTATTTGTTTGAATTCAATGAACCTTAGGCTAGAGACTTATACTAAGTCTTATTTTAAAAGGGTCTTTGTGAAATGAAACTTAACTCAAATACTTTTAACTAAAGGATTTGTCATGTTTATTAATACAATAAATCACTATGATAAAAACTAAAATTTTGTCCTTATATTAATTTTACCACTTTGGGCATGTTCTAAGAGATTAACATAAATAATTTAGCTCAAAATATGTGGTTTGTTTATTAATACAATGTAAAACTTAACTTAAAATATTTATCCATGGTCCCCTTTTATATAAATCCCAAAACACTTAGGCATAAATAACTTAGCCTAAAGTTTATTTTGTATTTAATAAACACAAAATAAACCTTAGCCTAAGGTATTTAAATCTAAGTCCCAACCCAAATAATTATGATAATTAAAGTTCTTTCTCTTTTGCAATATCAATAACCCATGCTTCATTACAAGGATTAATCGAACAAAGTGAGGGACTCAATGAGGCTAATGCTATCAATATGTTTGACTAATGGCATGCATCTACTTAAAAATAAATCAATGGCTTATGATTCATTAGGACTAGATGATCTAATGGTATGAAATCATCAAAAAATATTAAGAACATTTCCAAGAGCTCATGGGATCGACACATGGTGGATGTTGGTTTGATATACAATTGGTGTAGAGGATAAAGCTCAAAAATCATATGAGAGTGATGAATGGCACAACCATGAGGCTTGATAAAAATATGGATAATAATAGGTGAGATCCTAAATCGTGATCAATTGTCAATACTTGCTCATGAGAGGATGATTGGATGGAGTGCATCTACCTAAAACATTTTGATTAAACCCAGGATGTCCACGAGTTCAACACATGGTGAGAATGTGTTCATTGCATAGAATGTAAAGCCTAAAAGGCACAAAAGGTACCAAGTTTCATAACCATAAATCCAAAAATAAATCAACTTATTGGCACCATGACGGAAAATCCTATAAATTCTATAGACCAAGACACTATAACATTGAACACTAGAAAGAAGAATTAGTCTAAGCTCTTTTGGACCAATGAGGAGATACAACCTACTACCCTAGGCATCATGAAGGATGAGGAATTCAAGCATATGTATACTTTGGTAACACAAGATATAAAAGGTAAAAGTCAAGGCCAATCTAGGGTAGATAATGGTAGGATCCTAGACATGATCTTTAATATAGATGAAAGGATCACTAAGACCAAGAGCATAAAGGAAGCCATGGCTAGAAATGACATAGACATAAATGATGTAGCTAAAAAGGAAGAAGAGTATCTCTTAAGGCCAACTATGGATTTGAGAATTGTTAGTGAGGAACATTAAAAGGCTATGAACATCCTTCAGTATCAACAATCAAGTTCTCAAGCACATGGCCAACCAACTAGTTAGTTAATATTGCACTTTTATGAAACATTGTAACATTTTGAAAATGAAATATTCTTTTGTAAAAGCCTATGCTAGTTTGTTAGCATATTTACTTCCAGGTTATTTTATTCTAGAAAATAAAGTGTATTATAGAACTTAGTAGAAAATGGATAGCTATCCTTACTTCTTATAGATTTGTATCTTGCAACTAATAGATATATTACCTTAATTTTCTATAAAATGTAGTACTACCATTTTTTAAAAGGGAGGGAGTTCTTAAATCCAAAATTACTTTGTAAAATTTGAGAAAATAATACAAGGAATTTTTCAAAGATTATCCATTTTTATTTATATGTTTTCTATCATGGATTTTCTCTCATTTGTTTGTTTTGATTTCTAGATTTGAATGGTTCTTATGGATTTTGGGTGTGCACATTTAATTGTAGAGTTGTTAACTTTTGCCAATGCTAGTTTTAATAAAATTAATTAGTTTCATTTCATTTCCTTTAATTTTCTTGACTTTAGACCAATGCTATTTTCTTATAGGGGTAAATATTTAAAGTGAACTTGATTCTTGTTTGCATTATGTCCACTTTCCTTATGAGTTTTCCTGATGCATGGTAATATTTAGGCTTAAGTTTTAGATTAAGGTAAAAATAGGTTTTGAAGGGACCTCGAAACCCTTTACATCAAAAAAGAGATAAACCTTAAAGCACAACTGAATTTCTAAAAAGAAACTTGAAACCAGTAAAAGCAAAACCAGGTTAAATAGGAACCTAAAAACAATAGAAAAGACCAGATGTAACAGCTGACACTACACAGAATGGACCATCAAAAGACAGGATCAACACCCTACAAACCTCCCATACAAAGGAGGTTTTAATAATAATTATTTTTTAAATGATCAAAGATTCATATCTAGAGGGGGACCAAAGGCTTAGACTTCTTCCTCTTAACTGCTATCCATCCATCCTCTACCTTAGCTACCTCAGTCATCCATGCCTCAGAAGACCGTGATCCATGAAGCCTAGGGGACACAAATGTCTCAGCAAAATCCTTATGAAAACCAGCCACAGTATGGCTCCTAGGAAGTTCCTCCAAAATAGGGGGAGAGACCAAAGCCTCCTCAACATCTGGCTCAGAATGATCACTAATCCTAGTCTCCACAGGACCTTCAATGGAATCTTTCACCAATGAATCCTCCTCAACCAATGGCTCAGAATGGATATTATCTTCATTCTCAGAATTAGATGGATCTTCCACAGGTTGTTTAGCCATGTAATGTTCGAAGGAAACCTCAGACCACCAAGAAGGTGGTCTTCTGGACTTTGATTTCCCAGCTGTACAATGAGCAACAATGTGACCCATCAGGTGGCACTTTCTGCACCGAAAAGGTAAACCCTCAAAATCCAATATTTAGGCTTAAGTTATTTCCTATCATACATTGGTTTTAAGTGCATGCTTAGTTGAAATCTAAACTTTGTCATGAGTTTTAGAATGAAGATCAACAATATTTCTTTATACCCTACCTTTCCTTTTACTTCTTTTTTAACTGGATCACCTTAGTATAAATTTTCATTATAAATGTCCATCCTAAATTAATTCTTAATTTAGTTCTTGATCATAATTTAATGTTATTTGCATAGTTATTGCATATTCTACGTAAATATGTTGTTTGGCTATGGTGGATCCCAACCACTAACTAATCTAAATATTGTGAAATAGTCAATTTCTCTATCTTTATTCCTCTAATAGGTAACAAGATTACCACAACCTATAACTCATGCACTGGATTCTTAGGAATTCAAAAATGATAAATGTTTCTAAACACTCTTGGCACCTATGGTAATATTTAGATATTAGGCATCAATATGAGCTTTTGTGGTGCTAGAAGGAGGGCCCTCAACAAAACTTTATAGAATTTGTAGGATCTTTGTTGGTTTTGCTTTATTTTGATCAAAGATTACTCTATTATTTACATATTTGTGTTTATTTTAGCATAATTTTGTAAAATTTGGTGATCTTTATAGTTTTGGAACATTTTTAGGCTTATTTATACAAAGATAGACATTCTTTGAATACATATGCTTAGCTATGGTAAAGATAGCTTTAGATCTATAAATTTGTAGTATTCAAGGTTTTAATAGATTTTTTTTATCAAAGATTCATATATGTTTGATGAATCTGGGTTCATTTGAGTTTAGATTTGCAAAGATAGGCAATATTTGCATAAGTAGACACATCTTGGAGCTAGCTTAGTCAAATCTTAGCATCCTTTACTATTATTTATATAAATCTTTGAAAAATTACCTTAATGTGTAGGTTTAATCCTTACTTTGTAAAGATTCATTTGACACATTTTATTTCAAATAGGTTTTAAGGTCACTGCTAGAATTACCCAAGGCAAGGCTTGGGTGAGAAAATTTCCCAAAATCTCAAACACTTCACCAGTTCAAGGTACTCATGTGTTCAAGGTATGGCTTGGCTAGGTGGTTCTTCAAACAATCTACCAAATATAATACATGATCTTCCTTGAAATATTTGAAAGATATTTACTTTCATACAGTCCTAATAATGTTGTCACTACTAAAGAGTATATTAAATCATTCAAGGCTACTTTGATATTGTTAAATGTATTTCATGAAGATGTATCATGTAGGTTATTTCCATTTACTTTTAAAGATGTTGCATATGAATGGTTTCTTAACCTTCTAAAATATTGCATTATTAGTTGGAATGACTTTAACAATATCTTCATTGATCAATTTGGAAAAAATATTAGTCGATGTGTCTTGTATCAATAGTTTACCATAATTAAAATGGATGTTAGTGAAACAATCAAATATTATAACCCTTGGTTCCAAAAATTGTTTAGGAAAATTATATCCCCTTAAAGACCCAATAAGGCTTTAGCCTTAGATGTTTATAAGGATGTTATAGATACCTTAACCTATATGTTCCTAAAAAGGTCTCTTCCACTCATAAAAACATTGACCTGAGCTTATTTTAAAGATGTAATCATTAATGATCAAATAAATCCCCAAGGTTAGATGGAATGTTCCATGCCTAATGTAAATTCTAATTGGCCTAACCAAAATGTCATGCCTATTATGCCTACTTTATCACTAGTTCAAAACCATTTTCCTTTAATTCATACATATCTTGGCCAAGAGCTAGAATTATCAAATAGAACTGCTAATGTATTTTATCCATAAATTAATAAATATTTAGTGTCCATAGCTAGTTTTAATGCTCCAATTCATGAGCCTAAAACACCAAAAATTTAAAATGACTTAAAATTAGAAATTATCCAAAAATTGAGCACTAACCTTCATCAGTTGAAAAAAAATTAGGAAATACAAATGAAGGCTATGATAGAAACTATAATTCCCAAAGGTTTGATAGACCTCCGAATGACTTTCATATACAAAAAAAACATATCATCTAAGGACATACACATGAGTCTTTTTTATATTATTTTGGCTGATTATTATAATATTTATGAAACCTGTAAAATTACACCTAATCAAGACTTTGTTTAGGGACATCTATATTTTTAGGATGATCTCAAGGTTTCATGTAGGCCTTTGATTTCTCATTTGAAGATGAAGGTGAGCCAATTAAATAAATTACATTTGAGGGAACTTATATTCCTAAAGATGTAAAAGAAATTGGAACTGAAGATCAATATGATGTCATCATTGGTACACATATAAATGAAGAGGAAGAGTTGTTGAAAGTAGATATGGATCAAGTACATGATGATCTTTCTTTAGAAGGTAGCGAAAAAGGTAGCCGATGCATGTTTATTTCTAAAATATAGAATACCCTTGAAAAATATGATCATTGGTATAGGTCATTCCATTATTTTTAAAATGGAATCTAGAAGTTGGAGATGGTAGATGATGTGATAGGAAAACACATGGATGCTTCATTTGAGGATATCACCAATAACTTGGAGTTCCTAGAAGATAATGATATTTTGGAGGACCAAAACCAAGATAATATAGAGCCTAAATGGATATAAGAGTTGCCTCCCTTCATTGAAAATGAAGATGGAGTGATTGAATTATATCAATAATTGTCATATGACTTCATCAAGAGGTTAGGAATAGGGGACCAACATGTCCTTAATGATGGGAGTCAAGATGATCATCATACAGTTGATTAGGATGAAGAAGCCTTTTGGGATGACTTGGAATATTTTGTTACAAATATTGGTAGTCCATGTCCACCATAGAAAGAACATAATGAAGACATTAGTATAAAAATATTAGCTAAGTTTCCATTATTGGGTGAAGATGATATAAGCCATTATGTGTCTATTGATGGAATAGATGTAAAACTCCTACTTCAAAGTAAGAAAATTTGGGAAGAAGATGATTGGGTATTAGAGTTATATTTTTGATCCATGCATCTAAGGAGGATGATAAGAGATAAAAATACATCACCTAAAAGACACAAGCATACAAATGATCCCATTCACAAGAAGAGGCCATGGAATAGAAGTAATCATGCTTTAAGGTTCTATAATATATAAAATAATTTTCCATTTGATCGTGGAGGTAAGTATTGTACGAGGTTATTATAGGGCTTAGATTATTTTTTTTCATGTTATTTACTTTTTGTTTTTTCCTTCTTATCCCTTATTTATACATAACTCTTGTCCATATTTGTTTACCTTTTGTGTTTTGTTCCTTGCTTCTAAATAAGTCCTTTTAGACAACCCTCAGCTTGAGTTTCATATACACTACTCAATAGATTCATAGTTAAAAAATTAAGGTATTCACCTCATGCACATGTTGATTTTGGATTTGAGATATGATATTGATGTTATAATTTATAGGAACTAGAAAATACTAATGAATATGTTAACTATTTTATGAGAACTTGGACATTATTTTGATCTAAACATAGTTTTAAGAGGAATTGCACATGTAGAATGAAAACTTGAGCTATTAAGGCACAATCATGCTTGAAATTAACAAGAATCCTTGCCTAAGACAAAGGTCACAACTATAGGTGATTATTCAAAGATCAAAAACTTGACCAAATCCTTCAACCTGGCTACCCTGGTTCCCAACCATGTTGAAAACATAAAAGATACAAAAAATACAAAATAAGAATTCAATGCAAAATCAAAATATTTTCCACAATAGGTGATTCTAGTAATCTCCACTAGGGATATGGATGCATGGATGGTATTGGAGTGAGTTCATGAGTGTAATCAAAGGCATCTCTATTGAGACTATAGATAAGTAGCTTTTGTAGAGTAATGCCCAAGCCTTCCTTAAACTAGAAGCATAGTCCCTAATCG
The DNA here is from genome assembly GCA_037957365.1 of Torreya grandis. NCBI lineage: Eukaryota > Viridiplantae > Streptophyta > Pinopsida > Cupressales > Taxaceae > Torreya > Torreya grandis. Next base: position 931,294 of record JARHVA010005759.1, read on the forward strand.
ATATCCAACTATGCTCCAAGTCAATGTTAATGATTAAAGGAATAGAACTTAGAATTTATCCCTTAAATCCCATGGTAAACATCAAGTGGAATCAAAGCACACACACAACATGGTTATGTGTTAAGGTTTTACCCTAATTCTGCATGTGTAAATATTGTTTCAACCATGAACTGATTTTGGTGATGGCATAAATCAAGTAAAATAGGCAACCTAATCACTTGTTCAAACTAGAGTGTATGAGTCATAGAATATCATTATGTTTCCCCTAGAAGTCATCATTTATTGAGTTCAATATACCCCCATTTCTAAAAATTAGGACCCTTGAGACACTTTTAACATTAATAGTGAAAGCATGGCTTGCTTTGAACATCATTAAAAATTGAAGATCATTCACTTTAATAAAGCTAGTCTACTAGTTTGTGGTTTTACTTTAAGGTTACTTAATGTTCCTAACCTTTTCCCTTTATGTGTTAAGTTTCATGGAGAATTTATAAATGGATCATGCTTATATCCTCACTGTCTATCTTTATTTAGACTTTTACTAGCCTTTGATCTGAAGAATCTCATTTTTGGATTCATGTAATGAAACCCTCCTTTAGAAAAGTCTAACTCAAGCCCTTAGTTCAAATTTACATTTGGCAGGATAAAAATGGTGGGAACATTTCAAATTTTATTGTATTTAAGATTAATTTTCATGTTAAGGCTTAGTCATATTTCTTAACATGACCAAATCTTAACCTAAAAGTCCTACTTGGTCACTTTTATTTTCCCCCTTTATTTCCTATATTTCTAAGTATAATATTCATGTTATTAGGGTCCTTTTATTTTTTTCTAGAATGGTTCTTTTTGATTATGCATTTAGCTTAAAGTCTTAATTATAAGTCCCCATTCAAGTTTATCAACATGAATGAGACCTTAGTCTTATCATTTTTAGCCTATGTTTTTAACTTCATCCTAGGTCCTAACTTAAATACCTTGCTTCTTTATAGATCTGATGGTCCATGCATCATCATGAATATTGATCCAATGGAGTAAATAAAGCCCAAAAAACCTGAGCATTTGGTCCTTTGGACCAATAACATGCCAACATCTAGATCATGATTGATCACTCACACCTCATTAGGACCGAGGATCAAATGGAGTGAATGTAATGACAAAAATTTGAAAGGCCTAGGAATCCCTACAGAGTCACCACGTAGTGTTCCCATATTTGAATCTTGATAATAAAGGTTCTCACACATAAAATTGGACTAATGGTGTGCAACCACTTAAATCATGATAATTGGTTTGTGTTTCATCATAGAGATTGGTCGAATAGAGCATATCAAATCTAGGGTCTATGGACTAAATTTTTTTCACAAGCTTAAAATTTACATTTTCATGACTATCATTTGATACCTATGAGGCTATCATTAATGTCTATGTGATCATCAACTTTAAGCCCATAAAACCTAATGATCTACCACCATCATTTGATGTTTGTAAGACCATCATTTTACATCTACGAGCCCATCATTGACATCTACAAGACCATAAAATTTAATCAAATTGATTATTTTTCTTAAGATCAGGATATACTTTAAAAATGTTCAAACTCTTGAGATATTTGAACTACAAATAATGAAATGATCTCATAGTCTAAATATATGTATAGATGAATTTAGTCTTATTCTATATCATAAGGTCCTTGTTGCATTTGTTTGAATGCCATGTTCCTTAGGATAGAGACTTATACTATGTCTTATTTTAGAAAGGTACTTATGACATACAAATTAACCCAAATGCTTTTAACTAAAGGTTTAATCATGTTTATTAATACAATAAAGCCCTAGGTCAAACTCTAGAATTTCATACTTATATTACTCTTACCCCTTTGGGCATGTTATAATATTTTAACATAAATATTTTAGATCAAAGTATGTGTTGTGTTTATTAATATAATGTAAACCTTAGCTTAGAATATTTAGCCATGGTCCCCTTTTATATAAGTCTCATTAAACCTAGGCATACACATGTTAGCGTAAAGTTTATTTCATGTTTAATAAACACAAAATAGACCTTAGCCTAAGTTATTTAAACATAAGTTTGCACCTAAATAATGATGTTAATTAAATTTCTCACTCTTTATAGGATCAACAACCTACACTTCATCATGCAAATCAATCAAATAGAACAAGGGACTCAAAGAGTCTAATGCTATCAATCTGTTAAAGCAATGAAATCTATTTGATTAGATTATGATCAACAGCTCATGAATCATTGGGACCAAATGATCTAATGGTGTGAAATCATTGATTACCATTCACTAGAGCTTTGAGAGCCCACATGATTGACATGTGGTGGATGCTCATTAGATATATGACTAGTATAGAGGATAAAGCTCAAAAAGACTATGAGGGTGACAAGAATAACAACCATGGGGCTTGATATAAAGATGGATAATAATAGGTTAGATTTTTTATTGTGATTAATTATTTGTGCTTGCTTGTGAGAGGATGATTGGATGGAATGTAGATACATAATACTTTTCAATGAAACCCGAGATGTCCATAGGATTGACATTGGCAAGCACATGTTAACTACATATAACATAAAGCCTATAAGGCTTGAGAATGTGCCAAAATGTCATAACCACATATCCCAACATAAAACAACTCCTTGGCACCATGTTTTCCAATCCTAAAAAGTCTATAGACCTGGACACTATGCCATTAAACACTAGCAATAAGAATTAGTCTAAGATCTTTTAGACCATTAAGGAGATGCATCCCACTACCCTAGGCATCATGAAGGAGGAAGAACACAAACACATGGCTACTTTGGTAATGCAAGAGATAAAAGGTAAAAGTCAAGGCTAGTCTAGGGTAGACAATGGTAGGCTCATAAACATGATATTCAATATAGATGAAAAGATCACTAAGATGAAGAGAATTAAGGAAGCCATGAATAGAAATGATAGAGAGATAAATTATCTAGCTGAGAAGGAAGAAGTGTGTCTCTTAAGGCTAGCTATGGATTTAGGACTTGTTATTAAGGAGCATTAAAAGGCTGTGAACATCCTCAAGTAGCAACAATCAATTTCCCAAGCTCAAGACACACTATCCAGTTAGTTAATTTCCATTTTTGTGAAGCATTATAAGATTTTGAAAATGGAATATTATTTTTTACAGGAATGTATTAGTTTTTTAGCATATTTACCTCTAGGTCAGTTGATTTTAGAAAAGTAAGTGTATTCTATAACTTGGTATAAAAATGACATCTATTCTTACTTTTTATACATTTGTATATTAAAACTGATCAATATACTACCTTATCTTTCTATAAAAGGTAGTACTACCATTTTTTAAAATGGAAGGAGTTTTTAGAGCCAAAATTAAATTTTAAACTTAGAACAAATAATACAAGTAAGGAATTCTACAAAGATTATACATTTTGTCTATGTGTTTACTATCATAGCTTCTCTCTCATTTATTTATTCTAATTTCTAAATTTGAATGGTTCTTAAGGATTATTGGTGTGCACCTTTAATTTTAAAGTTGTTAAATCATGCCAATGCTAGGTTGACTAAAAGTCCTTAGTTTCATTTTATTTGCTTTACTCGTCTTACATTTCGGCCAATGTTTTTTTCTTGTACGGGTAAAATATTTAAAGTGAACATGATTCTTATTTGCATTATTTACACCTTCCTTAGGAGTTTTCCTAATCTATGGTAAGATTTGGGCTCAAGATATTTCATTTGGTTTTAAGTACATACTTGGATGAAATTTGAACTTGGTCATGATGTTTGGAATGAAAATCAGCAATATTTATTTTTGGCCCACCTTTCCTTTTGCTTATTTTTTTAAGAGGATCGCCTTAGTATAGCTTGTAATTGTAAATGTCCATCCTAAATTAAGTATTGATTAAGTTCTTGATCATAATTCACTATTATTTGCATAGTTACTACATATTCTACATAGATCTATTGTTTAGCCATTGTGGATCCCAAAAACTGACTAATATAAATATTATGAAATAGTCACTTGTTTTGCTTCTATTCCACCAATAGATAACAGAATTATCACAACCTATAACTCATGCATTGGATTCTTAGGAATTCAGAAAATAGAAGTGTTTCAATAAACACTCTGGACACCTATGGTACACATTAGGTATCAACATCACCAACTTTGCATTCAATTGGTAACCTCTTTAAATCAGTATAACTCTTTTACCTATCAAAGGCAACCTTTGGATATTTCCTTATTATTTCTAGTTTCCTATCATACTCCTATTAAAAATAAAGACCAAAAATGGTTCTATTTTTTAAACTTGCCCAACTATTTAGATTCTTACACTTACATCCATACAAAGCTTCAAATGAATTATCTTAATAGAAAATTGGTATGCGTTATTGTAATAAAAATTAACTATGTGTAAAGAATCTTCCCATTTACATTGTTGATCCATCCCATACATTGTTAGCATGTCTTCCACAACCTAATTTAGTCTTTATGTATTACCTTCCATTTTTGGGTGATAAAATGAATTAAAATTCAATATTGTACCAAAATCATTAGACTATGTTTTCCAAAACCTTGAATTAAAATTTTTATCTTTGTAAGAAATAATAACTTTGGAAAAGACATGAAGTCATACTATTTATTACACAAGACATTCAATAAACAAACACACACACACACACACACACACACACACACACACACACACACACACACACACACACACACACACACACACACACATCATTAGTTAAATTTCCAATAATAAAATTACCAACTTTAGTAAACTTATCTATTACAACTAGAATAGCATCATGTTTGCTTCGTGATTTTGGCACATCAACTATTAAATCCAAATAAATCATATCCCACTTACCTCATGGAAGATCATGAGGGTAAAATAGTCCTCATAGATGATAATGTTTAAATTTCATATGATAACATTGTAAACATTTTACCATAAAGTCAATAAGTTTTTGCTTCAAACCAAGTCAATAATATAGCCTTTTAATCTCATGTGTCATATTTGTGACACCAATATGAGCAAAATGAGGTTCTTCATGCACTTATTTCATCAAAATTTTCCTTAAGTCACTAGACTCAGGGACATAAATTTTAATTTGTGTCTATTTAAAGCATCATAATAAACATAAAAGTTATATAATTTTTTTTATAGAGTCATTAGTTAAATTTACACTCACATCTTTATAAAAATTCTCACAACACTATTATTCCAAAACTTTACTTAAAAAAATATTATGATAAATAGATAAGGTAGTGAGATTAGTCCATCTATTAAGTGCATCAAGAACACAATTCTCCTTACCTTAAATATATGAAATATTCATATTTAAATTACTTAGAATTTCTAGCCATCTACTCTGGTGAGCATTTAGATCATCCTAGGGAAACAAATACTCTAGGATGTGATGAATATATTTTAATTCAAAAATGCTTACCCAACAAAAAGTGTTTTCATTAGTTTAAAGCATGTATAATGGTAAAAAATTCTAGGTCATGAGTGTTGTAATTTTTTTCATGATATTTTATTCTAAGTAACTCATAAGCGACAACTAAACCATCCTGAGTTAACATGCCACGCAAGCCTTTTTTGGATGTATCGACCCATATTTAAAAATTACCATTAACATTTGGTACAAGTATGAGTGTTGTAGTTAACATATCTTTAAGCTTTTAAAAATCTTGTTCAAACTCAAAATTCTAAACAATCTTATTCACCTTATATTGTAAGAAATTTATTGGTTAGCCAACTTAGATAAAATTTCAATGAACCTTATATAGTAACTATCTAGTCACATAAAACTACGTAATTATAAATTTTTAGGAGTAGGACACTTTTGGATAATTTTAATATTAATTAGATTAATAAAAATTCTAGACATAAATATTATATGATCGAATAGTAGATCTTATTTTGAAATAAAGCACATTTAGATAGATTACCAAATAATTTATGTTGTCTTAGCCTTTATAACACTGAACATAAGTTTTATTCATGTCCAAGTGAATTATTATAACATATAATATATCATCAAGTAAAACTAAAACAAATTTATCCAAAAAAATACTTGAATACACTATTCATTAAATTTATAAATGCAACAGGTGAATTAGTCAAACTAAAGGGAATTACCATTAAATTTTAGTGTCTATATTGATTTATTAAAGCATTCTTATAGATGCCTTCATCCTTGATTACCAACTGGTGATAGCTTGATCTTAATTCTATCTTTAAAAAGATAGCAACATCCTTTATTCTATCAAATAGACTATATATCCTTAGCAAATGCTAATGATTATTTATAGTAAGCTTGTTAAGCATGTGATATTCAACACACAAATGCAAGGTTCTATCCTTATTTTTCACAAAGCCACAGGTGCACCCCAAAGTGACACACTTGGCCTAATATTACTATTTTCTAATATCTCTTGAATTTGAGATTTTAGATCCTAAATATATAAGACATTTATATTATAAGGTGCTTTAGATGTATGGGATACCCATAGTGTTGCATCAATAAAATATTCAAACTCCTTCTTAGGAGATCAACCAAGCAATTTTATGGAAAAACAATAGAGAATTATTGAAAAAAATGTATATTGTCATTTTTTTTTTGTATTATAGATGTTATTTCATGTATCTATACAACATATAGTTGGTAGAGTTTACACATTGATTTCATCATCTATAAAAATCATACTAGCTTGTGTGTTTTAGGTTTCAAAAAACCTTGAATTATTACTAATTTTCCCTATCACTAAAGCATTGAATTATTCTATATTTAATTTATGTTATTTGAAACAATCCATACAAAAAATGACATCAAAATAACCAAGAGGAGCTAAAAATAGGTCAACTTGGGTTTGTAAATTGCCCAAGTCTAAACTTACTTATTAAGGATACTTGAAAATTGACACCCTTTTACTTGATCCAAACTCAATATCCCAACCATATTTCAATTCCATAGGAGTGAGTTTACAATTATTTTCTATCTTTTGATTAGTAAAACTATCTATTTCTCCTAAATAAAAAAAATCAAAACAAAAATATCATTTAATTTACCTCTAAATTTAATAAGTGTTGCTTAAAAATATGTGTTTCTATTACCCATGGATGCATACACCCTATGGTTAGCTTATTGGCCTAATTTTATCTTTGGTCAATCCTTGTGATAGTGATTATCACCAAATTCCTAGCATACTATAGTCTTTTGAGGTGACATAGGGTGGTATTTGCCTTAGTGGCAAGTAATTTGTGACTACCTTGGGTCTGATTTATTTTAAAATTTGTAGACTTAGAAGAATTTTTTATTCTTAAATTTTTTTTTCCATTTAATTTTTTTAAATCCACTTGTACTTTTGGTAAATATGTGGTTTTGATCATATTTATTTAAATTATTAAGTGAAAATGATAGATTTTTATTCTTAGACTATTGTCTATTCTATTTAAAATCTTGCCTCACCTTTTGATGAACCTTATCTTTTTATTTTGCCCTATGAGTAGATTCAAATTTAATAGCATCAATTAAACACTTAAGATTAGTCTAATTTACATCTTGCATCAATATTTTCTTCAACCCCAACTTAAACTCGGTACCTTTAGTCTTTACATCATGCATATATTTAACATGATGTAGTAGGTTTAAAAACATTTTTTGTACTCAGTTATAGACATATTTTCTTATTTTAACAACTAAAAATTAGTTAAATTTTATTCCTTAAAGTTAAGGTTGAGATTTTTATTCCTAAACTACCTTTTAAAAGTAGGTTAGGTAAGATACATTTGTTGGTAATCCTCTAAGGCACATAGATGGTTCCACCAAAGAGTTACATCTCTTACTAACTGGTAAGTAGCCAGTCTTTCTTTCACACTAGAGGGCATATTTTGAATGTTAAATTACTTATACAAGTTAACTAACCATGCATCAACTACATCATTATATTCCTCATTTGAAATGGTTGGTGGAGGTAATTGTTTTAGTTCTTTGATGATAGGATATAGTACATTTATAGGGTTGTATTGAATCTCTTTCTCACCAAATTTCCCTTATTCTCTAAGAAGTAGTTCTTTAGGTGGAAAAACATCAAATTTATTCAATATATATTCTTGGGTGTCTAAATTATTTTGAAGTGTATTCAATATAGTAAGAATCCCTTTCAACACTACCTCTTAGTTAGAATTATGATTATTTTCATCATGGTAAAGGGATCCAATATTTATTCTAGAATTTTTGAGAGGAGGTGCCTCTCTTTCAATGTTATTGGCCATATGACATGTACCTCTACTAGGGTTAACATTAATTGGGTTGTTTTTTACCATTACATATCTTGTTTTCACAATCCTGAGGTGAAAGAAATAACTCAATAAGATCGACAACAAGAAAATATTCCCCAAAGTTCCCTCCAATAGTATAATTATGATTTGATACTACTATATAACAACCATAATTTTTTTATAACACCATGATAATGAACTATGATACAAATACTTAATTGGAGTTTAGCACATAAATATGAAGTGATATCCATAACAGTGTTAGCCAAAATAGGTACTAGAATAAATCCATAAATTAACAATGACTTCATTAGGAAGCATTTTAACCACTTAGTATTCAAATATAAGTGGGTCAATTTAGAAAGACTCATGTACACTTATCCATGTAATTCAATATGTCCTTCATAGTAAATCTGTCACTAATTTATACACTTACGTAAGTCCTTATGCAATTTATAAATTAACCATTACCTAAATGGGTAAATTAGAAAACTTCATCAAATAGTTATATGAAGTAAGAAAAATTCAATACTAGAATCATTATACTAAGCTTGAATAAGCCATATCTATAAAATTCAAAAGAAACAAATAGTGATCATTGAAAAGGAATATTTATAAAACCAATGCAAAACATTCAAACACATTATAAATTTAAAAAATAAGAAAAGAATGAAATTGGCATCGTGATGGTAGGTAGCATAAGGAGATTAGATCAAAGTATAAGTTTACCAGTTAACCTTCTTAATATTTTTCAACAACCATGCTTATGTTTATCTTGGGAATATATTTCATTTTTATAAGATAGGGTTAGTCTCAAGGTATAGGTTAAACCATGTCTACTTAATGTTATTATTAAGTTTAGTCAACCATATTAGGTTGTGAAAACATACATAAAACAACATTGTCTTATTCTTATACAAGGTTTAACACTTAACCTTATTAATTAAGTGAATCAAACTTCAACTTATGTAAATGTTGTTTAGACCGAGAAAAACATATTTAAATATGTTATAATATTTCTCTTTCTTACCTTTAAATGAAGACGTATTAATTCCATATTAATGATTATAACTCACAACATTGTCTTATTAAAATTTCATGTTTTTATAATGAATATAATAACTTGTTATTATTCCTTAAACCAATTCCACATAAAAAGATGGTTTTCCTCAAGTGCATCATGCCTTAATGAAATAGACATAGAAACATAGTACATTTTAAGAGCTTATCCATTTACAAATTGGTTTGCTAAATTAGCTTTAACATTTGTATAAGATTTGAATCACATTAATTAAATATTAATTATAATTGTTTAATCCCATAAATACTAAATTATACAAAGCTATCCCAAAATAATGGTTTCTAATAATGATTTTCTTCATTATTATAAATAGACATGATTTTCTGATAATAAGATGGTTTTCCCCAAGCGCATCATGCCTTAATGAAATAGACATAAAAATATTGTACATTTTAAGAGCTTATCCATTTACAAACTGGTTTGCTAAATTAGACGTAACATTTGTATAAGATTTTAATCACATTAATTGAATATTAATTATAATTATTTAACCCCATCAATCCTAAATTATACAAAGCTATCCCAAAATAATGGTTTCTAATAATAATTTTCTTCATTATATAATCTAATAGGATATTTTTTTATTTGATATGTTACAATCTAAGTTTTACAGGGACCTAGAACCACTTTAGACACTTTTTAAGTCTCTTTAATATAAGTCTTATATTTTGATGTAGTCAATCGAAGACTTATCATAAGTATATAAAAATTCCAATTGACACAACTTGTCCTTGAACAAGTGATATCATTATTCAATTTTAATAATCATAATGAATAATAAATTATAGTTTACTCAAAGTAGTCTCAACAACTTAATTTTTATATGGGGTATATCAAGTATACTTTATACATATAAAGTATCACAATGTAATTTCTTGTACACTTTAACAAACACAATACTCACATAGTATCTCATCATTAAATATTATAATTATAATTCAAAATCAACTTGTTACTATTTTAATTACCCAACAAGCTTAATGACATTGACCTGAGATAAGAAGACTAATAGTATTGGATAGTTATATGAATTTTGAATTTTAAAAGTCTTTATGAGCACATATTCATACTATAAGATGACTAAATGAAGTTGTAAAACTATATAAGTAAATGTATCCATAGTATAAATTTAAGCATAACACTTAAAAGTTCAATTATGAATCTACATATTCCAAGTAATAAGAAATTAGTGCAAGAATCAATTTAAGTCATATAGCTAAAATTTCACAATATCATATGTTACAATGAATGTTTATATTCATATAAGTAAATGACAACATAAACACTGATTAGGTATTTAAAATATCAAACATTATTCACAATTATAAGACAACTTTCATACACTAAATCGAATATTCAAATTAAACACAACCTTAACCTTGCATCACATAATTGATAAACTTCCATATAAACAATGATGTTAAATGTACATTCATGAATCAATTACTTTTACAATAAAATCTAAAACAACTCAAATATAATATAATTTCAAGCAAATAATATTATTCACATAGTCCCATGAAGCAAATGGCCACCTATCCAATCCCAATGAGCCCAATAATACATGACCCTATACCACCCCATCCATTAGTTGGATGTGATTTTGGCTAGATGAGAGAAGTGAGTAAGGTAACTATGGAAAATTATTTGAATTAACAAAATCAAAAGATGAAACCATTAAAATAAGACTATTTACATTAATGGTTGATAATAATAACACCTTTGTAGTTATTCTTACTAATGAAGCTCATTTTTCAGCATTCTAAGATTGAAGATTAAGAGTGCAATCCATGGCATTACACCTACAAGCCCCAATCAATCATTAGAGTAAAACACCCAAAATAAATGTAATTGTATTACTATCAGTAACTCTTAATATTAAAATTATTTTTTAAATATTTATATCTAAGTAAAATGAACTTAAAGGACTGAAATAACTTTCAAAAATAGACTAAACTGTATACTCCAAAAATAACATCATAAAACTATCATGAAATTATTATCAAAATTACAATAGTATAATCTTGACATAAAACCTCAATTCAAGTTCTCATGTAAGGTAGCATATTCACATAGCCATTGAAAATAAAGTTAACCAATCTAGTCAAATATAACAAAATCAAATGTACTTAAAATTCTAGCTAATGTTGACCAATAGTGTCAAATAAAAAAATAAGATGAATAAATCCCAAGGTCATTATAAATAAATGTTAATGATAATAACGACTTAAGTCATTCATATGAATTTTTAAAGTCAAACCAAACTTAGAACTCATGATGTATGGAAATCATCAAAATAATACTTAACCCAAAGTTAGAAAATCATATAGATAATGACATCAAATGACTAAAATAAACTTTCATCATAGGTTAAAAACCTCATAATGACCAAATAAAATACCCTAAATAAATGGACAACAATGAAACATATTAAAATAATAATAAAATAATATTATTTAAAAAACTCATATGGTATTCAAACCCCAAATGTAACTCAAGCATTTAATTATATTCTTCTAAGGCCACATACTAGAATCAATGCACAAGATTGTGTTTATTAAAAAAACAAAATAAAACACAAAGTATACAACTAGAGTCTGTTTATGCTTCTAATTAGCTCACAGGTGCTCTTCAGTGTTGATGAACGCTTCTCATTTTAGGATTCAAATAATCCAAGGCATGAGTTACAGTTAGTGACAATTCTATGACGTTTATGGTGGAATAGAAGTAGAGTATGGGAATTGTCTATAATATTTATTTAATTTGGTGGTTGAGAGATAAAAGGGTCCAAATCCTTGAGATAATTCAAGCATTAAATTTAATCTAAATTCATATTAACAATGGTCTTTAAACTAGGTGAGTTTTGATTAAAAAAATAGAAAAGGAAGGGTAAGGCAGAAAAGAGAGCATGATTGAAAATTCCCATCTCAAATATTATGACAAAGTTATAATTACTTTGAGCATACATGAACCACTTTGTGGTGTAAAATAGTATAAACTCAGATTGCATCACAAACTCGGCAAGCTTCAAAGGAGATATATAAACCACAAGTAAGAACCAAGTTTACTTTAAAAGTTAACTACTATAACCTGAATAACATATGCACATCCAGATGTAGAGTAAATAAAATGAAGTATACCTATGATCTTTTTAGTTAATCTAGAATTATCAAAAATTAACAACCTCATGATAGAAATTGTAGCTCAAAATATAGAGAACCATTCAAATTTAAGACAACAAGCAATTGAGAGACAACATTAGCTTTCAAAAAACTATTTAAATAATCTTTTTAGAATTCCTTAGTTGTATTACATGATATTTTATATACAAATTACTCAGAGTCTCTTCCTTTACAAAATGGTAGCCTTTGCCTATTTATAGAAAACATAGGTGGTATACTAGTTATCTTCTCAAAACATCTATGGTATGATAACGACAACTATCTTTAAAATAAATATTACAATGCAAAAGGCTTTGTATGCCAACTTTGATGAAAGGACTAATATATGCTAAAAAACTAGCATATATATTACAAAAGAATATTATTTATGTTACACTGGTGGGTCCCCTAGGTTATTTATTGAGGATGTTCTTAACCTTAGTTTATTATTCTATGATTAGCTCAAAATATACCATAGGTTTCATTAAAAAATCTTCTTCTTGACCTGTCAATGTGTTAAATTCTTTATCACTCTTGGCTTTAAGTTCTTGAGTACAATGGGCCTTTGCAATCTACTTACCTAATTTAATGATGGTATCAAGGACCTTTTTGTTATCTTTGACATGATGGCCTTAGTTTTCCTTGATGTTTTAGATGAAGGTACTAACCCTTTCCTTGAACTCTTAATCATCCATTAGTCCTATGACATTGGTCTTAAAAGGGCTTACCAAGAGTGCCTATAAGAGCTTCTCCATTATTTATATCAAGCCTTTGTCCTCCTCCATGAATCTATTGACACTATCATACTAGTTGTTTATGTCTAGTATGATATCTTCAATGACTCGTAGGAGGGCATGCAAATGCTTCAACTTGATGATCTTGATGCCTTGGACTTGATTGGTGTGATGGACATTAATAAAATAAGTTTCTTAATCTTTAGAGTTATGCCACTAAGTTATTGATGCATGTGCTTTCCCAATTCTATGGGTCAAGGTATTTAATCTAAGATTTAGGGCCTTCAACCCTTAAAATGTGTCAAAGAAGGACTTATCTAGTAGTTTCATTATATCCTTAGGGACTAAAAATTTAACCTATGTTTCCAAGTCTTTCTTCTCATTTTATAGATTAGTGATCATCTATTTCATGCCCTAAATTCTATCCAAGGTGATTGCTGACTCAGTGACTACCAAACTTGCCACATCCTCTTGACTAATGGGATTCTCCCCCATTGCCTGCCCTTATATAAAATTTAGGCCTACAAAAGGTTTTACCTTTTGAAATTTTAACTCCTCAATGATAATGTTATTTATCTTGGTTGTCATCCCTTTTGAATCCTACTATATCTAGATTATTCATTATAGTGGTCACTAGTTTAGAGGGTTTGGGTGTCTCTAGGGTTTTAATCCAAGTTCTAATTGATGCTCCTAGATATTTCATTTTCTTGCCACTTTCTTTGGTTTCATGAATAGCTATTATTTTTTCTTGCTCCTTCATGAGCTCCTTGATCCAAGGTTTGACATTATTAATGAGATGTTCACCTATATACCTAATAATCACCAGTGAGTATGATTGGAAAGGAACCTTTTGGAGTTTCCCATATATTAACTAGTTAGGAATGATAGGTCCATGTATGGGGAATTTATAATTAAACAAATTTACCTTACTATTGGGATGGGTCCATGTCACTTTTGGTCTTTTGGAAGACCTAGGGACAAGTTCCAACTCAACTTACCTCTTCTTTTGTATGATAGGGACCAATTGTAATGCCACTTATTTTCCCTTTTCTTCCTCACCTATTTGAGGTCCTTTAATTTATGCCACCTCAACTATGGCTCCTTCATCTTCTTGATCAAACCAATAGGTCTCTATAGGTTATTTGAATAATTTTTCCACCATTTCATATGGTTCTAGGGCAGCCATATCAAAGCATTCCACTAGAGAAGATGGTTTTGGATGTTGGGCTAATGATGAAGGGCCTTCTCCTAGCCATTCTTCTAGTTTCTTCTCACTAGGTCCTTTAATTTGGAGTCCTTTATATTGTGGTTGACTTAGAGGTGCATTATTAGTGGAAGATAGTAGATGATAATGCAATGGGTTCATTTTCCATCTCTCCCTAGCTAGTTTTCCTCTCTTTGTAGTTTATGCTCATACTTGAAGCCATGTTTCCTGCACCTAGCAATTACTTCCTCAAAGTCCATAGCTTTGGTGTAATTATTGTCATATATAACAACCTTATTCTCATAGGTTACTTTGGTTAGTTGTGTTGACTATAAATAAGGGATAACCCTATTATTGGGGTCCCATTCCTTTAGGACATCCTTTTAAAAGAAGAAGGCATCTCTATCTCTAAACAAGATGTCTAATTATTTCTAGTCTTAGATCAATTTTATATAAATCAATAATGGGAAAGAATATATAATTCCCTTACTCTTATTCCATCAAACATTATCAATTCTTTGGAATATTTGGTGAGAAATTTCATGCTCAGCCAACTTGAGGGGAACATAGATAGGCAACCTAAATGGTTGGGTCATGATCCTTTCTATTCTGATAATGGTGCAATATAGCTAGTACCAAATATCTCCCATGACTTCAACATACTTATTTAAAAGAGGGTGCATCTTAGTCATGGGATTCCCTATGATATTATTGACTAAATTAGGGTATATACAATCACGAATGAATTGCATATAAACTCTATATTTTGAAGATGTGAAACTTTGCATAGTGATGGGAAATGGTAATTTTACTATGGGAGGACCAATTTTTGACACCATAAATATAATTGGATACCATTAATGAGTCAAATAGATAGGACTTCATGGTGAATTATTTGATTTTCTTTCTCTTACTGTCATAAAATTGTCTCTGTAATTAGATGCTAATCAACTTTCTAATAGGTGGAGTTAGTTTCTCTTTCACCATGAAATATATGTAGGAAACCCATTTAGGTTTGACATAGGTTGTGGTGGCTACCCTTGAATATCTACACAATATCTTCAAAATGATCCTAATTCCTTCTCTAAATTTAATGATAGGGATTTTACCATCATGGTTCCTAGCTACACTAGTTCCTTGGATTAACCATTGTCTCAAAATAACATCTAGATTATGTTGGGTAGTCTATTCTTTAATGGAGGGGAAGTCTATGTGATTTCTAGGGAGCTTGTAGTATCCTTCAAAATATATTGGGGAAATATATTCAATTATATTTGACCCTCCTTTGATGATCTAGTCATTGTCTATTCTATAATCAATAAACAAGGGTACAAGGATGTCAATGCAATGTAATACATTGGGTTTAGCAGTAGCTTAATGAAGACCTATCATTTAGATTGCAATCAAGTCCTCAAAATTTCTCTTGGTGACTACCACCCTCTGCTCACTGGATGTTAGAGGTTGTAACTCCTAAATTTCAAATAAAATCTTAGACCAATTCTTTATGTCATTGGCCAATGCTCCTGTATCTAATTTAGTATCTCCAAATCATCTCCCTTCATGGTCTATAGATAGATACATGTCTATCTCTTTTTTCATTTATTTCCTTGTTGTTGCCATGATCTCAATTTCCATAGAATATGATTTTTCTTAATGCTCAAGGTGACACTTTGATCCTTTTTAATTTAGTTATGTCCTTAATAGTCATGTTTTGAGGCTTTAAGTTGAGGATTTGGGCTTTAAGCTAGGCTGGTAGGGTTTCTAAGGTCTTAATGTTGAAAGTGATGGATTTCATATATGGATTGATGTTTAAAATCATATGGATGGAACCACTTATGTAAATCTTATCTTTTTGGGCATGCCAAATCTTAGGATTGTCCTTTAGTGCTTACATGGCATTTATGTGAACCTCCTTAAGTTTATTATAATGGCACTCTCATGGGAATCACTTTGAAAATTAGACATTGTATTTTAAATAAATTCTTTCATGTCACTCCATTGGATTAGGACTCTAAGATGAATGTGAGCCTTTGAATAAGATCTTGAAGGTCATTTTTAATTAGTTTCTCAGATCCTAAATGCCTTAGTTATGCCAATGGCATAATCTATATAGCTTCTTTAGGAAATGACTCAATGGGGTTCATCCATGTGTCAAGATATTAATATCTAGGGTCCTTGGTTGAAATTCCACCTTCACTTCATGTCATTGGTTCAAGCTTAGTGATGGAGTGAGAATTATCGATCATGATCCATGAGGTTGAAGTTGATTGGTTGAGAGGTTTGTTGTGATTAAATTTGATGGTCTCACTAACATCAAAGATGTCCTCATAAACATTAAATGATAGGAGCATAACTATCAAATTTAATCTCTTTAGGTTCTTTTGGCTAAATGACAACATGCTACATTTCATGTTTTTGGTGTTTTTGGGAAAACAAGGCTGATGTAGTCCATTAGATCAAGCTAAGTGATGAACATGAATTATTGATCATGATCTAAGAGGTCTTATTTGATTGGCATAACTTTAGGGATATTTGATTTTGCACCATTGGATCAAGATCACTAGGTGAAAATGGATAGTTTGATATTGTATGATGCATGATCATTAAGTTAGTCCTTGATGCACACAGGCTTAAGCTGAGGGTTTATCATTAAAAATAACTACGATATAAGTGTTAATGTGATAAGTCTAAAGTTTAAATGTTAATAGGGTCCCCTTTGGACTAAGTATAAATTTTTTGAAGGGGTTTATTTTGAAGGCCTCACTAACTTCAAAAACATCCTCATGAACGTCAAATGATGGGAGTGAGATCATCAAATTAAATTCCATAAAAAATTTTATAGTGAGTGGGTTTAGTACATAGTTTGTCCAAGGATGACCTTGCACTATTAGATCGAGGCTCTAGGGAAGTGAGGACTATTAGATTTACATCCAAGTTAAAAACATAAATTTTGAGCATGATACATGTAGTGATTTAGACTAAAGTTTAGGATCTTTGAGGTGTCATCTATGTTGAACAAACACCAAGACATTTTAGGATTAAAACTTAGCCTAAACATTGATAAGGTCTAAGTCTAGCATGAAAAAGGGTTTGTGAACATAACATTTAATGAGGTTAGGAGGTATTTAAAAGGGGGAAGGAACATAAGAGGGGACTTAAGTATAATTTTATGTCAAGATTCAGGCATGATTAAAAACATAACTAAGCCTTAATGTAAAATTTAACATAGGGTTTTTTAAAAGGACCAATTCCTGCTAAATGTTTTCCTATGAAAATTTAAATTTGAACCTTTAGGGTTTTTTTCTCAGGAACCCTACCTTCCTCCATGAAACCTACACTTAGCCATCTAAGTTTAATCAATAGTAGGGTTATCTCATAAATCATAATTAAACACTCAAGGACCTATTCCTTTTCAAGTGAATGATCTTCAAATTCTAAAAGAATAACACCATAAAAGCTATACCAAGATACAAATGTTTTGAAACATTTAGAAGGGTCCCTATTTTGCAAAGAAAAAAATGGGGTATGTTTGTCCCAACAATAATGGTGACTTACAAGGGAAACATAAAAATATGTTAGAACCTATAAACTCTAGTTTAAATCAACACATAAGTCCTTTATCTTCTTTGATCCACAGATCATCACTTAGGTCAATTCAATGTTGGAACAAAATTCAAATGTGTAGAATTCAAATCCTCATTTTAGATCCTAAACATGTTGTGTGTATTATTTGATTCCACTTACCATTTGTCTTGAGTTTAGGGAACTACTTCCAAGTTCATATCTTTTTGACAATTGCATTTGACTTTGATCAATATTTAGATATTTTTTTACCAATAGTTTCTCTTAGTTTACAAGAGGATTGGGAATTGCTCTACTACCAACTAGGCATCCCTATCCCTAATATAAATACCTTTGCCTTCACTAATGGCCTTGATCCACTACCAGCTAGGCATCCATAGCCCTAGTGGAGGTTGCTTAGATCACCTTTGACTTGCCATCTTTTAATTTAGCATTAAGTCCCTTTTGTGTCTCTTTTATTTTTTAAAAAAGTTGGGAACCAGAATAACTAGGTTTAAAGATTTGGTCAAATTTTTTTGCCTTAGGATAATCATCTTTAGTTGAAACCTTAATCTCAAAAAAGTATGTGTTTTAAGTGCAAGCATGCATATTCCTTAACTATTAAACTCTACTTTCACATACATGATTATTCTTACAATAGAGATTTGGTCTTAGATAATGTATTGGGTTATTTTGGGGGGTAACTGACTTCCATGTGAGTATTTTTTAAGTCTCTATGTTGTAACACAACGATATATTACATCCTTAGGTCTTCTTGTGTAGCATTAATGCCCTCACTTGAAATACTTGAACCTTGAGAAATTTTGAGGAAGGATAGTCTATGAGACTTTATTAAAATAGAGGAGCAAAACCAAGAAAAAAGGAAAAAATGTGAAAAAAATAAACAACAAGAAACAAACAAACATAATAAAATATATATATATATATATATACAATCCAAGCTAGAAAATAAATCAAGAAAGGAAACTAACTACCCTACCTACCTTAACTCTAAGCAGTCCTAAAAATGTTACTACATGAAGACCCCTAGTAGAGTAGCAACAATGTAATCATTGAGGTATTTTCCATTAGTAGGCAATGCAAATTCTACTCCTTAAAGGTCTTTTAGCTTGAATGTGTTATTGCCCAAGGTCTCTACCATGCTTGCCCTTAGGTTTTGATGCCTTGTCCCAAATGAGGAATAGGTCTCCCTATTTGAATACCTTCACCTTGGACCTTTTGTCAAAAAATGTTTTCATAGTTTCTTGTTGTCTACTAAAGTCTACAAATGCCTTTTCTCTAGCATCTTCCATCTAAATGATGTCCAATAGCCTAGAATTAACAAGCTCTTAGCTTTCCTCCATGTATTCTTACATGAATGTGAACATAAGAAATTTGAGGATGATGGGGAAGATATTTTCTTAATGATATACCAATATAAATTGTAAAGCCTTGAGTGACTGCTTGATCCTTATTCTATCAGCCCACAATACATACTTAAGGAGCTTATGCCATGCTCTAGCCTTGTCTGCAATAGACATTTTGATGGCCTTCATATGATTCTTGTTGGTATATTCCTAAACTCCATTTCCTTGAGGATAATTATTAGAGGTAAACTTAAAAGAGATTCCATTATCATAATCCCATTCATTCATTTCAATGGATATCCATTATCACAAACTAAGGAAACTAGGGTTTCAAATCTAGTGCTAATATTTTCTTCCAGGAAGTTGATCACTTCTTCTATCCTACATTATTTGGTGTCTATAGATTTATTCCACCTTATCTAATCATCTCTAGTAGTTAGGACATACTTATGGCCTTCAAAGGAATTAGGATTAATAGCTCCTACAAAGTCTAATCCACACTATGTAAAAGGTTTATTTACCATCATAGGTTGTAAGGCATGGCTACTTTTGGCTATTTTTGAATAATAATAATACATGAATGGCAATTTACCACATGTTTATAAGCATCCTTTAAATGGTGGGTAAAGAGTACCTAGACCTAACAATCTTATGGGTTGTGTTTATCCCTGACGGATGTCCATTGCCTAACTTTTCATGAAAAGTAGGCATGATTTGAGAAGCCTATTTTTTGAAAACACATCTTAAGTAGATACCTTCAAATTTATTCTAATAAAAGACTCCATATTTCTTGAGGTAATGGGATTATTTGAGATTTAACGCTCTCCTTTATTCTTTGGTGAGTCCTGGGGGACAACTGTCTCTAATGAGAAGATGTATTAAATAGTCATATGATTTATTGGGTTGGAAGTTTTGTTGATCCACTTGCATGACATGAAGTTTGGGATTAACCTTGGAAATCATCTATACTAGGCCCTAACATTTCATCAATTTGGAAATCTTCATCTATATATCATACTCTTATAGGATTACCATCCACTTGCCTCTTCTTTCCTTAAGCTCATTATGACTTAACATTAGTTTTGTGGCTATGTATAGTAAGATGGTATGTACCTTATTTCTAAGGTTATAATGCCTAAATGTTTTCACTACCTTTACAAGTGCATAGGCCTAATTATTAATTAAGGAATAGTTTACCTCTACATTTTTGAAATTGGTTCTCATGAAGGGTATACAATGGTAATTTGCATCCACCTTTTAATTCAAGAATGTATCCATGGTGTGGTTAGAAGAAAATGAATACACGTAAAAATCCTTTGAGAAGTTAGGACTTATTAAGACTAGGGCTTGACTGATTACCTTTTTTATGTCAGTAAAATCTTTTTTGGATTCTTCATCCCATGAAATTTAACATCTTTCTTAAGCATATCAATTAGAGGTTTGACAATCTCATCAAACACTGAGATGAATTTCCTCATGAATTTCATTTTACCAAAAAATGACTTCAGTTCCTTCCAACTCTTAGGTAGCTTAATCTTAGAAATGGCTTCCTCTCTTTTAGGGTCTATGGAAATATATTCTTTGGTGATGACATATCAAAATAATTTTCCTTCAGTGACATAGAAGATACTTTTCTTGGGGTTGAGAGATATACCATACTTTCTACACCTTTCAAACACTTAATTTAGGTGCATGAAATGGTCCTCTCTATTATTAGAGAACACTATAAGATCATCCATATATATGATGATGCATTTACCCACTAGACCTTGGAAAGCATTTTCTATGGCCCTTTAAAAGGTGGATCTTGTATTAATCAATCCAAATGGCATTCTTTTATAAACACATGTTCCCCACTTTTTAGTGAAAGTTGTCTTCATCTTATCTTCTTGAGCAACTAACACATTTTTTGTATATATAAAAACCATCCAAAAAGGAAATCATGATCGATCTGGAAACAACTTGGATGACTTGATCAAGAGAAGGCAAGAGGTAATTGTCCTTTCAATTGCTCTATTTATATTTCTAAAGTCTATGCACAATATTATTTCCCCATTCTTATTTATAACTTGGACTACGTTGGTAATCAAAGTAGAGTGCCTAATAGGAAACAAAATCCTTACATCCAACAACTTCTTGACCTCTTTAAAGATCATGGGTTCTAAGATAGGCTTGACTAGCCTTTGTTTCTATCTGAGGGGTTTACAACTATCCTTGAGAGGTATAGTATTAGTTATAACCCTTGGATCAAATATGTTTAGATCTTCATAGGACTAGGTAATTACATTTTTATAATTTGTATGCATCTCCCTAGCATTTCCATTTTCCATCTCAATGCAAGCCTTTCCTATGTTTACTTATTAGGGTTGATCAAGTGAGCTGAGATATACTACGTGATAGTCCTTATGATTTACTTTGGGCACCTTAGGTGTTTCAAGAATCTTTTCATGATTAAATAGCCTTTCTAATGAAATCATCCCTTTAGGTATTTTATTGTCATTCAGTTGGATGATTTTATAAGTAAGCTCCTCTTCAAAAGAACATCCATAAAATTCATCAATGATGTGAGCTTTAAAGGCCACAAAATTGGTTAAGAAATATAAAATTTGTTGATCATCATTAAAGAATTAAAAATTATTCATATTATTTAGGACTGAGGGGCATGGCACTAGATCAATATTGAGTTTAGGGGAATCATGATTGGGCATAAGGTTAGTTGCATTAGAGGCCAGCTCATCAACATCTTTATTTTATTTCATAGGGATAGACATGATGTTCAAAGCATCAAAAGATTCCATTAAGTCCCACACTATGAACTTGTACCTATTAAGGTAAGATAGCTTGCATTGGTAATTGATCCTTACTTGATTAACCACTAATTTAGAATCCCCTTAAACAAGGAGTTACCTAAATTTATTCTTAATAGTATGTTGTAATCCTAGAATGAGAGATTCACACTTAGCCAAATTGTTAGTGCATGGGACTTTTAACCTATAGGATGCAAAATCTTACTTTTATGTAGGGTATATCAATATAATACTAGCCCTTGATCCTAATTTTTACTTGGCACCATCAACATATAACTTCCATAGGCTAAGTACAAGAGGAGGGTCTTTGGAACTAGGCTCTTTTGTAGTCTCTAAAGTGAAAAATCCTAGATTAGAGTCAAGGATGTTTACCTTTCTATTGAAAACATTGTATTCTATTATCATGTGCCTCATCCTCAGTTCTCTTTCTACCATTATTTAATTTGGCACTCTTTTCCAAGGCATCCCTAAGAGAGAATAGTCAAAAGACATGCATCCATTCATGGTCTTAGTCAATTATATACTCAAGAGTAATCCATAATCACTAGGAATATCCACCACTTATATGTACATGAATTTTTGAACCCTTGGTTCATTAGTCAATTGCATATGTACATTTAATAACTCCATAATTAATTTGAATCTTGACTTGTCCAATTATTTGACCACCCTATTAGAATTGATTGGGGTCAACCCAAGTTTTTCACATATCCCAAAAGGCATGATGTTGGTTGAGGCTCCAAAATCCAAAATTCAATTATGGGCAATCTTCCCAAATATCCTAACTATGAGCAACAAAGGTGGATACTTTGCTTTAGTTACTTACATACTCACATATGCACTATCACTCTTAGGAGGCTTCCTCGGTTTCTTGGATAAGGATTACAAGAGTAAATCTTTTTTGTTCTATAATCTAAGTTAGATAATGTAGAGTAATATTAGTTTTGATGTTTTTCATATCTTCCACAATGTTGTAACTAGTTTTGCATGAAGGTTTAGTAGTAGATTTGGAAGAACATCCCTTAGGTGGTTCAAGATCATTCCTTGATGTAATGTTTGGAGGAGTCATATAATTGTTAGGGGGATTAGAAGAAGTCAATGACTACTTTTATTCTTTATTTCTTAGAGGCTATGTCTCCAAAAATTGTTAGAATTCTTTAATCTCTTTAGGGATATTTTCCAGCTCATTATTATCTTGGAAACAAAATTAAAATGTCGCTACCATGTGCACTTGATTAGATGGTTTGGATCCATAAGGACTTGCAATAGTATCTCTATTTGGGACTACTTCAAATGTGTCAATCTCTCTTCTTGGAAAGCTTTAAAGGCTTTACAAAATTCAATACAATCAATCTCACCATGTTTAGAGGTAGCATGCACCTTACAATAGTTTGGAAAGGAAATATTAGTGAGATTAATATCCAGGTCTTCTTGCTAGAGGAAGGCTCATTGGCTTTAATATTGTAGAAACTATCATTTTAAAATCTATTTCTAAGCCTATTCAACTTTTGGAAGGTAAAGTTTCTCCTAGATTTATCATTAGCATTGCCAACTTGCTTTTGCAATTGAGATAATTGTATATTAAGCTTCTAGACCATCTTTAGTATAGATTCATTCTCATTCTTTAGGGTCTCAAAATTTTGGACTTAGTTATTGTTATTACCATTGATGGGTAGTAAATCCTTTTGGTCATTGGTGTGAAATCCATTAGTAACTTGATGACTCAAGAAATGTAGGTTATGATTAGGAGAAACATGGCTAGTAGGTAATACATTCAAGGTAGGAAGCTAGTTTAATGCTGGAGCATTTTGGTTATTGTTTGGGAAAAGGTTTAATGCAGGCATCTGAGGACTAACATTTATAAAAAGTAAGCCATCATCCCTTGAGGTTGTATTTGGTCACTAATAACCACTACTTCAGAATAAGCTTAGGCCAATGTGATGATAGCTAGGAAAGTTCTTTTTAGAAACATAGAATTCATGGGGTATACTGTATCTTTGTAAACTTCTAGAGCTAAAGCCTCATTAGGTTTGTATAGATCCATGGTTTGACTAAACATCTTTTGGAAACTAACATTAAAGGATTGAATGGGATCATTTTCATCTCTCTTAATGGTATTAAATTGGTGATAAGTGACATAAGAGATTTTGATCTTCCCAAATTGATCAATAAGTATAGTGCCAAAATTAATCCATGAGGTAATACAATTATCAGGCAAATTGAGGAACCATTCATATGTAGCATATTTAAATGTAAAAGGAAATAATCTACAAGCTCCATCTTCATGGAAGACATTTAATAGCCTTAAGGTAGATTCTAAAGACTTAATATGTTATTCTATAGTTGAAACACTAATTAGACTAAATAGTGGTAAGTAATTTTTAAGGTTATGAGGCAATTCATGAACTACACTTGGTACATTGATGGGGGAACTTACAAGACATGCCATATCTAAATGAAAATTGAACATAGGAACCCCTTGTAAGGGTGAAGATGGTAGATACTTAAAACACCTACATCTTCCTCTATCTTTCTTACTTTTATAGGTTTCTAGCTCAAGTAAGGGCTCTCTTGTCTCTAAATGTGATATGGTCTTGATCCTTGTCAATTCTAGCTTAAATATTAAGGATCCTATTTAGAATATGGTGTAATAAGTTAGAATTCATAAACTAATGCAATAAACCTACACAGTAAGCATATTTTGTTCAAGATTTTCTTGTAAAGGGATAAAGACACTGATCTTTAAGTAAGTAAGCTCAAAAATGTGCTGAAATATGCTAAGATGGCCATTCTTTGCAACCATGACTCAAGTGAACTCAAGATTCACTAAGAATTATCAATCTTCAACCAAAATAAACTATTCTAATTATAAATTCTATGAATTGTTAGATCTTGAAGCTATCTTTACCAAAATTTAACTATTTCCTTGTAGATAACTAAGATCTTTGTCTAACAAAGTGCAAAGATATGTGGGAAACCACCTAGATCAAGGACCTTTACACTTAGAGTGAATAATCACTCATAAGGGTTAATAATCCTTTAAATTTAATGTAAGGATTATTTCAATTGATTAAGCATGCCCTCCTTCTAGTGCCAGTGGGAGCCTCCCTACTGATGATTCTTATTACCTCATAGGTGCTATTCAATATTGATGAACACTTCTCATTTTTGGATTCAAAGAATCCAAGGCATGAGTTGGAATTTGTGATAATTCTATGATGTTTGTGGTGGAATAGAAGTAGAGTATGAGAACTATCCACAATATTTGTTTAATTTGGTGGTTGGTAGCCACCAAGGTCTATATTTTTGAGATAATTAAAACCCACAAGCTAATCTTAATGGATATTAATAATGATCTTTAAAATAGGTGAGTTTTGATATAAAAAATAGAGAAAGGAAGGGCAAGGTAGAAAATCGAACATGATTGTAAATTCCCATCTCAAATATTATGCAAAAGTTATAATTAATTTGAACATACATGAACCAATTTGTGGTGTAAAATATTATAAACTCATATTGCATCACAAACCAGACAAGCTTTAAAGGAGATGTATAAACCACAAGTAAAAACCAAGTTTATTTTAAAAGTTTGCTACTATAACCTATATAGCATATGTACAACCAAATGCAGAGAAAATAAAATGAAGTATAACTAAGATATTTTTAGTTAATATATCATTAGGATAAATTAGTAGCCTTATGATATAAAATGGAGCTCAAAATTTAGATAACCATTCAAATTTAAGGCAACAACATGCAATTGAGAGACAACATTGGCTTTCAACAAACTATTCAGACAATCTTTTCTAAATTCCTTAGTTATATTAAATTATCTTTTGTATACAAATTATTTGGAGTCTATCCCTTTAAAAAATGGTAACCTTTCCATATTTATAGGAAACATAGGTGGTATACTATTTATCTTCTCAAAACATATACAGTATGATAGGGACAACTATCCTTAATACAAACATTACAATGTAAAAGGCTTTTTATGCCAAATTTGACAAAAGGACTAATATATGATAACAGAGTAGCATATATATTATATAATAATATTCTTTAGGTTACATTAGTGGGTCCCTTGGGTTATTTCTTGAGGATTTTCTTCACCTTAGTATATTATTCTCTGATTAGCTCAAATCTACTACAGGTTTCATTAAATAATCCTTTTCTTGATGTACCAATGTGTTAAATTCTTTGCCACTCTTGGCTTTAAGTTCTTGAATGCATTAGGCCTCTATAATCTACTTCCCTATTGTAATGATGGTATCAAATACCTTCTAATTATCTTTAATATTCTAGCCTTGGTTGTCCTTAATGTTTTACATCAAGGTACTGACCCTTTGCTTGAACTATTCATCATCCATCAGGCCTAAAACATTGGTCTTAGAATGGATTACCAATAGTGACTTTAAGAGTTTATCCATTCTTGTTATCAATCCTTTATCCTCCTTCATGAATCTATTAAAATTTTCAAACTAGTTGTTTAGGTCTAGTATGCTATCTTCAATGACTCCTAAGATGGCATGAAAATGCTTTAACTTTATGATCTTGATGCCTTGGATCTACATGGTGTGATGGACATTAATAAATTTAGTTGCATAATCTCTAGAGTTTTACCACTAAGTGATTGATGCCTATGATTTCCCAATTATATGGGTTACGGTATTTGATCTGAGATTTATGGCCTTTAACCCTTAAAATGTGTCAAAGGACTTATCCAGTAGTTTCATTATATCCTTAGGGACTAAAAATGTAACATATGCTTCCATGTATTTCTTCTCCTTTTATATATTAGTGATAATCTACTACATGCCCTAGATTCTATGCAAGGTCATTGCTAACTAGGACACTAGCAAACTTGCCACATCTTCTTGATGGATGGGATGTTCCCCAACTACCTACCCTTATATAAGAGTTAGGCCTACAAAAGGTTCTACCTTTTGAAAGGTGAAGTCCTTAGTGCCAATGGTATATTTATTATTTTTCTCCCTTTCAATCTTGTTGTATCTAGATTATACATGATAGTGGTAACTAGTTTAGAGGGTTTGGGTGTCTCTAGGGTTTCAATCCCAATTCCACTTGATGCTTCTATATTTTTTATTTTCTTGCCACATTCTTTAGCTTCTTAAACAATTCTTCTTTCTTATCATTATTTCATGAGCTCCTTGATCTAGGGTTTGACATTATCAAGGGGACCTTCACCTATAGATCTAGTAATCACCAATGAGTGTGATTGGGAAGGAATCTTTTGGAGTTTCCTATATATGAACCAATTAGGAATGATAGGTCCATGTGTGGGGAACTCATCACTGAATAAATTTACTTCACTAGTGGGATGGGTCCATTGCACCTTTGGTGTTTTAGAAGACATATGGATAAGGGCCAACTCAGCTTCACTCCTATTTTGTGTGATAGGGACAAATTCCAATACCACTTATTTTCCCTTCTCTTCCTCACCTATTTTAGGTGCTTTAATTTGTGCCACCTTAGTGGTAGTGCCCTCATCTTCTTGATCAGACCCATAGGTCTTTATAAGTTCCTTGAAGAATTCATCCACCATTTCATATGGTTCTATGGAAACCATATCAAAGGATTCCATTGGAGAATATGGTTTTGGAGGCTGGGATGATGATGAAAGGCCTTTTCTTGGCCTTTCTTCCAATTTCTTCTCACTATGTCCTTGAATTTGTAGTGCTTGATATTATGTCTAACATAGAGGTTCATTAGAAGTGGAAGATAGTAGATGATACTATAATGACTTCATTTTCCATCTCTCCCTAGCTAGTTTATCCTCTCTTTGTAGTCTATGCTCAAGCATAAAACCATGTTACCTGCACCTAGCAAGGACTTCATCAAAGTCCATAGATTTGGTGTAAAAATGGTCATATAGACCAACCCTATGATCATATGTTACTTTGGTTAGTTTCCTAGATTTCAAATGATGGACAACCTTATTATTGTGGTCCCATTCCTTTAGGTCATCCTTTTAAAAGTAGAACACATCTCTATGTCTAGACATGATGTCCAATTGTTTCTAGTCCTAGATCAAAGTTATACAAATCAAGAATGGAAAAGGATGTATAATTCCCTTCCTCTTCTCCCTTCAAAAATTTTCAATTCTTTGGAATATTTGGTGAGTAATTTCTTGCTCAGCCAACTTGAGGGGAACATAGACAAGCAACCTAAATGGTTGGGTCATGATGCCTTCTATTCTAATAACAATGCAATCTGGATAGTACCAAATATTTCATATGAGTTAAACATACTTATTAAAAAGAGGGTACATCATGGGCATAGGATTACCTATGATATTTTTGACTGAATTAGCGTATTTATAATCAGAAATAAACTTCATATGAACTCTGTACTCGAAGATGTGCAACTTTGCATAGTGATGGGAAATGGTAATTTTGCTATGGGAAGACCAATTACTGATACCAAAAATAAGAGTGGATGCTATTAATGAGTATAATAGATATCACATCATGGTGAATTTTTGGATTTTCCTTCTCTTGATGTCATAAAATTATCTTTCCAATTGAATGATAATTATCTCTCCAATAAATGGAGTTAGCTTCTCTTCCACCATGAAAAATATGTAGGAAACCCATTTAGGGTTGACATACATTATGTTGGATTCCCCTAAAGCACTACATAATATGGTCATAATGATCCTAATTCCTTCTCTAAATTGAATGATAGGGATTTTACCATTATGGTTCTTGACTACATTAGTTCCTTGGATTAACCAAGGTCTCAAGATAACATCTAGATTATACAAGGAAGACCATTATTTGATGGAGGGGAGGTCTATGTGAGTTTTAGGGATCTTATAGGTCCTTTCAAAAGCTATTAGGCAAATATAAGCAATTATATTTGACCCTCCTTCTTTGATGATCCATTTATTGTCTATTTTATAATCAATAAACATGGGTACAAGGATGTCAATGCAATGTAATACCTCAAGTTTAGTAGTAGTTTGATGAAGACATATCATTTAGATTACAACCAAGTCATTTAAATTTATCTTGGTGACTACCGCCCTTTGCTCACTAGATGATAGAGGTTGCATCTCCTTAATTATGAAGAAAATCTCAAACCAATTCTTCATACCATTGGTCAATGTTCTTGTATCTAGTTTAGTATCTTCAAAACATCTCCCTTCATGGTCTACAGATAGATACATGTTTGTATCTTATTTAATTTATTGCCTTTCCACTACCATAATATAAATTACCTTGGAATACAACTGATTTTGATGCTTAGGGTGATACTTTGAGCTTGCGTATTGTACTTATGTCTTTAATAGTCATGTTTTGAGGCTTTAAGTTGAGATTTAGGGCTTTAAGTTGGTTTGGTAGGGTTTATAAGGCTTTAATGGTGAAGGTGATAGCTTTCATAAATGTATTCATGTTTGAGATCTTATGGATGACACCACTTATGCAAATCCTATCTTTTTAAGTGCGTTAAATCTTAGGATTATCATTTAATGCTTACATGGAATTTACGTGGACCTCTTTAAGCTTGTTCTCATGGAACTCTCATGTGAATCCCTTTGAGAATTAGATATTAAATTTTAAATAAAGCCTTTTATGTCACTCCATTGGATCATGATTATATTATGAATGTGAGGCTTTAATTAAGATCCTAGTGGTCCTTTCTAATTTGTCACTTGGATCTTGGGTTACCTAGTTATACCAAGTGATGCACTTTGGATTCCTTGGGAAATGACTAGATGCAGTTCATCCATGTGTTTAGCTATCAAGCTCTAGGTTCCTTGGATGAAAATTCACCTTCACTTCACACCATTAGATCAATCTCAATGATGGAGTGAGAACTATTGATCATGATCCATAAGGTTGAAGTTGATTGGTTGAGAGGTTGGTTGTGGTTAAATTTGATATTCTCACTAACATCAAATACATCCTCATGAATGTCAAATGATGGGAGTGTGACTGTCAAATTTAAGCTCATGAGGTTCCTTTAGCTAAATTAAAACATGCCATGTGTCATGTTCTCATTAATTTTGGGACTTTGGGGTCGATGCAATCGATTTGATCAAGCTAGGTGATGAACATGAACTATTAATCATTATCCAAGAGGTCTTTTACAATTGGCATAACTTTTGGGCTCTTTGATTTTACACTATTCGATCAAGATCGCTAGGTGAATGTGGATATTTTGATCTTTTAAGATGAATTAATATTAAGTTATACCATGATGCACATAGGATTAACTGAGGGTTTAGCATTAAAAAATGCTATGATCTAATTTTTAATGTGATAAGCCTAGAGTTTAAACATTTAGAGGTTCCCCTTTGGACTAAGGATAAAATTTTAGATGGGTTTTATTTTTAATACCTCGCTAACATCAAAGATGTCCTCATGAATGTAGAATGATGGAAGT
The DNA here is from genome assembly GCA_037957365.1 of Torreya grandis. Taxonomy (NCBI): domain Eukaryota; kingdom Viridiplantae; phylum Streptophyta; class Pinopsida; order Cupressales; family Taxaceae; genus Torreya; species Torreya grandis. The sequence goes on from JARHVA010005759.1 coordinate 961,919, forward strand.
GAGGTCATCAAAGTAAATTCTATAGAGAATTTTATAGTGACTGGGTTTAGTAAGTAGTTCATCCTAAGATGATCATACACCATTAGATCTAGGCTCTAGGGAAGTGAGGACCGTTAGATCTACATCCACATTAAAACATAAAATTAGAGCATGATATATGTAGTGATTCAAAATAAATTTTAGAATCCTTGAGGTGTCATCTATTTTGAACAAACAGCAATAAATTTTAGGATTAAAACTTAGGCTAAACATTGATAAGGTCTAAGTCTAGGGTGAAAGGGGGTTTGTGGACATAACATTTAATGAGGTTAAGAGGGATTTTAAAGGGGAAAGGAACATAAATTGGGACTTAAGTATAATATTATGTCAAGGTTTAGGCATGTTTAGAAAAATAATTGAGACTTAATGTAAAATTGACCTTAGGGTCTTTTTACAAGGAGCAATTCTTGCTAAGTTTTCTCTCATGCAAATTTGAATTTGAACCTTTAGGGTTTTTTTTATCAAGAAACCTACCTTCTTCCATGAAACCTACACTATCCAAGGTTAATCATTAGTAGGATTATCTCATAAAGCATAATTAAAGATGCAAGTACCTATCCCTTTTTAAGTGAATGATCTTCAAATTTTAAAAGAAAAACCCCATGAAAGCCAAACTAGGATAAAAATGTTTTAAAACATTTACAAGGGTCCCTATTTTCTTAAGAAGAACATAAATTGGATATGTTGGTCCCAATAATAGGGTTTATAACTCATAACCAGACATTTCAAAAATAACAAAAAACCATAATATGATGTACCTAACCATAACATTGAATGTATTTTTAAAATAATAATGAACTTTGATAAAAACAAATGAACTTTAACCTAACATTCACACATAAATCAAAATGAGTATGCTTTGGTTGAGCCATAATGGCCTTAATATTTTTACAGAACAACAAACACAACCCATATTCAAACTCAAATCCTAAAAGGTTTTATTCATGAAAACCATCCACTACAACACTTCATTTTAAATTCCATTGAATAATAAAATAACTTAACTAATTTAAAACAAAAACCTAGTTCAAAACCACAAGGCTTAACCATAAATAACTTAAAATTTTAAATACAATAATTGAGTGGCAGATAAAAAATGCAAAAGAATGGTGATTTTGATTTTTTTCCTTGCCTTAAAAAACTTCCATCCCTTCACATCTGTTGAATGCAAAAAACTAGTGAACCCATTTAAAATAACTCGACCCTAATGGCTAACAAGACAAATGACTCACTATAGTTTGAACTCCTAAAAAAGATCATGCATATAATTGCATTCATGTTTCCCTTATCTACCATGTCTAAATTTTTTTAGAGTTTCCACAAGTGTGAGGTTTACAAATGATAAAATAAAATGAACATACAAGAACCCTAATAAGATGTGAATAGTCTTGACCCTCTTAAATAGATTTGAAAACTAATGCCATAAATATTTCAAATGATAAAACAAACACTTTGAACTAATTCCATGCCCCAAAGTGGGTCATGACTCCTAATTACCTAGCCAAATAAAATCCAAGCCAAGACTTGGTCTCAAACCATTGAATGAAATAAGAGTCCCACATGACAATTTCCCTTAATGATAATTAAAATAAGTGTCCAAGTCCATTAAAATGTTAAAATTCCTTTGAAACATAATCAATGACTAATGCATATAAGATAAAATGAAACAAGACTGTGACTAGTATTTAAGTCACTCATATATACTAACACAAGTTAAAAGACATGTCAAGATTTTGAGAAAAAATAAAATATCATTGAACAAAAATGAAATCATGAATACCAACAACCAATATGCAAGGTGAAAAATATAAGGATTAATACAATCAAGTAACACAAAATAGTATAGTTGAAAAGATTAGCTCATTCTAGCAAAGCAAAAAAGTCAAAGAGTCAAAATCAATTAAGTAAAGAAATGATCAAATAAGAATAAAAAATCATTAAAGATAAACACTCAAAAATTAATTCAAACCTATAAAATTATTCAAACATATTAATAGTGAAAGCTCAGTATTTTTAATTTTAAGTTCACAGTTTCTTTTCATTCACTTTATTGACTTCATTAGACTACATAAAGTCACATACAACTAGCATATATTTGGTACCTACAATCATAATAGACCATCCATAGTATATTTACTATATGAGAGTAACAAATCAAATAACAACATTAAATACAATAATATAAATGAACTGAATAATGAGTTAATAACTCATTAAGCATACATATCCAATGTTGTAATGGAAATCATATCAAATAACTACCTAAACAATAATAATAATAATAATAATAATAATGGATAAAACATAGATCTTAAAACTATATCACAATATTAATCCAAATAACTATGTCTTGATTAGCTCATAACTAAACCATAACAATAAGTGAAATAAATGTAGCTAAATGGTCCCATGACAACCACATAGTTCATAACATTGTGAAAAATTTAGAAAACTTTGGGGTGTTTTAAATTTTGAGTTGGGTTTTCCTTGCCATCATGGTGAAATTCAAAACACTAAGAAAAATTTCAAACATATTTGTTATGTTGTGAATTTTGAGTCATGTATCTCATACTAATGTTGTTGCACATCACCATTCCGAATAATGGGACAAATTTTAGAATTATTTGGGGTGTTTCATATTTTGAGCTAGGTTTCCCATATATATGTCATTGTATAGTAAATTCATAAAAGTGGGACAAATTTAAAAAATATGTTGGGTTTTGCATATTTTGTGTCAAGTTTTTGATACCAATGTCATTGAACATCATAATCCATAACACTTTGAAAAATTCTAGAAATATTTATAGTGTTGCATAATTTCAGTCATGTTTATCGTAAAAATGTAATTAGGCATAATAATTCATAAAATTGGGATAAATTTCAGAATTATTTAGGGTGTTTCATATTTTGAGTTGGGTTTCCTATTCTAATATGGTTACATGGAGTAACTCCCAACACTTAGACAAAATTTTAGAATATTTAGAGTGTTGCATATTTTGAGTCAAGTTTAAGTTATTAATCTTCAACATAGTTAGTAAAAATGGTGAAAATTTTATAAATATTATGGGTTTTATATATTTTGAGTTAGGTTTCCCATATCAATTTTATTACATGTCGCAATTCAAAACATTGTTATAATTTTCATAAATATTCTGGGTGTTGTACATTTTAAGTCAAGTTTCAATATAAATGTCATTTCATGACATAATTATGAAATCTAGGACAAATTTTATAAATATTTTTTGTTCTATATTTTTTTTATGTTTTTCATAAAAATGTCATTGCGTGATGCAATTTATAAGAAAGGGAAATAATTTAGAAATAGTTGGGGTGTTTCATATTTTGAGTCAAGTTTCCTATACCAATGTCAATGCATGATGTAATTCACAACATAGGGAATGTTTAGAAATGTACATGTTATTACATATTTCGAGTCATGTTTCATGTATCAATGTCATTCATAGTTTAATACATAAGACTAGGACAAATTTTAGAAATGTTTGCAGTGTTATATATTTTGAGTTGGTTTCCCTTACTAATGTCATTATATTGTAATGCACCATATGAGAAAACTAGTGACTAATATGGCTAATTGACATAAAATTACCTCATAAGACTAAGATTCATTCCATTTAAATGATAAGGTGTTCATCCTTAAATTCATGTGGATTGTGAGATCATGGATACACTTATTTGAATTTAGACTATAATGCTACTCACAATCTACTAGGATGTGCTTGAGTCTTAGTAAAGATACATCCTAGTAACCACTCTTGATACCATGACCATACCATCCATTAAAAATTGTTATGTTACATACAAGACAATATGATTATGGTAATATGATGGCTATACTTCCATTATGATGTTCATTATAGGGTAAGTATATTATGTAATGAATGAAGTAACCATTTAACAATGCTTCAATTATTTCCATATGATATAATTGATTTGCGCATGTGTTAAATAATATATATGTATATATATATATATATATATATATGTATATGTGTATATATATATATGTGTGTATATATACATACATACATATATATAAATATATATGTATACATACATACATACATATATATATATATATATATATATACACATACATATATATATATACACATACATATATATACATATATAAATATATACATATATATATATGTACATATATGTATATATATACATATGTATATATATATACATATATATATATATATATGTATATATATACATATATATACATATATACATATATATATATGTATATATACATATATATATATATATCTTTATATATATATATACATATATAAATATATATATATATATACATATATACACACACATATATACATACATATATATATAAATATATATGTATATACATATATATATGCATATATATGTATGTATATATATATATATATATATATCTTCATGATCTATTTAATTGATAGATAAACTAATTACATTAGTATAAGTGAATACATTTTCATGGCTACGTATGTTGTTTTCGATAATAGGATAGAGGAATTAATGGGTTCAATTAGTGTGTAGGAATAAGCCATTTGAAATGAAGGAACATGGAATACACCAAGTATTTTCACATCATGTGTGACCCTATCTCGGACCCATAACTTGCCTTAAACCTTGCTCAATACTAGTTGGATTTCTTGAATACCATTAAGCCCTTTTATTTAGTATTAGCATGTTTTAATAGATTTTAATCATTGTTTGATTTGGTATAACCACATTTGGCTTGTTGTATTTAATTTATGGGAATGAATTAGGTTAATTGATATAATTCCTAATTGCATAGGTCAGATGTATTTGGTAATTATTCCTTACCTTTATCAGATTGGAAGGAAATGAATATTTCAAAGCAACCATATAAATATGCAAATCCATGATACACCATTATGATCATGGAATAAAACGTCCAATTAATGAAGGTATGGGATGGTAAGGGAGGTGGTTAGCTCTAATACATGTATGAGAAAGGGAAGCTTTTCATACTTAGAGTGGATGAGTAAGAAGGAGAGAATACCTATGTGGGGAAGGTGTGTCTCTCAAAAATTAACCTTTGGCCATTTTGATAGTAGGTAGAAGGAAGAAAGGGAAGCTCCTAGATAAGGAGATCCTCAACTAAAAATTACCTCAAAGATTGGATCCTAATAAGGAACTAAGATGATTGGTAGGTTTCCTTATGACTTGTCTGTTTTTAAATTTGATTGAAAAAATATTGTGTGATTCTTGTTTTAATTAATACATTCTTGTTTCAACTAATGTATTTGGGAAAGTAAGGCCACATGGCTTATTTCCTCCATTTTTACTTGTATTATTTGGATGTGCATTGATCACCCTATAATTTCTTTAATTTTTTGTGGGAATTTGGAGATGAGACGTTTCTCCTTGGTAGATCATATTATTATAGTTTTACTTGTATGGCTTATTCCTACACACTAATTGAACCCATTAATTTCTCTATCCTAGTAGCCAAAACAACATGCGTAGCCATGAAAATGTATTCACTTACCCTAATGTAATTAGTTTATCTATCAATTAAATAGATCATGAAGATATATATATATATATATATATATAATATGTGTGTGTGTGTGTGTGTATTTATGTATACATACATACATATATATACATACATATATATATATATAGATATACATACATATATATATACATATATATATATATATATATATATATATATATCTTCATGATCTATTTAATTGAAAGATAAACTAATTACATTAGCATAAGTGAATACATTTTCATGGCTACGTATGTTGTTTTGGCTACTAGGATAGAGGAATTAATGGCATACATACAAATATATACATATACATATATATATATATATATATATATATATATATATATATATATATATATATATATATATATATATATATATATAGATATACATACATACACACACACACACACACACACACACACACACACACACACACACACACACAGATATATATATATATATATATGTATATATATATATATCTTTACGATCTATTTAATTGATAGATAAACTAATTACATTAGCATAAGTGAATACATTTTCATGGCTACGTATGTTGTTTTGGCTAATAGGATAGAGGAATTAATGGGTTCAATTACTGTGTAGGAATAAGCCATTTCAAATGAAGAAACATGGAATAAACCAAGTATTTTCACATCATATGTGACCCTATCTAAGACCCATAACTTGCCTTAAACCTTGCTCAATTCTAGTTGGATTTCTTGAATAGCATTAAGCCCTTTTATTTAGTATTGGCATGTCTTAATAGATTTTAATCATTGTTTGATTTGGTATAACCACATTTGGCTTGTTGTATTTAATTTATGGCAATGAATTAGGTTAATTGATATAATTCCTAATTGCATAGGTCAGATGTATTTGGTAACTATTCCTTACCTTTATCACATTGGAAAGAGATAAATATTTCAAAGCAACCATATAAATATGGAAATCCATGATACACCATTATGATCACGGAATAAAACATCCAATTAATGAAGGTATGGGATGGTAAGAGAGGTGATTAGCTCTAATACATGTATGAGAAAGGGAAACTTGTCATACTTAGAGTGGATGAGTAAGAAGGAGAGAATGCCTATGTGGGGAAGGTGTGTCTCTCAAAAATTAACCTTTGGCCATTTTGATATTAGGTAGAAGGAAGAAAGGGAAGCTCATAGATAAGGAGATCCTCAACTAAAAATTACCTCAAAAATTGGATCCTAATAAGGAACTAAGATGATTGGTAGGTTTCCTTATGACTTGTCTATTTTTAAATTTGATTGAAATAATATTCTGTTATTCTTGTTTGAATTAATACATTCTTGTTTCAACTAATGTATTTAGGAAAGTAAGGCCACATGGTTTATTTCCTCTAGTTTTACTTGTATTATTTGGATGTGCATTGATCACCCTATAATTTCTTTACTTTTTTGTGGGAATTTGGAGATGAGACATTTCTCCTTGGTAGATCATATTATTATAGTTTTACTTATATGGGTTTAGAAATATTTGTGTAACTTGGTTTTTTATAGTGCATCAAAGGTTATGATCTTTATGATGGAAAATGGCTGGTTGCTCTCATGTTGGACATGATGGTAGGATGCCTAATAATGTTTTAACTATAATAAAGAACCTTAAGTTATTGGTCAAAGGCCTAGTTTTCATATCTATATGTTCTTATGTATGCTTTTATACTTACTAGAATTGAATTGAGTATGTTTGTATCATTGACTACAATATGGTTGAAATTTATCCTCTTGTGTATTCATATCCTTACCCCAAGACACATAAAAAACCTTGTTTATTATTTTCTTTTCACACGAGGTGAAATGCTCAAAGATGGGATTTTTGAGCTTCAGGGTGCCTATAGAAGTTGTTTGATGATGGAAAATGTTGGGAGATGAGTCCTCATTTAGTTGGCCTAAAGTCACACTTAGATCAAGTAGGAAACTATCTAACTATTATTTATTCTAATCGTGTTGCTTTATTATGGCCAATTATAAGGAAATAATTATTTTCATGTAGTTAAACTATTGTATATGTATGCTAGTGATATATTATGGGAAAAAACCTTTTGTTGGGATTATCTATATGAGTTAGTATATTTTATATTTTTTTGATATATTTTTAATAGAAATAAAAATATTAAATTAATAAGGATCACATAATTAATTACCAATTTTTAGATGGGTATCTATATGGAAAAGCTCTTTTGAGGTTATTGTGTAAATATAATGATATCAATATTCTTACTTCAAGGCTTATGTATATTAATATAATAGAAGATTTAAGAGACAAATGGTCTAATTATTAATGATATTATAATGTATTCTACCTTTATATTCTTTAATAGACTTTTTCCTAGTGGAAGTCATATTCTTGTATGAAGAGAATCTATTTGATTCCTCTTTATAGGTGTTATGAGTTATAACGATGAATTTTGGTTGATTAATATTTAATTGGTAGCCTCATAATGGAATATTCATCCAAATGAAATACATATTTTTGATATCTATTTGTATAATATTAGATGCTTTAATTTGTATGTCTAAACTAGTTCTATGATTACACGGTAATCCAATAAGTTGTAGTATTATTTGTTCATAGAGGACTTGCAATTGATTGAAATGTGTGACTAATTTTTCTAATATATACTTATAATGTATCAAGAAAATAAAATATATAAGTTATTATAATATATTTTGGACCTATTTTTATATAAATAATAATGAAATATAATCATTTAGGTTTGGTTGTAGGCATCCTTGAAAGCATTTATTCATTAAGAAGAGGATTCTGAAGACTATTCCATAATCATTTTCTTATGAATTTTAGTAAAATTTATGGTTTGATATATTCTCTATGATGTAACATAATGGGTATATGATCTAATGCTAGAAGTATTAGTTCATAGTGAATGTATTGGTTGGCTCGTAATATTAAACATCCCCTTAAGAGATGAGTTGTTAGGTTTAGCTTACATCGTGGTTCTATTAGTTGACTAAATAAATGGGATTATTATTTTAGTTTCAAGGAATCAATTTAGGCCTCAACATCTCCTTTTTATTATAATTTTGTGTGAATTTTATCCCTATTTATCTTAGTTAAGTCTTTCTAAGGGATGTAGGCTCAACTTTGGTCATGTTAATGGAAATAATCATTTAACTAGCACTTTTAGCCCTATCTTAAACTTTCCATGTTCATGAGGTCAATTTATATATTTCACTTCATATTATCCTTGGTCAAATTTCTATGTTGATTAATTCGTTGCATTTATTACTTTCCTTAGCCATTTATCGCTTTGGCTTATTTAGTTGATTTTTACCTTAGTCATTTATTACTTTAGATTTCTGAGTCAGATTTTACCTTAGCTAATTTTTTATTTTAAAATTTGGTTGAATGATGACATACAAAATCATTTTGACTATTTAAGTAGTTAGAGCGGTGTTCACTACCCTAATACCTTTGGGGTTCTATGTTGCCACCAAGTGGAAGAATTTTAAGGACTCAGAACCTCAAGAGGCTTTTGTGGATTCAAAGGTTTTAGAGTCTTGTGATAATTATAGTTGGAAACATTTAGGGGACTCACAGGCTCAAAGGTTTATAAGGCCCCGAGGAACCCATTTATTCCTTCAAGGACATAAGAACTTGAGATTCTACTTGGTTATAACATCCCATTACTTGGAAGGCCATAGGGATTAAACCTTTGAGTAGGACCCAAATTTTAATTCCTCTAAGGGCCTAGGGACCTAAGATGATACCAGGTGGCAACATCTCAATAATTGGAAGCTTAGAGGGATTATACTTTAGACTTGGGCCATAGGTCCCTTGATTTTTACATATGGCACAACCACAACCTTGAATGAGTTTGAAAATGAAGGAAACTCAAAAGGGCCTTGTGGAAACTAAGTGCGTCAGAGATGGTTTGACGATGAAATTGATGGCTAACATAATGTTTTGATATAATAATTTTTTGCATATGCCTACAAATTAATTTGTTATCACTCATGACTAAAGTTTAAGAACTCTTTAGCTTCTTATCTATAGGGACAGTACTGATAAGTATTTGTTTATATGTCAACATGAAAATTATATATGTATGTAAATATATACTCATGCATCTAGGGTTGGGTTTCACATGAGATGATGGTAGTCATGTCTACATTTAAATTAAAAAATGGGAATGATATTTTTGTATCAAATCTCAAATTAAACTATATGAGTTATGGTTAATAATTATTTATGTAAATTGATTCATTAACTCATTTAAACTTTAATTGTGTAGATTGAATGTCAAAAGATGAAGGCATGAGAAGCACTTTAGATGGTTGTCACTATGATTTTTGGATTGAGAAGTTATTAGGGATCCACATCCAAATTTTTAAAACCCTTTAGCATGTGATAACTATCTTAGAGGAAAGGTTTCATCAAACCCATATGTTTAAGGAAATATAATTTTCACCCTAACAATGGCATAAATATGTTGGTAAATATTTAACATCACATCACCAAAGGAGGAGTAGGATCTACCTTCAGGAGTTTTATATGAGGTATTATGCTTGGACATGAGTTTCCCTTATGAAGGTTTTAGATGTAAAACTATGTAAAGCCTTGAAATAAAAACATGTAAAAATGCCTTATCAATGTGCATGTTTAAGGTACCAAAATATTGACCACTTTACACTAAACTTCTCTAAGTATGCTTAGATCAATCATATTCAAATCCTGATATGGACTGGGTGCAAGGAACAATTTTTTTTATCCTCTAGTATATTTTACTTGGTTTTATATGATAACTCTTGTTTTATATTAGGGGATCACATAATTCATGTGGCATGCTATTATAAATACAAAAATAATCACTGACCTTGTTGTAAATCACCTAGTTATGTATTTTTATACACATGTTACCCACCTTTTTTAGTGTGTAGCTAGATAGTCATACATTGATTATGTTGTTACCATACAAATTATTGATTATAAATCTAAATTAAATTATCTTTTAATGCTTGAATTAGTGTTATTATGTTGTTAATTCAACATAAAACTATGAAAACACTATAATGACCTCTCATTTTAAAATTATGAAGTCCTTAGAAATGTTGATTACATATGTTTAGCCTAAGGGAATGTCTTAGAGAGTGATGCTTTCTTACAGGGCATTAGAACCATTTGATGAATAATAATATGGTGAAACTTTGATAATGACTTACTTAATGAACAACTAATGTTATAATGGGATAACTAATTGTGTGTTAATTATGTAGTTTGATTATGGGAGTGAGATGAATCTCCTAAAACTAAATAGATCAGGTATGCCTTCACAAATATACCTCCTTTCATGAAAAATAACAAGTTTTATTTGAATAATGGAAAGTGGTAAAACTCCTTGTTGTATATATATGTGTGCATATACTTACTAATAGATATTGATTATGAGTGCATAATTAAATGATTATGAGTGCATATATTTCTTAGTTACAAAGCATCCAAAATATACTGATATGACCTTACCAACACTTGATATGAAGATGATAAATTGATCAATAGGTTAATTTAATCTACCATGATGGTAACTAGGTGCATGATAACCTTTAAGTATTGATCACAATTAGTAAATTCCTATGAAACTAATGGGTAATAACCTTGAATGGGTACATCTTGAATCAATATCTTCTCTCATGATAAGAAATTTTTTTAAGCTTGATTTATTAAACTAATAATTCTCTTGGGCACTAGTATAACACTATATGTAGAAGGAATTGGAAGGTGAAAAATTTAGAGATGACCCTTCCCTTGAGATGATAACTCTATATCTCTCTTGCATGCATAATATGTCTGCACATATAGGTGAGACCAAATTGTAAGTGATAAGACATTAATATCCTCATGTTAAGGATGGAAAGACCTGACTCTAGTAACATGTTTCACCTTGGTGGGTTTTCAATATATATAATCCATTAGTATAACTTTTAAAGGGTCACAAAATGTTAAATGTAATCAATCAATGAAATTGAGGGATAAGATAATCAACTTATTTCATCATCTATTTGAACATAACTATAATTATCATGGCATAATGATTGAATCTTAAAAATGATATTGGTTATTATAATGTGCCCAAAATGTGTATAAATGGTAGAAGGATAAATGTTCCATGCCTTATATGAATGAATAAATATGTTGCATTATTAGTTTAGTTTGAAGGATTGAAACCTTCCAAACCTTCTAAAATGACATGGAAAATTCACTCTGAATAAGAGGTTCATGTTCTTCTTAGTAGGTTTTAATGGTTTAAATTATTGGTAATGATTCATGAAAATAAAATTACATGTAAATAAACTTTAGGATATAATAATTATAAATTATAGTCATGGATAACTATGTTGATAAAGAAATCTACTTGGGTCATGACATATGAGAATGATGGGTTTGACATGGTGGTAGAAAGTCAAGATGAGCTTGATTTTTCCTATGTTTGGTAAACCCATTTAATAACAAATACTTTTATCCTTATTCACCTAGGTGGATCATATATCTAAATAGTGATCATACTATGATATGATTTTTGGTAAGTATGCTTTCTAGACTTAATTTAAGTTGACTAAACATTTGTTTAAGTTATTTAAAAAACCAAGATTATTTTCTTCTTGACTTCAAATTTTTTGAGTAGAAGGTTGATCATAGAATTCATTGATGATTGTTTAATTAAATTCTTTTCATTATTGAGACTACTTTGTCTCATTTTATCAATTTTGCACTTACACCATTGACTAATTTTTTTTCAAGTTATTTTGATGCTTATTCACACTGGCTTTAGTTGTTTCATATATGTACATACATTTTTGCCTATGACATGATATGGGGAATGATAAGTAGCTTGGAACATAAATAGTGGATCATGATGGGAACCTATGAGGTAGTTTCATGACACCATCCTTTCCACCCACAAGATATGGTGGTTTTACACAGGACATTGAGGTGTCTCTTTCACTTCTATACATTGACCATGGCTTGTAGACCAATGTCATGGGAGCCTAATACACTAAGGTGATAAGTTGTTAAAACCTACCTTGATTAGAATAATATGAATTTAAAAGGAAAAATATCATGTTTATATATTTATTGAGCATTATTGATGAGCGGGAGGAATTTCCCCATGATATTTTATGTTTTAATTGATATGAGATATGGTGACTTAGTGTTTCCTAGTAAGATATTAATGATTTATTATGGATTTAGTATGGTTTAATTCAACTCAAAATGGAATAGACATAAATGTATACTTACCTTATCAAATGAATTAATCATTTTGGCACCTATCATTCTTATCTTAGTATGATTTATACATCCAAGGAGTATCTTAACTCTCATTATCCTAACAAAAAATTTGGGTTTCAATTTATTGGCACATATGTGTGTTATAGTATGGCGTAGATTAGAATGAACTACTATATCTTTACAATATAAGCATGTTTTAGTTCATAGATTTTAATGATGGTTGGGTAAATTTAAAATTATGAATTTTCATTCACCAATCTTCAGTCATTAAATGTGACCAGTGTATATAACATGATAATATAACATAAAATGGATAAAATTTTAAATACGAAACTGGACCTACAATCATCCCATGTCAGCGAAAAAATTGAGTAGGTGAATTTCACATCTTGCCACAACTTATAATATTAGTTTGAAGAATTGGAAAGTTAGTAAGGATTAAGATGGAGGATGAATTTGAAACCTTAACCTTAGATACAATGCTTAGGTGGGTGCTGATGCCTTTACTCAAAAGGAAATTTAAACTATTATGATCATGACATGTTTTGAGCTCAGTAAATAAAGGATGAAATTTCTAAGACTCAAGTTACATAACCAAAGAATTGGTATTAAAATATTGACTATCAAAGTTGTATCAACCTTAAAATTATTTAAAATTAATAAATAAATATGATGCAACAAGTTGAATCATGTCATTTTGAATCTAAAATGTTTCTTAAGAAACATTTCTAGTTGTGTTTGAATGAGACTCAAGGGATGTTTGAAATCTTATAGGATTCATATGTTGGTACCATAAGAAAATTAGCCTTAATGTTAGATGACATATTTGGTATTAAAATGGGTTTCCATGTAAAGTAACACATTTTCACATTCTATGTCACCATGGGATGGCACATAGGAACTCAGGGATGAACCCACATAGTTGACATATACACACATATTAGGTTATGTCAGTCAAATTATGGATTTTAGTTGCACTAATATTAATATATCACAAAGATGTGTTATTTCCTTTTTGGGGATTCCAATTAGTAAATTTGGAAGCTTTCATGCCTAAACAAATTATTCCAACATTAAAGATGATTCTATTTAAGGGGGGATAATGTAATGTACAACATGAGAAAACTAGTTCTTGCTATGTCTATTTGACATATGATTGTCTGATAATATTGATATCCTTATCATTAGAATGATAAGGTATGCATACTTAAATTCATGTGGATTATGATATCATGGATACACTTATTTGATTTTAGACTAAGATTCTACTCATAGTCTACTAGGATGTGCTTGAGTGTCAATAAAGACACATCCTAGTAAGAACTCTTGAGACCATGACAAGAATATCCATTGACATTTTATGTGTTGCTTATTAGACAATATGATTATACCAATATTATGGTTATACTTCCATGATGGTGTTGATTTTAAGGTATGTAGATTATAAAAATGATGAAGTACCCATTTATAAATGATTAAATTATTTCCATACACTAAAATTGAGTTATACATCTGTTATATACTATATATATCTCACTTCATGATCTTGTGAATTACTATATAATCTTATTGAATTTGTATAATTGAATACCTTGGCATGGTCATCTATTACTTTGGCTAATAGGATATAGAAATTTATGGGTGAAATGAGTGTCCAACAAAAGGTCATTACCAATTAAGTAACATGGAGTATGGTCATTGCTAATTAGGTAACATGTGGTATTGTAGGCATTTTCACATAATATGTGACTGTATCTCAGACCATAACTTAGCTTGAACCTTTATCAATTGTAGGTTGATGCCTTGAATACAATTTAACCCTTTTATTTAGTCTTGACATGTCTTAATAGATTTTTATCACTATTTGAGTTCGTAGAAGAACCTTTAGCTTTTCATATTTTATACATGGGGATGGATTAGATTAATGCATAAAAATCCTAGATTTAAACCACAAATTCATTTATAAATTATTCTTTGTTTAGATTAGAGTGGAAGGAAAGAAAGATTTGGAAGTCACCATAGAATTATGCAAAGCTATCATTCAACATTATGAGTGTGAAGATAACATCAAATTAATGAAGGCATGGGATGGTAATAAATCTTGTTATCTCGAAGCCATATAAGAATAAGGGACACTTGTCATCCTTATATTAGATGATCAATAAGGATAAAAAACGTATTTGATGAAGGCAGGTTTGCCAAAAAGGAACCTTTGGGAATTTTGGTAATGTGGATAAGGAAGAAGGGGAAGATCCTTAAGGAGAGAATAAAGTAATAAATATCCTAGAAAAAATAACTTCAAAAAGACTTGAGGTGATTGGTGGTCTTCCTTATGAATTATATATTTTAATATTTGACTGAATGAAGTTTGTGTGATTATTGTTGAATTAATAAATTTTAGGAAGTAAGGATTCATGGACTGATTCCTCCATTTTTAATTTTCATTCCTTGCCAATGTATTGGTCACCCTGTATCATTTTTATTTTGTGTGGGAATTGGAATCGAGACAATCCTCCTTGGTATATTTCATTGTTAAAGTTTTACATGACTAAGATTAAAGAGCTTCATGTAGCTTGGTTTTGTATAGTGTATAAAATATTAATATATTAATAATTGAAAATGGTTGGGTTCTCTCACATTGGACATGATGGTAATATGATAACTATATGATGATTGAACTAATGAACCTTAAACTATTAGATGAAGGCTTAGTTGTTGTATATGTATGTTCTTATGTACACTTATATACTTGATGAAATTAATTTGAGTATGTTAGTATCCTTGACTACAAGATGGTTGTAATAAATACTTGTGTGTATTCATATCATTTCCCCAAGGCACCTAAACCACATCTTTTTATTATTATTTTTGCACTGTGATGCTAATATTCCCAGTGCTGGGAGTCCTAAGCTTGAATATACCTAGAGCAGTCACTTGATGATGTCAAAACGTTGGTAGGTGAGACCTCCTTTATTTGGCCTAAATTCACAATTTGATTAAGGAGGAAACTATAAAAAAACTATTATTTATTGTCTTTGTGTTTCTTTACTATGGATAGTTGTAATCCAAGAATTATTTTTGCTCAACTAAATAATCTATATATGTATGCCACTGATCTATTGTGGATAAGATGTGAGCCAAAATAATTATGTATATTGTTATTTTATATTATCTATGATAATGTAAGATTAAAAATATAATTTTATTGTTAGAATTTTATTAGAGATATTCTACACAAAGGCACATCAATGTAAGAAGGGATATGAATACAAACTATTATAAATGGTTATAACTATGTGTTCAACTTGTATGTATCTTATTACAGTTGACCCTTTTATTAGGATTATTTATTTAAGTTAATATTTTTAGAGTTTTCTGAGCTATTTTTATTGTAATGAATAATATGAATTGACTAATAATTTGATAATTGATTAGCATTCATGACAACAATATATGTAGAGAAGCGATTTTGAGATAATTATTTAAATAGAATGTTATCAATATTATTACTTCAGGTCTTATGTATATTAATATAATATTGGATTTAAGATATCCCTAGTATAAATATTAATTAAATTATGATGAATTATTCCTTTATATTCTTTAACAAGTTATTTCCTAGTGGAAGTCATATTCTTATATGAAGAGAATCTATTTGATTCTTATCTGTAGGTGTTACAAGTTGTAGAAATGAACTCTATTTGATTAATATTGAATTTATAGACTCATAATGGACTATTAATCCATATTTGAGATCCCTTTTTGAGAGATATTTGTTAAATTTTATATGTTTTGATCTATTTGTATAATCTAGTTTAGTGATTGCATGGTAATTCAATAAGTTGTAGTCTGATTTAATCATAGAGGATTTTAAATTGATTGAAACATGTGAGTAAGCTATATGTTGTATAATTTTCCTATATTGAGACAATAAAATATAGAAGGGAATTATAATAGAGTTAGGTTGTATTGTTATATAAATAACAATGCAATGTAACACTTTAAGTTTGACTGTAAACATCCTTGAAAGTAATAATTCATCTAAGATATGATTCTAAAGACCATTCCATGATCCTTTACTTTTGAATTTTTTAATTTGATATCTTATCTATGTTTTAATGGAATGGGTATATGAGTTAATACTAAAAGTATTTGTTCCTAATGTGTGGACTAGTTGGCTCACATTATTGAAGATCCCCTTAAGAGATGAGTTTCTAGGTTGAACTTACCTTCCAATTATATTAGTTAACTAAACTAATGGGAATAATGCTTTAGTGTTGAGGAAATGATTTAATAATTCATGCCTCCTTGTTCTTATCATTTTATGTGAACATCAGCCTTATTTAGATTATTTTAGTCTTTTTGAGAGACATAAGCTCAACTTTGGTCATGTTAATGGTAACAATCGTTTAACTAGTGTATTTATCCTTGTCTTAATCTTTAAGTGTTCTTCAAGTCTATTTATATATTTTGCTTTGTGTTATCCATAGTCAAATTTATATTTTGACTAATTCCTTGCATTTATTATTTGCCTTATCAATTTATCTCTTTGGCTTATTTATTTTATTTTTACCTTAGCCATTTATTAATTTTGTTTTTTTAGTGAGATTTTGCCATAGATAATTTTTTATTTTTAAATTTGGATGAATGATGCCACACAACATCATTCTAGTGGTTTGAGGAATTATCATGGTAGTTAATCCCATAATACCTCAATGGTTTTGTAATGCTTCCAAATGGTAGATTTCATGGGTTTAAAGGACATAGAGTCTTGTGATGCTACCAAGTGATAGAATTATAGGGACTCAAAATATTAATGGCTTATGAGGCATGAAGAACCCTATAATTCCTTTAAGGGACTGAGGAACATTCGATACTCAAAATATCAAAGGGATTAAACCTTTGAGTTTAGTCCAAACTATTAATTCCTCTCAGGTCCTAGGGACTTAAGATGTTTCTTGATGGTAGCATCCTAATAATTGGAAGTTAAGATGGCTTAAAATTTATATTAAGGCCTGGGGACCTATGAGTGTGATATATGGCATGATGATGCCCCATAATGAATTTAGAGGTGAAGCTAACTCGAAGGGCCCATGTTGCATATGACTCTATCAAAAATAAACCAAGGATAAAATTGAAGACTGACTTAACATTTTGACATGATAACCTTCGGTGAATACCTATGAATTAATGAATTGATTTTTATGACTAAATTTTAATAACTCTTTGACATTTTGTCTAGTTACACATGACTGGTAAATATTTTGTTACTTTTTGACATGAAAATTAGATATGTATGTATAGATCTGATCATGCCATTGGGATTTGGTTGCATAGGATATGGTGGTAGTCATGTCTATATTTACAGTAAAAAAATTGTCATGCCATGTGGTGCTAGTCATAACACTAGGATAAATTTTTGAAATATTTAGGGTGTTTCATATTTTGAATTCAGTCTTTCATACTAATGTGGCATAATTTGAAACATTGAGACAAATTTTAGATATATTTGGGGTGTTAAATATTGTTAGTAATGTTTCCCCTACCAATCTCATTATGTAGTGTGGCTCATAATAATAGGACACATTTCAAAAAAAAATGGGGTGTTGCATATTTTGATTCAGGATACCCATACCAATGTTAATGTGTAGTGTCACTTGAAACATTAACAAAAAAAATTAGAAATATCTGGGTTGTTACATATTTTGATTCCCATACCAATGTCATTTTCTGATGCAATTTACAACACTAGGACAAATTTCATAAATATTTTGGGTGTTTCATATTTTGAATTGGGTTTCTCATACCGATGTCATTATACATCACTATTCCCAACACTAGGACAATTTTTAGAAATATTTGGGGTGTTGCATATTTTGAATCATGTTTCATATACCAATGTCAATATATAATACAGCTCTCAATAATAGGAAAAATTTCATAAATATTTGCGGTGTTTCATACTGAGTTTCCCATACCAATGTCAATGCATAGTGTAACTCATAACACTTGGAAATTTTTTATAAATATTTGAATTGTTATATAATTGAGTTAGTTTTATCATACCAATGCCATTGTGTATTGAAATTCAAAACACTTGGACAAATTTTAAAAATATTTGGGGTGTTGCATATTTTGAGTTAGGTTTCCTATACCAATGTTGTTTCATAGGACAATTCATAACATTGGGACAAATTTTATCAATATTAGGTTGTTACAAATTTTGTGTTAGGTTTCCCATATGTATGTCCTTACATGTCAAAATAACAAAAATGAGAAATTTATGAAATATTTGGGTTGTTGCATATTTTGAGTCAATTTTTTGGTACTAATGTCATTATGTGACATTGTTCACAAAACTAGGACAAATTTAGTAAATATTTTGGGTGTTACATATTTTGGGCTAGGTTTCCCTTAAAATTTTCATTATGTTGCACAATTCAAAACATTAGGAAAAGTTATCAAAATATTTGGGGTGCTCTATATTGTGATTCAAGTTTTCCATATTAATGTCATTGTGTGGCATGATTTACAACACTAGGACAAATTTCAAAAACATTTGAGGTGTTACATATTTTGAGTTGAGTTTCTCATAATTATGTCATTTCATGGCATAATACACAACATTGGGGCAAATTTAATAAATATTTTGGGTGTTACATATTTTGAGTTGGGTTTATCATACCAATTTCATTATGTAATGCAATTTAAAACACTAGGACAAATTTTTGAAATATTTAGGGTGATTCATATTTTGATTCAAGTTTATTATAAAAGTTTCATTTTATGGTACACTTTGCAATTTTTTTAAAATTTTCAAAAATATCTCTGATGATTCATATTTTGAATCATGTTTCACGTAACAATGTCATTGTGTGGCACAATTCATAATGTTTGGTTAAATTTTAAAAACATTTGAGGTGGTTCATATTTTGGGATAGGTTTCCCATACCAATGTCATTACCTACCATAATACAAAACACTATCACAAATTTTAGAAATATTTTGGGTGTTGCATATTTTAGTTCAATTTTCTCATACCAATCTCATTACATGGTGTGTTTGAAAAAATTAGGAAAATGTTTCGAGATATTTGGGGTGATTCACATTTTGAGTCAAATTTACTATATAGATGTAATTTCATGGCACAATTTGTAACATTGGGAAAAAATTTACAAATATTCAAGGTGTTACATTTTTTGAGTTAGGTTTCCCATACTAACATTGTTGCAAAGAGTGATTCATAACAATGGGACACATTTCATAATTTTTTGGGGTACTAAAAATTTTTAGTTGAGTTTACCATATAATGTTGATTTGTAGAGTAGTTTGAAACATAGGAAAAGATTATAAATATTTGGGGTGTTACATATTTTGAGTTGAGTTTCTTATTCCAATGTCATTGTGTGATACAATTCACAACACTATGACAAATATCAAAACCATTTTATGTATTATATATTTTGAGTTGGGTTTTCTATACCAATGTCATTGTGTATTGTTATTCCCAATACTAAGACAATTTTTGGAAATATTTGGGGCATTGCATATTTTTAGTTATTATCCAATATTAATGTCATTGCATGACATAATTCGTAACACTAAGACAAATTTTAGAAATATTTGGGGTGTTTCATGTTGAGTTTTTCATACCAATGTCATCATAAAATGTGACTCGTAAAACATGGAAAAGATTTATAAACATTCAAAGTCTTGTATATTTTGAGTCTAGTTTATTATACCAATGTCATTGTTTAGTACAATTTGAAATAATCGGATAATTTTTAGAAATATTTGGTGTGTTCCATATTTTGAGTTAGGTTTCCCATACCAATATTTTGGTATATTTAAATTCATACAATTTGGATAAATTTTATAAAAATTTGTGGTGTTGCATATTTTGAGTAAGATTTTCCATACATATTTCATTGTGTGTTGTAATTCACAACACTAGGAAAAAATTTGGAAATATTTGGGGTGTTGCATATTTTGAGTCAAGTTTCTCATACTAATGTCATTGCATGATGTGGTTCACAACACTAGGATAAATTTCATAAATATTTGGGATGTTACATATTTTCATTCAAGTTTCCAAATACAAATGTTGTTGCACTATATAATTCAAAACATTGGGAAAATTATGACATGTTTGGGGTGTTGCATATTTTGATTTGAATTTCCCATACCATTATCATTATGTGTCATAATTCACAGCACTAAGACAAATTTCAAAAACATTTGGAGTATTGCATATTTTGATTTGGGTTTCTCATACCAATGTCATTCCATGAATTAATACAAAATAATTGGCATAAATTTAATAAATATTTATGGTGTTGAATATTTTGAGTTGGGTTTCTTATACCAATGTCATTGTGTAGTGCAATTTGAAATAGTGGGATATATATTTTTTCAAATATTTGGGTGTTGTATATTTTTAGTCAGGTTCCATGTACAAATTTCATTATATGGTGAACTTCACAACAATAGGACAAATTTTAAAATATTTTGGGTGATTCATATGGAGTTAGGTTTCCCTTACCAATTTCATTATGTGGCATAGTTCATAATGCTGAGACAAATTTTATAAATTTTTGAGGTGTTGATGATTTTGGGTCAAGTTTCACATACCAATGTCATTGCCCAATGTAATTCACAACATTATGACAAATTTTATAAATAGTTAGGGTATTACATATTTTGAGTCATATTTTATTATACCAATGTCATCAGATGGTGTGGTTGGCAAGATTGGGAATTTTTTGTAAAATATTTGGCATGTTACATATTTTGAGTCATGTTTCATATATAAATGTCATTGCATGGTACAATTTTTAACACTGGGATGAATTTTATAAATATTTGCGTGTTGCATATTTTGAGACAATTTTCCCATATCAATGTTGTTATGGGTACAATTTATAAGACTACAAAAAAATTTATAAAATTTTTGGGTGTTACATATTTTTATTTAGGTTTTATGTACCAATGTTATTACACTATTAAATTCGTAACAATGTAGAAATTTTTGAAATATTTGGGATGTTGCATATATTGAGTCTAGTTTCCTATACCAACCTTGTTTCATGTAATTCATAATAGTAGGAATTTTTTCATAAATATTTTGGATGTTGCATTTTTTGAGTCAGGTTTGCCTTGCCAATGTGGCCCAATTTTCAACACCAAGACAAATTTTAGAAATATTTGGGGTGTTTCATATTTTGAGTCAATTTTCCCATACCAATGTCATTGTGTAGTTTAATTTAAAACATTAAGATAAATTTTATAAATATTTGCGGTGTTTCATATTTTTAGTTAGGTTTCTTGTATTGATGTTTTTGTGCATCATAATTCATAACATAGGGACACAATTAGAAAATATTTGGGTTGTTTCATATTTTGAGTTAGGTTTCCCATACCAATGTTGTGGTATGGTTCAATTCTCAACTCTTACACAAATTTTGAAATCTTAGGTGTGTTGAATATTTTGAGTTGGGCTTCAAGAACCAATGATGTTACATAATGTGGTTTGCAAAATTGGTATAAATTTTAGATATATCTTGGGTATTGCATATTTTGAGTCAGGTTTCCCTTACCAGTGTCATTATGCTACATAATTTGAAACACTGGTAAAATTTATAGAAATATTTGTTGTGTTACATATTTTGAGTGTTGCATATTTTGATTTTGGTGTTGTAACATTAGGAAAAAATTTATAAATATTTGGGGTGTTTCATATTTTGTGTTGGGTTTATCATACCAATGTCATTATTAGGTGCAATTTCAGACATTGGGATAAAATTTTTAAATATTTTGAGTGTTGCATATTTTGAGTTAGGTTTCTTGTACCAATGTTGTTACATGGTGTAATTTTTAACACTAGGATAAATTTTCAAAAATATTTGGGGTGTTGTATCATGCCCTTTTTCTCAAAAATAGACATGAATATAACCATCTCATGTGCAACCAAACCCTAAAACATGATCAAACATATATATATATATATATATATATATATATATATATATATATATATATATATATATATGTTTGATCATGTTTTAGGGTTTGGTTGCACATGAGATGGTTATATTCATGTCTATTTTTCAGAAAAAGGGCATGATACAACACCCCAAATATTTTTGAAAATTTATCCTAGTGTTAAAAATTACACCATGTAACAACATTGGTACAAGAAACCTAATATATATATATATATATACACACACACACACACATATAAATATATACATTATTAATACCAACTACTATAATTTTTTTACCTATTGCATTCCAATTAACATGAGATTGAAGCATCATAAAGGTTTAACCATACACATTAATGAATTATTCAATGAAAAATCCCATGGTTATCTCCTAAAAATTATAAGGGGTCCTTAAAATTTATAATAAGGCCATTTTTGACATAATTGGGTGCCATATGGACACTTAATTTCTATTCAGACCTATCTCATATAGGGTCATAATCGTGGCACTTATCATGACTATGAGTCCTCGTGTTTAATTCTAACTGATAAGCCATATGATATTTTCATCTCTAGAATGATACCACTTGGGAGCTTGATGGGATCCTTGGGCCTTGGAAGCATTAAAGGATTATCCCCCAATGATTCAATCCTCCCATAGTACTAAACTATAGAATGCTACCACATGTAATTCTCTTAGGTCCTCAAAACCTTAGAGTTATTAAGGGATTAAACTTAAATGGTTTAATCCTTTTAGGGGTCTCTATTATAAAATGATGCCACTTGTTAGCTTCTCAAGACCCTAAAACAATTAAGGTATTAACTACCTTGTTATTATCCAAGTCACTAGAATGATGTCACATGGCATCATTCAACCAAATTTCCAAAAGCTAAAATTGGATAAGGCAAAAGCTAACCAAAAAAATGAAGGCAATAATCAACTAAGGCAACAATAAAAATTGTCAACAAGGAAAATAAACTAATTCAAACATGAAATGAAATATATAAATTGACTTACAAGCACATATATGCTAAGGCAAGGATAAACATGATTGTTAATATACTGTTGTGATAAAAATGACCAAAGTTGACCTTGTATCCATTAAAAAATCTCAACTCAACTATAGAGGGTTGATGATCACATAAATGATTAATTCAAATAGGCATAAATGCATATATATATATATATATATTGTGTGACTCCAAATATATATTCCCATTGGTTTAGTTGATTATCAGAACTACAGGATAACTTGACTTAATAAAAAATCTCTTTAGGAGCTACTTAAAATATATGAGTTGACTAGTATATCCATTAGAAGATGTAACTTACAGAATTATAAGATAGACACATTGCATTAAACCAAATATAAGAGATCAAAAAATATTTTTTAGAAAATTATAAGCATATAATAATGAAATGGTCTTCAGAATCCTTTTTTTTTTCCATTAAAGTTTCCTTGAAAGGGTAACCTCAATCAAATATAAAGGTTTACATGACTTGTCATTTTTATAATAATAGAGCCCATCTATGTTATAATTATATTTTATATATTATATGGTATTGTTAAAATAAAAGTATACAACATATATTTTACCTAATGCTTAAATCAAGCAACTTTTCCACAAGACACCTCTTACCAAAATTTCATCAATATTCATATTCAATATTCAAGCTATATTTTTATTCCCAATAACAATTATATATCTATTTATAAGATTTATAATAATTTTTTAATAGTATTAATCCATTAATATAAATCACAATATAATAGATGAAGGTACATAATGCATATTCAATAGGTTGATCTTAACAAGGATTTAAGCAAGTGAATCATGTTGTTAATTTATTAGTAAATCCATACGACATAAGGATATTAATTTAAATTAATTAATAACTTCCCAATAAATCTACATTAGAGGTTTTCATGACCCTAATTTACTTTATTTTAATTCATTATGTTGATATAGTCTAGTTGTGAACTATTTGAGACATATTTTGTTATTCTACTATGGTATTATAATTTGTTAATCTACATTGATACATTATCATTATAATTGTTGAGACAATTATAGATTATATTTATTTATATAATTTTATATTATTTATTAACGTGTAATATTTAATTATTTATTTATATGTATTACTTAAATGTTGTTATTAAATTTATTATACTTAGAAGTTTAGATGATACTGCTAGTCTATTTCTTAATTGTAGGGATAGGTACTTGAGCTAGGTTATGATTATAATTGAGAATTAGGGAAAATGGAGAATAAATGGATAAAATAAATACTTTAATTAAATCTATAATTAATCTTGTTTGTATTAATTATTTATTCATTATAATCGATTCCATTAATAGTTGATTTAAATCAATTTTTACTTTTGTGTAAACATATATTTATTTGATAATATCATTTATGAGACTATGATTTTTAAAGTATAATTTATTAATTAATGTTTTATTATTATTAATTTTATGATTTATATTAATCTAATGTTGTGTATTTTTCATTAAATCTTTACTTGTCGACTTTGATAGTCTAGTCGGTCATGTAACTATTCATCTCAACAGTGGTCCCAATCTTCATCATATTTCTTTATTTCATGTTTTATCTTGGATGTTCAATCATATTTTTTTATTTATAAGTTGTGACTTACTATTTTTAATATGACCTTGTATGTTTTCAAACTTACATTGAATCATCTTAAAACTATGCATTGTAATAACCTAGGCTTGATGTTTTGCATGTTTTAAATGGACCTTGCTTTGCATACTTTGTTTGATTTGTATGTTGTTAAGATTTTTTTTGATTTTATGGATTTATGTTATGATAAAAACCCATATTTGGGTCATGTTAATTAGTTTTTTATGTTTTTTTTAAGCCAAAAACTTAGGGGTTATGGACGAGCTCACATTACCATGTAAGAGGGTCGAGATACATAGGTTGGTTTTTAGGGTTCATTGCATTCATTTTGGTAATTAATTATTGGATGAAGGAAACCTTGGAGAAAATATGGTGAAATTTTTTGCATGAAAAACCAAGGGGGATGTGAAGTAGTTCAACATGAAGAATTTCAGGAATTGGAAATCTAGTTGGTAATCTTGGCATCCATATAGGGATTGTAGAGAGTTATCTAACACTTGAATTTGTATTTATTAAATGATTGGTTTTTTGAAAATTTTTATGGGATTCTTGTTCTTGAAGGCTGATAAAGTATAAAAACTATTTTGGTAGACTTTCATCAACTAATTAAGCAATGTATTTAAAATTCTTAATTTATTTTTATAAATGTAGTTGAATGGAAAAGTATTAGGGCTTTAGCTAAAAACTTAATCATTGGTTTTAAATTTGGGTGAAACATTAATAAGTATCATCATGTGGATTTATGTTATTGTTGGTGGATAAATTGAGCACTTACATTTTTTTTTAAGGCTTGTTAATCACATTTGTTTCTGGTTTAAAAATGACTGCATGTGTGTGTTATCATTGTGTTTTAATGTGGGTACCCCAAAGTGAGGTCATGGGTTTAATCAACCATTTTTTTTTTTGACTTTTAAGCCACTATGTGTTTTTTTTATCATGATGATAATGGTTTTATGGAATGGTTAACTCGTATTATTTAAAAGTTTTTTTGGTTTAATAAGGTTGACTATGTTTAATGATTTTATAATTACTATATTTGGGTTTTCCTTAGTATTTGGGGTTTTCTTAATGTTTGGGTTTGATTTAATTTGGATTAAAAAATTATAATAGGTCTTGATAAAATCCATTACATACTTCTATATGGATATTGTGTGTTTTATTTGTTTATGGTTACATTTAATTTTATTCATGGTTATGTATAAAATAAGATCCATATGTCTTATGAAAACCATTGGTTATTTCGGTGGCTCAAGTTTATTATGATTAAATTTATGATTTTTTTAAAGAGATCCATACAAATAAGTTCTCTTTAAATTTAACTATGATTTGATTTGGTTTACTATTTTAAAAACCCTAAGCAGGTACAATAGGGGTTAGTAAAATATAGTAAAAGAAAATATAAAAATAAAAGCCATGTTGGTTGTTTCAAACCACAGATATTTTGGGGTAAAAGGGCCATAAGAGTCCCCATAGGGGTTCAAAGTAATTGTAGGGGTTTTGAGAATAATTTATTATTATTTTAATTTTACTAGTTTAACTTTTTATGAATCTTTAATGTTGTGATTATCTAACCTAGGGTTTGAATTATTAGATTAATTCTAGAAGTGATAATTGGAATATTTATCAATGATGGTTATATTAACTTATTTGGGGTAATTAATTTGTTTATTATTTAACTATTTTGATTCCTTAGATGGTTTCAATTGGTATTTTGAGTTATTATTATTATTATTATTATTATTATTATTATTATTATGATTATTATCATTATTATTATTATTATTATTATTATTATTATTATTATTATTATTATTATTATTATTATTATTATTATTATTATTATTATTATTAAACTCATTTTTCTATCAATAATGTTACGTTAAGTTTTACATAAGTTTTACTTTTAATTGGGTGAGTTTTAATCTTGTTTTTACTTATTTTTTTAATTTTAAATCATAAATGTCTATCAAATTAGTATGTGAATATGAGTGTGACAACATATATTTATGATCCATATTATATTCTAAAATAAAAAATGGCCGATAAATTAAGAAATTCATAATTAGAGCTGCAATCATAATCAGTTACAAAGTTAATGGATCTTGGTGGGTTTGTTTGTGTTTGGTTTTTTCATTGGTAATTTTTTTGTATGTGGTAAAGTTAAATTATTTCATAATCCTTTCTCCATTATTTATCTATTATCCTGATCCATATCTAACTAATGGTTGTGCTAGTCTAGGGCCAATTATGGTTGGGCTCATTGGGATTGGTAAGGTGAGATTAACTTCATTGTATTGCATGAAATGATTGGATTAATTTATTCTTATTATAAATTATTTTATTTGAATAAAAATTAATGAAAAATGTTGAGTGACTCTTATAGCTGAATTCTATGTTATTTGTCATAATTGTATTTAATACAAAATGATGTAACATGACATGTATATTAATTCATGAAATGTTATAGTTAATCATTCGATTATTTGAATACTATGGCATTACTAAATTGATATGAATTCAATATTTGATCATGTTTAACTATCTTCAATAAATTTTTTAAATGTTGATTTGAATGTTATAACATTTTGAATAGTGATTTGATTGGTATAGTGTTTGAGAAAATATTTATAAATCATTGGTATAGTGATTGAGAAAATATTTGGATATTTTATTATGAAATTATTAGTATTTGTTGTAGATATCAATTATGTTTTTATTATGTTTGATTAATTATTTATTAAAAGATATCAAATGAGGCATAATTTTAGATATGTCAAAGCTACATGTATGAGTATATTTAATCACAAGCTTATTTAATTGAGGTAACAATATTAATTAGATATGCTTACTTTTGTTATATATTGTATTTGGTGATATTGAAGGATGTATTTAATTTAACTTTACTAATCCCTATAGATTTCTAATCCTATTAATTACATGGATGAATAAATGAAAGTATTGACACTTAATTAATGTATAGACTGTAACCTCACAATTCATTAAAATAAATATTGATAAATGGATTAATTTTAGTTTAATATATTTTTAGGATTTGTAATAATTTAATGATTTGTGGAATAAGTTTTAGATAATAATAATTACCTAAGTAATTAATATGAACTTATCTACTTAAAGATAATTATTTCATGTTAATTAATAAGTAATTATATAGGATTGTATGGGAAACTCATAAATCAATTCATTATAATTGCATAGAATTAAGTTTAGTTAGCTTGTTGTTAAAATAAAGTTACATTGATAATAATGTACTTCATTTGCAAGTTCTTAGAAACATGGCTATTCTTAGTTAAGCATCTTGTGTTGAGGATTAAGTGCTCTATGTTCAGAATAGGTCATTAAATATTTTACTAGAAAAATATTATTCTTAATCAATAAGAATGACATTATGAACTTATATGGTTATAATAAGAATTTATCTTAGAATTGATGCTTAAGCAGATATAATATTTAGGTAAGTAATATGAAAACTTGAACTAAGACCACAAACTAAGTTAATGAGGTATTATTTAAATTGTACTCTGATTGTATTTGGTAAGATGATCCTAATAAAAACATAAGCATGGTTGTTGAAACATCCCTTAAATATTGCTTACCTTCAATAGACATGACAAACATCATATTTTGGTTGACTGTTGTTTGAAAAAGTGTTCAAATACCTTACATTAATTTTATAAATAGTCCCATTCCCTTGATTTATATCTTTTAGTTATGATTTTGATTAATCATACCTAAGAAATCTTAGTATAATTATTCTTCTATTGAATCTAATCTTACTCTACCTTTATTTATTTGACTTTGTTGATACTACCCATGAGGTATTTTTTTTTAATACCATTTACAAGTTCTCAAGTAAGGGTATAAGTCAATAATTACTCCATTAAGAAGAATATAGGACAATACGTAGACAGAAGTGAGTGGGTATGACTATACTGACCTAATTCTATCTAAATATTAGGTGGTTAAAAATTTCTTCCTAAGGAACCTTTAATGGGTTATGATTTTAGTCTAGTTTGTGTGTTGGTTGTAACATAGTTATGGATTTTATAACATGTTTTTATGTTAAAATTTGGGTGAAATATTAGATTAATTTGTTTGATTATGTGCTATAAAATATATTATGGTCATGAAATATTATTATTAGAGCATGGTTTACTACTATATGGAACTTTGGGAAATATTTTTTGCTAATTTATGCTGATTTGTTATATGTTTCACCGCATGATGGTAAGGAAAAGATCTAGAATAACAAAAAATAACCTTATAAATTCTAACCCATTTAGAGGAAGAGGTCAAAGGTTTAACATTCATGAAAGAGAGGAACCACCTCTTAATAATGTTGAAAACAATGTTGAGGGCCTTAATCATGGTTAAAATAACCATAATATTGATCATGAAGTAGTTTTGAATGGAATTATGAGTGTGATAAATTTAATTCAAGGTAAATTAGATACCTAGGAGAGAAGGCTTAACAATATAAGTGTTCTAATTAATGATCTCCTAGTTAGAAATGAAA
Organism: Torreya grandis; assembly: GCA_037957365.1. Classification (NCBI taxonomy): domain Eukaryota; kingdom Viridiplantae; phylum Streptophyta; class Pinopsida; order Cupressales; family Taxaceae; genus Torreya; species Torreya grandis. Next base: position 991,975 of record JARHVA010005759.1, read on the forward strand.
TTTAAGTAGATGAACAAAAATGTGAGAATATAATATCACCAAATTTACCTTAGTTTCAAATTTAAGGAATATAATATCACCAACTTTCAATTTTTATAGTAAGAGAGTATGACCATGACTGAATATAAAAACATGTTTTTGAAACTATTACATCATGTTAATTACTCGCACAATGAAGAGACTAAATTAACTAAGTTTAAGATGGGATTGAAATAAATATTAATATATGATGTGAATATGAAATGAAGATTTTGAATAATTTGGATTTATACCCATTAAAGTGGAGTGGAGATAATTATCTCCAAAAATAATTTTTCTATATTCCAAAAAAATTGGACTATTTCAAACCATTAGGTTACAGATCATTTCAAATTAATTAGACTATTTCAAATTATTTAGACTTATACCCAGTAAATTGTAATGGATAAAATGTTCTACAAAAAATATTTTTTCTATATTCCAAATAAATTGGCCTATTTCAAACCATTTTAGGCATATATCATTTTGAATAAATTAGTCTTTTCAAATAATTTAGAATTATACCCACTAAAGTGAAGTGGATAAATATTTTTCCAATTTTTTTAATTTATTCCATATAAATTAGATTATTTACAACCATTCAAGCACATATCACTTTGAATAAAATGGAAATTTTCAAATAAATTGGATTTATACCCATTAAAGTAGAGTAGAGAATATTTTTTCCAAAAATAATTTTTATATATTCTAAATAAATTTTAATATTTCAAAGCATTTCAGCACAAATCAATTTGAATAAATTGGACTATTTTGAATAATTTGAACTTATACAAACTAAAGCATAATGGAAATAAATTATCCAAGAATAATGTTTCTATATTCTAAATAAATTAGACTATTCAAAACCATTTGGGCCAAAATAGTTTTATATAAATTGGATTATTTTGAATAATTTGGACTGACACTCACTAAAGTGGAGTTGAGAAATTTTTATTAAAGAATTTGTTTTCTATATTCCCAAAAAATGGACTATTTCATACATTTTGGGCACAGATCATTTCTAAGGAATTGAACTATTTTGAATATTTTTGACTTATTTTATATTACAAATATATTAGATTATTCTAAATTATTTAGATGGAGATCACATTCTTCTAATATTCCAAGGATAAGGTTCATATTTTAATATTTTGGACATGACTATAATGAGACATTTTCACCTATAACAAGGATGGAAATGGTAAGGACAATTGTATCCATTATTGTTTAGTATAAGTGGAATGTGCATCAAATGGATATCAAATTAGCCTTCTTGAATGGAGAGCTACAAGAAGAGTTTTATGTGGGATAGTTACCTATATATGATATTCTTAGTCATGAGAACAAGGTATATAAGCTAAAAATGGCATTCATAGATGGGATCAAGAAATACCCAAGAGAATGGTACAACCATATAGACTCTTAATTATTGAGCTACAACTTTAATAGAATCACTAATGAGCCCACACTCTAAATCAAAGTGAGGAAAGTGATAATTTTATTATAGTTTTATATGTGGATGATCTAAAAAATATTCACTAAAAATATAAAATTATACTTCTCAACCATATAAATAATATCCCAAAGGATAGATAGAGAGGCACAAGGAAAGATAGACTTGGGAGTTAGTTGACCTACCAAAAGGAAAAGAGTTCATATGAGTCAAGGAGGTCATAGGACTTGACATTTTCACCAAACCATTGTCAAAAGACATTTTCATGCACTTAAAAGGAAGGTTAGGGTTCATTAATTCAACAAAATTGCATATAAAAGGTTTAATGTCAACTTTGTACTCTAATAGTCTAGCTCTAGACTCTAATATGAGATCTCCATACTCCAACAAGCTAGTTCCAAAATCCAACATGCAAACTCCAAACTCCAATAGTTTAGCTACAAACTTCAATAGGGTAGCTACAAACTTTGATAGTCTAGGTAAAGAATTTAATAGTCCAACTATGGATATTGACAATCTAGCTACCAACTTTAATAAAAAAGCTCCAGAATCTAATAGGATAGCTATGAAATTCAATAAGATAGATAAAAACTCCAACGAGATAAATAAAAACATAAATAATGTAGATATAGACCTTGAAAATGTAACTATAAACTTCAATACTCCATCTATGTATTTCAATAGTCTAGCTACCGACTTTAACAATGAACCTCTAGACTTGAACATAAGAGATGAAAAACCATATGGTTAAGCAAATAAAAGTTATAAGGATGTTATAGTGGTTGAGAGAAGTTCATTAAATCATTTTAATAAGTTTAAGGATAAGGGTGAGTGTCAAAATATGATATCCAATAGCCCATATCTAGAATCCAATAGGCTAATTCTAGACTCCAAAAGACCAACTCTAGACTCAAAAAGGATAGTTATAGACTTCAATAGTCTAGCTATAGACTTCAACAGGGTAGCTAAAAACTTTTATAGTCTAGATATTGACTTTAATAGTCTAGTTATAGACTTTGATAGCCCAACTATCAACTTTAACAAAGAATATCCAAACATGAATAGAAGATGCAGAAGCATATGGATAGGTAAAGATAAGATACAAGGATGTTTTAGTGGTTGAAAGAGGTTCATAAAATTAGTCTAAAAAGGTTAAGATAAGTGGTAGTGTTATAATATTATATCCATAACCCCATTTTGACCTACACAATTAGCTATGAACTTCCATTGTAGGATTGTTTGAATGAATTAAATGCACAATAAAGTTCAAATTTGAATTGTGTGGACCTTTTAGAGTTTTTGAGGAAAACAACATGGGAAGTGAGAATCCAAAAATAAAGGCAAAAATGGAATATATGGCATATAAATAAATAAGCATCCCATAGATTTTTGATGTAATTAGAGGAAAATTAGAGTGTAGAGACTGGAGGAGAAAGTGAAAGGAAAAAAAAGATAGCAATAGAGGAGAACACAACACCAAATTGTGGACAAAAGAAAGGAATAAATAAGAACATAAAATAAAATAGATCAGTATAAATGAATGCTTATTGATAGA